>CM024759.1:27265615-27665615 GCA_014218235.1 Colocasia esculenta
AGTTATTTGTTTTTCTAATTCTTTGTTTTCTATTTTAGATCTGAATTAGTGTTTTCTAAGCATGTAGTATTTTTCTTACTAACTTTTAACAGTTTTGTTACTTCCCTATATTTACGGTATAATTCGTTGAAAGCTTCTTCAAGATTATCAGGATCAGAATCATTGCAAGAATCAAAAGATGAATTAGAAGTTACCTTCGCTTCAGTGTTTGCCATAAAAGCCAAGTTGGCTTCTTCTTCTTCACTGTTTGAGCTTGACTCACTGTTTGAGTCGCTACTGTTGCTCCATGCTACTGCCGTAGCCTTTTTCTTATGCCTCCTGAATTTCTTGGAGCTTTCTCTCTTTCTGAATTCAGGCTTCTTGAGCTTTGGACATTCTGCTTTGATATGTCCTGGCTTTTTACACTCGTAGCATATGGGCTCGCCCTTTTTCTGATCCTTTCCATATGGTTTCTTGAAGTCCTCATTTTTCTTGAAGTGTCTTCTACCAGATTGGAACTTCTTCTTCTTGGCTAGAATGCGCTGCAGTCTTCTTGATAGCATGGCTTCTTCATCTTCGCAATCATTTGAGTTTTCATCTTCGGCTGATGACTCATCTGATCTGTCTTCTTTTGCTTTAAGAGCATTTGAATGTTTCTTTCTGCTTGAAGACTCTCCTAGTCTCTCCATATTTATCTCGTGGGCCATAAGGGACCCAATGAGCTTTTCCAAAGACATCCTCTTTAGATCATTAGCTTCCTCAATGGCTGTTACCTTGGGAGTCCATGTAGATGGAAGAGATCTAAGGATTTGTCTGACCATATCTCCAATCTCATAGGTCTTCCCAAGTCCTGCTAATCCATTTGTAATGTCTGTGAGTCTACTAAACATTTGAGTTATGGACTCTCATGGCTGCATCTGGAACCTCTCATATTGAGTTACCAGAATATCTATTCTGGTTTCCTTAACCTTGTATGTGCCTTCATAAGTGATTCTCAATTTTTCCCACATCTCCATTGCGGATTCGCAGGCTGATACTCTATTAAATTCTTTCTTGCTGAGAGCACAGCACAGAATGCTTTTAGCCTTACAATTTGAAGAAATCTTCTTCCTGTCATCATCTGTCCACTGAGCCTTTTCGTTGGTGACTAGGAGATCGCCTTCTTCAACTATGGACCATATCTGATAGTCATGACCTTGTAGAAAATACTCCATTCTTGTTTTCCAGTATGCATAGTCTTCTCCATCGAACAATGGTGGTCGGTTGACAGACTAACCTTCATTGTGACCTTGGGCTGCCATGGATCTTTACTCTTCAGATCGTTGGATCTTCTTCTTTGTCGAAGAGACTCGCTCTGATACCACTTGTTGCCCAGTTAGGTAGCCCAGAGGGGGGGGGGGTTAATGGGTCTTTAAAATTTATCAATTAATACATGTTTACTAAAAACGTTCACAAAGAAATACACTTTGAATATTGTTAGTGTTAGTAAAGAGAAACAACAAACACATGAAGACAATCACACAACACAAGATGTATCCTGGTTCGGACCTCCTATCCACAGGAGTCCTACGTCCAGTCCCTGAGCAACAACTCAGGATTTCACTAACTAGGGTACAGTCCCCCTATGGACACTACAACACCCAGCTCAGCTGGTCTTCTCTTCTCAGCTCGAAGAGGAACAACACCCTGGATACACCACCAGGTCTTTCTTCACACCAGAAGGGCTTACACACATCCTGGATACCACCAGGTCTTCCTTCACACACGAAGGGTACAAGCACATAAACAAGTAAGCAGGAGATTAAGCCCCTAGATCAAGCTTTGACAAGCCAAGATCTGAAGCAAAGGACTGAGAGCTTAAGATCTACAAACTAAGCTCACTCTCAGATCCAGACAAGCTCTCTCGAAAATCTACAAACAATGCAGAGAGCAAAGAAGAGCTAATCTAATGGAATGAGGCTTGGCTCTTTCTTGAGAACTCGCAGAAGACTTGATGATCAGAGTGATTTTTGTGACTATCATTCTCTGTCTATGTATGTATCTTCTGGAGCTCCTTTCTTCAATATATAGCTTCAATTTGAAATCTAGACGTTGAAGTATCTGTTGCCTCTAGCTTTTGGTGGACGTTAGACTGAGTGGCACTTGGAAGCTTCCAGTCAACAGTCCTTTATCCATTTATGCACGCAAAGAGATAGGATCTTCTGAAGTGTCCTTTGGCTTCTACAAGATCCAATGTTGTATGACGAATGTTGTCAGAGACCTACATACATTAAATGCTAGAACAGTAGACAGCTAGGTTGTCTCTTGTTGTTAGTCAACGTTGGTGTGAATATTCACCAAAATAGTAATGCCATTTTGTTGTTCTAAAAGATGCATATGGAATAGACACGATAATGAATGCTATCATTTGTATGCATGTAGAGATACGTTCAGTCTTCATTAAATGCACAGCTGACAGAAGAATATGTGCGAAGACTTTGACTATTCAACCCGTTGAAAGGATAAGTCATATGTCAAGTTGATTGATATGAAATCGATGCATTTATGACTTATGAAATCGTTATGCAACCTAACAGCAAATCGTTGTGAGATATGAAAGAATCGTTGTGATCATTGAGAAAATCATTATGATTACTTATGAAGTCAATGCGTAAAGCAAATCGTTATAATATCTGAAGCAATCGTTGCGATAAGCAAATCGTTATGATAACTAAAGGAATCGTTATGATAGCAAATCGTTATGATGACTAAAGGAATCGTTACGAGAGCAAGTCGTTACGATGACTAAAGGAATCGTTACGAGAGCAAGTCGTTACGATGACTAAAGGAATCGTTACGAAAGCAAGTCGTTACGATGACTAAAGGAATCGTTACGAGAGCAAGTCGTTACGATGACTAAAAGAATCGTTACGTGAGTAAGTCGTTACGATGACTAAAGGAATCGTACGAAAGCAAGTCGTTACGATGACTAAAGGAATCGTTACGAGAGCAAGTGGTTACGATGACTAAAGGAATCGTTACGAGAGCAAGTCGTTACGATAACTAAAGGAGTCGATGCAAGCAAATCGTTACGCTCTCTTTAAGAAGTCGTTGTAGGAATGATTTCTTTTGAAATCAGAATAAGTTTCAATCTATGAAGAAATCGTTAAGGTACTTATGAAACGGTTATGAAGAAATCGTTACAGTTCTACTGTAATCGTTATGATCTATAAAAGAAACTGATGTGTACTTAGACAAATATGATGCTGTAGATACAATGTAAAGATGCTTACCTATTTTGGCTTATTTTCCTTTGGTATTAATTCCTGTGCTTAAGACTTGTAGAAAATAGGTTAGTGACCTTTAATTAAGGGTTTTATAATTATCACAATAATATGGTTTTGTTAATCACCAAAATAGAAATGTAATTACTTTTAATTACATGGGGATAGACTGTTCATCAAGATTTTCATAAATGGATTGAAAAGACACTCACACACACACATGAGCGATTCTCACGCCCGATACACATACACTCTTGCACAATAGGAAACCCCCTTCTTGACAGATTGGAACCTCTCTGTTGGACATTTTGTCCTGACAGACTAGGGACCTTTCTGGCAAGGCCTCTATAAGTCTCTTCTGACCATGGATTCCCACATGGCCGATGAACAGGTTGTACCATGAAGCACCCAGAAGTTAGTGTGCACGTCTCTCTTCTCTTGACTTTCTCGGCGAGATCTTCTCATCTCATCTTGATTTCTGAAATACACCTTTATTGAACATAAGACCAAGTTATTAAAGAGCTATTTAACTAAATGGAAAACACGTCGTTATGTTGTCAGATTGAACTCTTGAACTATTACCTTGTTATTCCCAAATTGTCTTGATATTATTGAACTCATGAAATTCTCATCTTGATTTCTGAAATACACCTTTATTGAACATAAGACCAAGTTATTAAAGAGCTATTTAACTAAATGGAAAACACGTCGTTATGTTGTCGGATTGAACTCTTGAACTATTACCTTGTTATTCCCAAATTGTCTTGATATTATTGAACTAATGAAATTCTTGTTAATGACCATATTTGATTGTGGGTATCTATATTTAAAATCGTGAGATGCAGGATCGGACACAGCGAGTGTCCAAGGGGCCTAGTCTAGCCCCTCTATAGAGAGCCATAAATGTACTGTTAACCATGGGGGTATAATGATTACTAGTGTTGCATCGCACTGGGAATACTTGCTTGTGTAAATGCTAGATATACTACCACATTACATGTAGCAACCTAAATTTTGAGGAAAATAAAAATTTAAATAATAAATTAAAAACTCAGCTAAAGGGATATTCAATGAAAAGAGCATTAAATAAAACCCATTAAGTGGAAAAGAGTAATGGGCTTTGCTTAATGGATCCTCTAGAATTTATTGGGTCAAAATATGAATTTACACAGGGAGAATAATAAGAAAATACCTTAAATTCGGAGTTTAATTATCTCCTAATTGGAAAGGGGTTATTAAAGCAATAAAAGTGGCAATTAGAGTTGGAATTGGATTCCTAAACCTACCCATATAGTTTAGCACGAATTTAGATACTATCCTAACCCAATTAGAGATTGGAAAGCAAGAGAGGAAAGGTGGAGTTAGGAAATCTCGTAATTAAGAGGAATTTGAGTAGTAGTAGGAATATGAACTTGTATTTATATAAATACACCTCTTAAACCCTCTTGGCCGACCCTAGCTCGTTGCCAAAGGTTGTTGGACGTGGAGAAGAGGCCAAGGAGGAGAGGATCTCGTGGGGAGATGGAGTTCTTGGAGCTTCTTCCTCGTTCTTGGAGTTCTAAGCCCTAGAAGATAAATCGAGTCAAAGGTAGGCATTCTCACAAGCAAAACTAAATCAAATCCATCTATAGGTAGTTCCAATCACCAGGAACAAAAGCCCTCTTGTTTCATAATTTTTCATCGAGCCAATCTTTTGTTCTTGATTTTTGAAGTTCTGCATACATGATAACCTCGAGTCATCATGTTTAAATCAGATCTCTATGTACACTTGTTCCCATGCTACGAAAATTTTACTGTAAATACTACTTGTTGTTAGGGATCTTTTGCCCCTAAAAGCCCTAATTTTTATCAAGCATGTTGCTCGAATAAAATCATTCATCTTTGCTGCACCTGGAATCAGGTTGCTTCTTGTTCAACTTGTTAGAACTATGTCGATACCATGATTTTTTCAAATTCCTAATTACTGGAAGTACCCTTGTATGTCTAGATCAATTTAAAACTGGTTTCATGATTTTTCATCGTGTATACAATTAGTTATGATTTTCTGAACGACCCTGTATCAAAATCTAATATTTCTGGACCGTAATCCAAGACAGAGCAGAACTCTGTCAGACTCAGTCCACGGACCTGAGAACGCAACGGCCCGACAGTTCGCGTTCTCAAGCCCGTCGCGATGCCTCTTCTTGTCGCGTTCTGAACGCGACAGGACACCCCGTCGCATTCTGGCCGCCTGAGCAGACAACCCTGTCGCGACCCGTACAAGACCCTGTCAGGTCCCATCATGACCCTGTCGCGACCCTTACATGGGTACGTCGCATTCATAGGAATTTTCATGAAAATCTATAAAATTTATTGCTCTCACTTTCTAAAATATTCTTACGCCTTTTTAACAGTCACATACGCAGTAAAAACACCTGTTTTAAAATGGAGCTATATTGAATACTTTAAAATACATATTCACGACTTCTTTTCTATCTATGATTTCTCTTACACATGCACACACATGAACCATCCATATATGGCTGAAATCTGGCATAAAATATCTCATAATGTATCTGGTAATTTATTACAATAACGTATATTAATTGCCCTATTTTAAGGGACTTGTATTCGTTTCTTGCGTTGTTTATATACCGATATCGACGCTCCACTGTTCTAGAATTCCTCTAGGATGTCGAGCACCTGTTTCTATAAACACACTTTACTTGGCTTGTGGTGAACTCTCCGTCGGATATTCCTTTCGTCGGACTAGTGAACCCTTGCACAAGGCCTCCGTAAGTCTCCTCTGATCATGGATTCCCACATGGTCGATGAGCCGGTTGTACCCTAACACCTATGATACCCTTTAGGGATCAATATGATCCAAATGGATATTAGAAGTTCGCTCTTACATTGAATCACGTCGGACCTCTGGACTTGTGCATAACATGGCCAGTGGGAAGATCGTGAATTCCACCTGACTGCCAATACGATGTGCGCGTGTTGTGCAACTGTTACTATCGCCCGTTTACTTGTCGCATTATGCGCAATGACCACTAGCTCTTATCTGTACTCTACTCGCTCGTCTATTCACGTTCACTCTACTATCTCGTCTATTCATCTAGTGCTCTCATCTACTTCTTGGTACTTTGTATTGGCCATTGACTGATTGTCTAAAGATAAACAATATAACCAATGCCTGGCAATATATAAAGGGCCCAATCTGGTCCTGGGATGTGCGCCCGAAAGTGCTAGTGCCCATAGGAGTTAAATGATCAGAGTGTTTGGCATTACACTCAAGTGTTATCTATCTCGACTATCTATATGACAATCGAAACACAAAACATGCTATACTCTCTCGTTGTCTAGAATGACAAACAAGTGCTATACTTGTCGTGCTATTATTATACTTATGCTATGGCCATCCTGTTATTCGTGCTATACTCGATACTTGTGCTATTTTTGGAAACTATACTTGATCTCGTGCTATTGTGCTATCCTGTTACCTGTTGTGCTATCTCTTGCTATATTTTGACTCTCTTGTACCTGCTATCTTTAGATACTCTGCCATTAAATACGTTAATTATTTAAAGCCTGCTTGAGCCTGAGATTTAAGTCCTACTGGGCGTTATCGCTCACCCTACGTTATTTGATGTTGTGTTCTCAGGTGAGACTGAGGATGACACATACACTCACGAGGAAGGGAATGACCAAGAGTGAAGCCAGGAGTACCCTCGAGTCATTATGTTATCTTAGAGTTGTAGTCAGTTATTTCCTTCTATTGCAATGTAATTGGGCCCTATTGAATGGCTCTAATATTAGTGGTTGTAACTAGACATTTGAAAAGTTATTAATGAGAAAGATTTGCTTTAGTATTATTCAATGTGCAATGGTTTGATGTCTAGTACTTGCTCTATACCTTTTTCTTGCAACTACCTTCGCGCTCTGATATTCCGCGTTGGGGCGTGACATTACAAGTATTCATCATATGCATTCGAAGGTGGCATAGATCTTTAATGGATGTTAATGACTTGTGCACTGACTATCTTGCTCGTGAAAGTACATGTTCGTTAATTGCTTGCTTGCTCATTATATGGCCAATCTTCTTATTGCTCGTAGAATTGACAATCTTGCTAGATCATTGTTCATACTATCTTGGCATCTTTTCTGAACTCAACTTTACTACTAGACTAATTGTCACAATCTCTTGATTATATCTTGCTATCTTGCACGACACACTAGTCATATTATATTATCAATGTTTAACTACATAGTTCATATCATGTTCATGCCATCTAATTTTTAAAATGTTAAATACTTATATCATGCTTGGAAGATGTAAATCATAATGGACGAGTGCGCTCATTACCTATTTTCCCAATATTTTAGGTGATCAAGGTATAAATGACCACGAGGACCAAGATTATAGTGGGGAAGACCAAGGGTGAAGAGAGTACCTCAAGTTCTAGTGATCGAGCCAAAAGCCACAACGTCTTAGTATCTTGAGAGTATTAGATCATGTAGTAGGTAGTGAGAGTGATTATGTAATCTTCTATTTCTTAAGTCATTGTTATTATGGAGTTGAAATGAATTGTAATAAACAGTTATTGACAATTACAATAAAATTTCAGTTAATTATTATTTCTATGGGCCCATATATGTGTTGTGATGGTCTATATTATTCTCTAGTTAGAAACTTATTTGTCGATTGTTCACGTCTCGACTCTTTTTATCTTCCGCATATGCTACATTTGAAAAGTGACATCTAAGTTGGATATGATACGTCTAAACTGTATTAAAATGATATGGTTAGACAAACCATGCTTGGCACCAGCCTTGCCACCACAGCCAAGCCAAATCCTAGAAGCATGCAACTTCAAAACATCTGATTCAGCAGTATTAGTAAGTGATCAAACACTGAGGAGGCGATTAATTGACGAAAAGTGCCAGCAGAGAGACTTTGGGCGCAGTCTTGGCAATCCTGGGCAAGAAGATATAGGTCTTGTTTGATAACACTTGTTGAAAGTCTAAAGTTTGAAATACTTAATTTTTAAGATTTCAGATTGTTTGATAAAATATCTGAAACTATATCTTAATTAATCACATAAGTCTAAAAAATTACTTACCTTTTAAGCTAAGAAGAATCACTTTTTTTTTTCCAGATCGACGATTGGCGCTGGACATCGCCAGAATCTTACGATCGCTGGCGGCCAACTCCGGCGACTGCCAGCCGGAACCCGGTGATAGTTGTCGGATTCTGGCGATCGCCGACGGACAACTCCAGCGATCATCGGTCGGAACCCGGCCAGCTCTGGCGACGATTTATAAATCAATTCTAAAAAGAATATTTTTGGCAATTTTAAGTTTTGAACTCAAGACCTACTTAATAGTAGTGTAACATATTAATTAAGTGTGTTACACTTTAGATATTGTTTAAGTTAGTTATCAAACACCTTTAACTTATATCTTATTTATATTAAGTTCTTTTTAAATTTCAGATTTAGAAAATAGATGAGAAATTAAATTTAGACATTTTAAATAAGTTTTATCAAAAACCACCGTAACCGATGTGAAATAATCTAAATAGTTATGCACCTTTGACGAAGAGAGACTCACATAAGATAGAGAACCTTAACATGATCCCTCATCAGTATTTAATCTTAATGATAAATACTTACATGCTTCGTGCTCGAGATGATAATGTGGATGTCGTTTTCTGTTTGGACCTGAGCCAAACGGGCCTCCACTGAAGAGGAAGGGAAGAACGCCGGTGCGGACGGTGACCTATAAAACCAGGAAGGGATCAGGGGGTCCCGGGATAAGAACCGGGGAGAACCCTCCGATGCTTAAGTTAGAGACGGACTGAAAGGCTTGGAAGAGAAGGGTTCAGTGTGTGTCGCGCGCGAGAGCGAGTCTGTGTGAGGGAGATCACGTACCTTTGCATGGAGATCACCTGGGCCTTTTATAGGCGAAGGTGTCGAAGGGGTGAGGTGAAACGTCCCCCAACGGTTACCGAAAAGGGCGCACTAGTTGGCACCTTTGGCGGGGAGTTATGCGTTGAGGTGCCCGTTGAGGGACCCTGCGGTTAACGCACCACTTGATTGTAGGGCGCGTGCCGCGTCGTGGGCATAACCGTCGCCAATTGGCGATGGACTTTGCTACTCCTCTTGTTCGGGAGGTACCGAGCAGAGGGGCTGTTCGGTAGCTGGACCGCCTGCTCGGTGCTTGGTGGCATGGAGTTTGACGAAGCTAAGGCATGCTTCGAGCCAGTGCTGTTCGGCAAGAAGTGCCTAGGCCAAACAGGTTACAGGGTGTCCGGAGACTACCTTTGGGGCCTGAAGATGCCCTGTGCGGAGCTCTTGCTAGGGGTTCGCAGGTTGCGTTCGAGGATGCATGGCGCCTGGCGGCGGCCTACGAGGAGTGCCGTATAGGGCTGTACTGGGCCATGATGGGCCCTACGGGCCTAGGTGGCTAGAAATAGCCACCACACTTGCCCCCCAATCTCTCGGGCGTGCTCTGGCTCCTGAGCGCCTTGAGAGAGGAGGTCTTCCCGGTTGTCTTTCACATTAAATGCGATGCTGACCTTGGCGTCACAAACGATCACTAGGCGACGCCGCTTGGTGTTCTGCCTCGAGGATGGAGGGGACCATCATCGTGGAGGTGACATCGCTTGGTGATCACGCAACAGCGAATTTGAATCGAACCGCCTTTCCGTGTTTTCAGTTTTCGCGCCCTTCTTTCCTTATAAGGAAGAGGCGGGGCGAAAGTAGGGTTTCACGCTTTCGCGAAACCCTACTGCACTTCGTCTTCCTCGTGAACTTGCAGTTCCTCATCCGTTCCTCCTTCTGTTGCTGCTGCTTCTTCCTTCGTTTCCTCTTCCGATAACCATGTCGCAGAAGGGGAAGGAAGTCATGGCTTCAGTGAGCGCAAGCCATGCCGCGGGGGCCCAAATATCGCTTCTTCAAGGGGCTCTGCGAGCGATTCCGCATCGGAGACGAATACAGGATTGTCTTCGCGAAGGAGGAGTCGTACTTGGTGAACAAACCAGGCTGCATCGCTCGTGCCGAAGGAGCATGCGATCATCGGCGGGATGACTCCGCCTGCTGCTCCGGTGGCGGGGAAACTGTCTAGGCTGGCGCTCGGGCCAACTGGGCCTGGAGACCCAGGCAGATCCCTGTGAGGTACTGCATCTGACCCCAGAGCTCCGCTACTTCCAGGGTAGTTGCAGGTACGGCGGCGGGAGTCGGGTCACCCACAGCTCCAGCGACGGCTACGGCGACGTCGACCGGGGGGACGCGCTCGTGGGAGCCCGCTCGAGACTGTCGCGACCTCGTCGTCCTACTACCGATGTTCTGGTATGAGGACCGTCCGCGAGCCATGGCTGTAGTCTTTCCCACAGACGGCGTCAAAATGTGGATGTCATTTTCTGTTTGGACCTGAGCCAAACGAGCCTCCACTGAAGAGGAAGAGAAGAACGCCAGTGCGTATGATGACCTGTAAAACCAAGAAGGGATCAGGGGGGCCCGATTGAAGAATCGGGGAGAACCCTCCAATGCCTAAGTTAGAGACGGACTGAAAGGCTTGGAAGAGGAGGGTTCAGTGTGTGTCGCATGCGAGAGCGAGTCTATGTGAGGGAGATCACGTACCTTTGCATGGAGATCACTTGAGCCTTTTATAGGCGAAGGTGTCGAACGGGTGAGGCGAAACGTCCCCCAACGGTTACTGAAAAGGGCACGCCAGTTGGCGCCCTTGGCGGGGAGTTATGCATTGAGGCGCCCGTTGAGGGACCCTGCGGTTAACGCACCACTTGATTGTGGGGCGCGTGCCGCGTCGTGGGCGTAACCGTCACCAATTGGCGACAAACTTTGCTGCTCCTCTTGTTCGGGAGGTACCGAGCAGGGGGGCTATTCGGTAGCTAGACCACCTGCTCGGTTCTTGGTGGCATGGAGTTTGACGAAGCTAAGGCATGCTTCGAGCCAGTGCTGTTCGGAAGGAGGTGCCTGGGCCAAACATGTTACAGGGTGTCCGAAGACTACCATTGGGGCCTGAAGATGCCCTGCGCGGGGCTCCTGCTCGGGGTCCGCAGGCTGTGTTTGAGGACGCATGGTGCCTGGCGAAGAGGCTGCCGCCTGCGAGGAGTGCCGTATAGGGCTGTACTGGGCCATGATGGGCCCTACGGGCCTAGGTGGCTAGAAATAGCCACCACAATGATAATAAGATCACTCTTTAAAGTACATTTAGAAGCAAGAGGAGACTTTTAAATGTAGCATCGTGGAAAGCCGGACAAGCATATATATGAAGTCTTGGCAACCAGAGCAAGCCAAAATGGTGGGAGAGAAGGCTGGATCTCTACTGTTTTTTTTTCTCCCAAGAGAGAGAGAGAGAGAGAGAGAACACTAGCTAATAAATAAAACAAGCATCTTTCATGGCCAACGTTGTGAACCGTGGAATTAATTTGTTCCTTGTTAATTACCAAACGGAAATGGACTCCATTGGCGTGGTGGAACCCAGCTAACACAACTCCCCGAGTTTAGGGTCTATCTGGTTGCATGTAAAATATTTTCATTGAAAAAAGTTTTCTATGGAAAAAATTTTACGTGAAAATGAAAATCTTAATTATCTATTTGGTTCTTAGGTAAATATTTTCACTGGTTATTTGTGTAAATAGAAGATTAAAAAAAGATAAAAAGTCAACAACATTAAATGTAAATTTTTATTAGAGAATTGTATGGAGGTGCATGAGATATTATGGTCCACTCCAATGAGAGGAGGCCACATACCCCTAGTGCACTATTCATCAAATTTTGTATTTTATTTTATTTTTTATTTTTGATATTTTAAAAAAATAAAAATAAAAAATTTTGTGGAAAACAAATAACTTTGACAAACACAATTTAAATTAGGAGAAATAAAATAAAAACATAATTTGAATGAATAGTGTTCTACTGATATTTTAATAAAAAATTAAAACAACTAATAAAAAATATTTAGATTTGACAAAGATGACTTAAATGAAGGGAAAAAACAAAAAAAAACAATCTGAATGAATAGTGCTAAGAAGGTGATTAACGGAAGGAGGAGAAGAAAATGGGTTCTGAGCTTTTGCCGTCGACGCCAAAATATGGGATTTTTAGGATGATATTTTACAGATTTTAGTTGTCAAGGATACCAAATGACTAAAAAAATATAATTTTTCTAAAAATATTTTCTTAAGTGGGTTTTTTCGGTTAAACAAACAGAGTCTGGCGACGCGTCACCATGTGCCGGATTCTCTAAAGAGAACACAGGACGATGTCAAAAAACAGCTCATTCTACATGTGATTGAGGGAGGGCTCCATGATGGCTTTACCTTATATCTTACAGCGACGTCCCACACGGAAACAGCGAACCTCTCCGGAGAGCTACCCACTTCCCATGCGATGTGATCTACCTTCTCAAATCTCAAAAAGAAGTTGGCCAAGAACCCAACATGTGGCGGTGCTTCGAATGGAAAACAAAACCCATTTCATATCACAGTCTCTCTCTCTCTCTCCCCTAGTTCTCTGCTTAGATGTGAGATGATCCATCCACGGGAATGCCAGTCTTCAGAATTTGATTACTAATTCTTTCTGTTAGCCAAATAAGTACAGCAGCATTGATAAAGTCAGGTTCTCCTATCCTCGCAGTCCAAAACTCATTTTCTGATAGTAAGAGAAAATAAAATCCCATTAATCGTTTTCTCTTACCGAAACTCGAACTCGATGTTGTCAAAAATGAACGAAGCTCAAGATTGACACTCGGACATCCCCGTTCAGATTCAAAATCAAAATTTCACCCAACGTCATCATATAAGTTTTCAAACAAAAGACGGTACATGTCAAAACAAGTCTGCTACACTCTTCAAAAAAAATGGAGAACAAACAGATGCTACAATTATGGTTTCGAACTTCCTCCAAGCTTGCTGGACTTGACCTGGGGCCTGTGCGTTCCCTATATCGTAAATATGAGCTGTCAATGTTGACATGACAGAGAGAACCCAACTGCATCACTTCCTAGACCACGCAAGCCTATCGAAATGTAAGTCAATTTGACTAATAGATATAAACGAATGCCAGCAGCTGCCCCTCACTCAGCACCACCTCTGAAAGTAAAATTTAGTGACAAGTATCTTAAGCTATGATACAGTATTTATTTCCTTACCAACCTCACAACCACTCGACCACCAACCACAAAGGCGACGCCCACCCCAGCCGTCTCCCCCCTGTTGTGATAAAACCAGTTCTCTTGGAGAACAATTCTCAGCTTTACAAACAACTGAATCCAATCCAAAACAGTTTTGGGGGAGGGAGAAGAAGATGAACGAATAATTCTTTGATAAAGCTGATCTTCTGACGAGGAAATAAGCAGAGCCTTCAAAATGATTAAATTCAGATAACAAGGATCAAGAGAAAAGTGGTGCTCTTGCTTCATTCTCTGCACACAGGGTTCATCTGGCATCTGGGTACACGTCAGACTTTGAAGGAATGCTTCCCTGACTATTATCCATACCATAATTGCTGTCAAAGTTGAAACCCGTCAAAGAGGTGCCTTCATTCTGTTGCCATCTTTTAACTCTTTGCGAGAGGGTTTCATTGTACCCGACATTGGAGCCATCTTCTTCGTGGGAGCAGCTGGGTTTCCACTGGCCAACAAGTGGAACCAATACATTAACCGCATGTCCCATGTCTGGCCTCTGATGAGCCTCGCGACTTGTGCAGTGACCTGCCAGCTCTGAGACAGTAGAAAGACTGTTAAAGTCTTCTTCGCTAAGATCAAGCCTGGCATCCACAGCCTTTTTAATGTTGTCCTTGTTTATGAGAACCCGACGGAACCAAGAAACAAGATGTGTGCTTTCATCAGGAAGTGACTCGTCAAGTGCTTTTCTGCCAGTTATTAGTTCCATCAGGACTACACCAAAGGCATAGACATCAACTTTTGTTGTCACCCTTCCAGTAGCTGAAAGGAAATGCATAGCTAAGGGTTAAATGCATAGCCACCAAATTTATGCTTAGAAGTCTAGCATGATGAGATGAGTTCAAATATCTTATTAGAAAAGTTAATCAAGAGTAAACAACACTTTCAGCAACTTAAAAGACCATGGAACATGGCACAGTCCAATCCTTGAACCATGACGTAGCAGAGTTTTGAAGGGTATATGTAACCATTTGAGAACTCTTTTCTTCTGCAGAATATGGAAAACAAAATAACAAAGTCTAGACAATCAAAATTCAACTGCTATTTAGAAGTTAATGAAATGATAACAAGCTGATATAGAAGAAAGACAAAATATTGAATACTAGAGATATCTTATTTACTTTGAAAAATCAGACTGACCGCAGCTTTTTAGCATCTGCTTCATACAAAAGAATTATTACATGGCAAAACTCTCACAGCAAAAGCCAACACCAAAAAAATAAATTAAAAAATGAGCAAGAATGGAATAGAACTTAGTGACTAGACCCTTATGATACCAACAGAAAGGATGCACATTTATTTGGTTTTTTTATTTTTAAGACATAAAAATCTTCTAATATGATGTAAAAGGACCCAAATCCCACTATTTATCACAAAGTCCCCCAAATCCACCAACCTTCACCTGAAAGTCCACATGGTTAACATCTGCTACAGAAAGGGTATATACTGTGTCCTCTTGCGGTATTCCATCCAAAAAGTGAGTTAAGACCTTTATTCTAAATCGTATGCAAAACTGCTTTGTCATGGGGGAGTTAAGAGGCCGGTGGTCCAAGTTGATACAGTTTTCTTTCTTACCCACTAAAATCAACTTCCTTCTGCAGACAGAGTTAAGTCTACTTTCCGCATTGGTTCTGATTTGTGTCTTGTTGAATCAGGGAGGAAAACAGTGACCATTTCTTTTGCTCTTGTGGAGTAATCAGAGTCATTTGGCAAATTGTGCTCAAATGCTTCAGTATATCTGGTACCTTACCAAATGTAACTCAGGAACCTTTATAGTGTTAGTGGTGCACCAAACCAGCTGGGATCGTTGAAGAAGATTGGATGATTATATCAGCTGCAGCTCTTTGGGCAATCTGGAAATATACAAATGGAAGACGATTCAGGAATGAATTCTTTTCAACTTTTAATATTTGCAGAAGAGCTGGCAATTGGACCCAAGAGAGGATCTCAGCCAGGAGAGGGTCAAAGGCTGAAGAATGCTGCACTCGCTCTGTCTGATGTGGTCAAGGTTTATTTTGTGATCATCTAATCCACTTGTGAGGGAAGTGGTGTTGGTCCTCTTCCCCTCCAACTACCTCTGTATTCTCTTTTTCTTTTCTTTTTCTGCTCCAAGCCTTTTGTATCTTAGCTCATTTTATGTTCATATCAATGAATGGTAACCTCACTGGTTACTTCCTAAAAAAGAACTTTACTCCAAAAACACTGTTTCCCATTATAGCCTCCAACATCCCCCCCCCCCCACCCAAAAAAAAGGAAAACGAGAAAAAAAAAAAAAAACAACCACCCAGTTGTTCTTCCAGTAGGGCTCCCCCATCCCCAAACATTTGCAGCAAGAGAGATCTTCCCGGCTGCGACGGCAGCAGCCCTCCCCCGTTCCAACAAGGTGTTGATGGCATTTTAGTGTTTTTCCTCCTCCAGATAAGACCTAACCATACTTGTTTTAAATACTAAACCCAACTCACCTACAGAGAGAAGGGCAGGGTCCTTTTTGTATAATGGAGATGAATTGGATTGCTTTGTTGAAACTAGTGGGATTGAAGGTTTTTTTTATGAAACAAAGGATTTTTAGGGTCTTTGAAGTAAAAAATACTTCATAACACAAGGTAAAACAGTTCTTGGAGAAAGCATCAATGGACATACAAGAAGAATGCAACAATAGCCCACAATGAACCAGCTGACTGCTGTGAATTAAACATTGGAATATTAGGGGTCAGATGGTAAAAGATTCTTCCACCCAAAAGAAAATTCAATTAACTCATTGAATTACAAGTTGCATGAGAATTCCTAAGCTATGGTATCATTTCGTTTATGACTAAACACCTAGGTGGCTGCTTCAAACAAGAATCACTAAATCAGCAATATTATGGACCTTAGGATCAATTTCATATAAGTATTAGTTAGATACAAAAACAAATTACAATGTTAACCTCAGAAGAAATGAAAATAGTGATGTTTTGTGCCATTACCATTTGATTAACATAGTGGATAAATAAACATCGCATTACCTGTTTGTTTGGAGTATTAATTTGCATGCACTACCAACTTTGATATCAAACTATTATATAATGTTAGCAAGATCAAAGGAACAAAAGGGATCTAGCAAACTTACTTGCATATTCAGGGGCAAGATATCCAAAGGTTCCTGCTAACCGTGTCTGTACAGAGTTCTTCCCATCAGGAGCAAGTTTGACTAGTCCAAAATCTGAAACTTTGGCCCTCATATCATTGTCCAAAAGGATGTTTGAAGGTTTCAAGTCTCTGTGAATAAAACTTGTTTGGGCCAGGCTATGCAAGTATTCTAATCCTCTAGCAACATCGAGTGCTACTGTGAGTCTCTGCTTCCAAGTGAGGGGAGGATATTCATTTTCATGACCACGAAACAAGTGTTGACCCAATGTGCCCTGTGGCATGTACTCGTATACCAACAACTTCTCATTTTCGTGTTCGCAGTAACCTAGAAGTGCAACCAAATGCCTGTGCCTGACCTTCTTCAACACTTCTATCTCTGCTTTAAACTCGCCCATTCCTTTCTTACCCATCTCTGTGCATTCC
The DNA here is from genome assembly GCA_014218235.1 of Colocasia esculenta. Classification (NCBI taxonomy): domain Eukaryota; kingdom Viridiplantae; phylum Streptophyta; class Magnoliopsida; order Alismatales; family Araceae; genus Colocasia; species Colocasia esculenta. The sequence goes on from CM024759.1 coordinate 27,282,601, forward strand.
ATCCTCTTCACAGCAATTAAGGTTCCATCAGGTTGCTCTCCCTTATAGACTACGCCAAATCCTCCACTGCCCAAAATGTTTCCTTCATTAAAATTGTTTGTTGCCCGCCGGAGGTCTTGTATTGGTATATACATACTTTGAGCATCGATCAAATGTGTGTTCCCATGTTCGCCACTGCCTTGGCTGCCAAATCCACCTCCACCTCCAAAATGGCTGTTTCCATTCAATCCGGTTATGCCTACCTTAACCATTTCTGGCCCACTGGGGGGGCTGTGCGTCTCAACTTTACCAAAGCTTTTCAGACGATTCTTGTGCTTCTTGTAGAAGAGCACTGCTGATCCCACGGCAACAGCCAGAACAAGCAAGACGATCAACACGATGTAACCAGCTGGCATAGAACGGGATTCCCCGGATGAAGTCCCCCCCGATGAAGATGGGCTGCTACCGGTAGCGGCAGAACCAGAACTTTCAGAACCACCGGAACCCGTGTGGGTCCCAAGGAGAGGATTGCCGTCGGTAATCACCTTCACGCTCGACGCAAAAGTAGGTACGTCGCCTGTGAGATTATTGTAGCTTACATCAAGTAGCTGTAGCTGAGACAGTTTAGTCAAGGTCGGTGGGATGTCGCCCGAGAGGCTGTTATGTTGCAGCCTAAGCACCTTCAATGCTGCGAAGTTTGAAAAGCCCTCGGAGATGTTTCCCACCAAATTCTGGCCTCCAAAGTTGAGATTTGTGATGTTCCCCTGAGGATTACAGACGACAAAGAGCCAGCCGTTGCAGGGGTCATTTCCTTTCCAAGAGCTGGCGAAGGACAGAGGGTACCCGAATCCCTCGGCAACAGTCAGAAGATCCGTCACCCTCTGATCACAAGGGCCGGGTTGGGGCTTGCAGAAGCTGTTACCGGAGATGGCATCCGCCGGAACGCTAGTCCCCAGGCTGGGAAACGGGCCCTGGAGCAGATTGTTGGAGAGAGTGAGATTCGCGAGCTTTGGCAACTTGGACAGCGACTGCGGCACCACCCCCGTCAATTGGTTGTCCCTGAGCTGGAGATCAGACAAGGAGGTGCACTTGGACAGGTCTGGTATCGGTCCGGTGAAGTTGTTGCCATGGACCCACGCCACCTCAAGCTGCGTCATCGACCCAAGGACCACGAGAGTTCCCGACAGCTTCCCGGGCGCCGAGGTGGCATTGAGAAGCTGGTTGTTGAAGTAAAGCTCTCGGATGCTGTTGGAAGATCCCAAGGAAACGGGGAGCTCGCCGGACAGGTGATTATAGGAAAGCCTCAGAGATTGCAAGCTGAGCAGGCCGTCGAAGAAGTTGGGGACCGCCCCGACGATGCTAGCGTTCATCGCGGAGAAGTAGGCCAGGCTGGCGCACTGCCCCAGATCAGTGGGCAGGGTCCACGGGAAGAAGGGGTTGTGGTCGAGGGAGACATTGACGAGACTGGAGAGGCCGGAGAAGAAGTCGGAGGGCACCGACTCGAAACCGTTGTTGCCGAGGTAGATCTCGCGAAGGTTGGTGAGGCCGGCCATGGTGGGGAGGGGCCCGGAGAGCTGGTTGCGCTGGAGGGAGAGGCTGGCGAGGGAGGAGAGCTTGGTAATGTCGTGGGAGATCTGGCCTCGGAGGGAGGTGCCCTGGAGGTCGATGGAGGTGACATGACCGGACGAGCAGCTGACGCCGGCCCAGCGCTGGACGCAGGGGTCCGAGGCGGGGTCGGTGCTCCATTTGGAGGGGAGCGGGGTAATGGACTTGGCCAGGGCCACCATCGCCGCGACATCGTTCGGATCGGTGTCGCCGCCCTGAGAAGGGGGAACGAGGAGGAGGAGGAGGAGACAGAGACAGGAACCGAGGGCTGTCGTCGGCCTCCACATCTTCGCCACCGCCCCCATCGCCAATGTCGTCGTCGTCGTCGCCGCCGCCGCCGCCGCCGCCGCCGTCGTCACCACCACCACCACCACCACCAAAGGAATACAACAAGAGAGAGAGAGAGAGAGGGTTTGGTTGTGTTGCGCTATTGTGGGGAGGTGCTGGGAATCCTTCCCCTTCCCTGGCAAAACTACTCCACCACCCAAGCGCGTTTTCTGGCCTCTGGCAAGAAGTTGTCATGGACGAAATCCGCAACGAACTCGTTGCGATACGCACCCACAAGATGCGCCGGCCAGTCTCATCCGGCCATCACGATGACACCTAATCGTCTGTCTGTACTTTATCAAGCTTTTGGTCCAATCAGGGGGAGGGATGATGACGTAGACGTAACTGAGTGCTCTCCCTCCTACGCGTGGGGCACGTTATAGCGTCTCCAGCCTTCCGTGTGGTCTCCGGCGCTGGGCGATGCGTTCTTTTTTTTTTTAATAAATTTTGTCTCGTGGTAAAGTGGTAATAAATGCAGGGCGTACATGATTTCAAGTTCATTTAAAGACGCTCCCGGAAGGATGTATAGATATTGAAATTATCCTAATTGATATTAGGATGAATTAATTATTAGTCTTTGACAGAGATTTACATTATTTTCAGATCTTTATCAGATTTTCTCGCGCCCTCCGATCCCTATTTTATGCAGGATTTATTTTTAAGTTCCTATTATTTGTTGCTCAGTTAACAAGTTCAGAGGGGGGTGAATGAGATTCTAAAAATTCGTTTAATGAAAAATCTGTCAACAAAAATGTTTAACAGAAAAGCATTGAGATCGACGGTTAGTGTTAGAGATAATGAAGAGAAACACACAAAGAAACAATCACACAACACAGATGATTTTTATCCTGGTTCGGACATCCAATCTCAAGGAGTTATACGTCCAGTCCCCAAGCAATAACTTGAGATTTCACTAATCAAGGGTATTGTCCCCCTTAAGGACCCTTACATATCCAGCCGCAGCTGGCCTTCTCTTCTAACCCCGAAGAGATACAAATCACCCTGATACACAGGTCTTCATTCCTTAACGAAGGGAATACAAATCATCTGTTTCCAACAGGTCTTCTCTTCACAATCCGAAGAAGAACTTCACAACAGATGTGAAAGAAAGCGAAAGACCCCTAGACTAAGCTTACAACGAAATGATTGATCTGAGGCGAAGTCTGAGAGAGAAAGATTAACAATGAGAAAATCTCTCAGAACTACAAGCTCTCGAAAAAGTCTAGACAATGAAAGGCTGAGAGCTACGAGCTAAGGAATGAATGGAGTGAAGCAAGAAGCTCTTCTTCGTTGTTGAAGGTTTTTCTTGAAGGCTCTATCACACAAAGATTCAAATTGTCTAACTTGAATTGAGAGACTTCAATCTTTTATATATCTTCTCTTGAAATTATAGCCGTTGAAATGGTCGTTGTCTCTAAGCTTGAAGCACGTTAGACAGTATGGTCCATCGTGCGCGACAGGTAAGCTTGCAGCCATTTAATGCTCTGGATCCATGCACGCAAAGAGAAGATTCATCCAGATATTCTTCAGCTTCTGGTTGTCCAACGTTGTAAGATATGATACTGGCAAATACCTGCACACAATAAATGTCGAAGCACAGACAGCTAGACTATCTCTATGCTTGTCAGTTAACGTTAGAAACCATGTAGTAAGAACGTACACCAAAATAGTAATGCCATTCTGCTATCTTGAAAAGTGTTTGCTATAGAAATATAGGAATAGAAGGCACCCAGATATGTAACATGCAAAGAAGTGTACAATCTCATAAAATGCAAGGATATTAATGATGCACGCGGGAAGACTTTGACTTTCACAATATTTAAAAAGATATAATTAAATATCATCTGTGAAATCGATGTAATCCATGAAGTCGTTATGACAAAGAAATAGTTGTACAACTTATGAAATCGTTGTTCAAGCAAATCGTTGTACAGATATGAGCAAATGGTGTACAAGCATAAAAAAATTATTGTTTAAGCAAATCGTTGTACAAGAGAAAGTAAATCATTGTTCAAGCAAATCGTTGTATAGATATGAGCAAATCGTTGTACAAACATAAACAAATTGTTGTTTAAGCAAATCGTTGTATAAGAGAAAGCAAATCGTTGTACAGATATAAGCAAATCGTTGTACAAGCATAAGTAAATTGATGTGCAAGCAAATCGTTCTATATGTAAAGGTAAATCGTTCTAGCTATCAAATCGTTGTTTTCACTTATCGAATCGTTACAACAATCAAATCGTTGTTTTCACTTATGAAATCGATATGACAGTCAAATCGTTGTTTTCTCTTATGAAATCGTTATAAGAGTCAAATCGTTGTTTTCACTTATGAAATCAATATGAGACCGAAATCGTTGTTACACTTACGAAATTGTTGTGAGACCGAAATCGTTGTTTCACTTACCGAATCATTGTGAGACCTGTTTCACTTAACAAATCGTTGTGAGACCGAAATCGTTGTTTCACTTACGAAATCGTTGTGAGACTGAAATCGTTGTTTCACTTAACGAATCATTGTGAGACCGAAATCGTTGTACTCACTTAATGAATTGTTGTGAGACCGAAATCGATATTTCACTTACGAAATTGTTGTGAGACTGAAACCGTTGTTTCACTTACGAAATCGTTGAAGCGATAGAATTGTTCATACTCACTTATCAAATCGTTATAAGATGAAATCGTTGTAGCGATAGAATCGTTCTTTTTCTTATGAAATCATTATGCCATAAAGAAAATCGATATAGACTTAGAGGAAATGCATGCTCTGAACTTTAAATGATAGAGTGTAAGAATTACTTACAGATTATGCTCGATTTATTCCCTGTGGATGAACTTCATAAAAATTTGTTAGAAAATAATTGTTAGGATTTTGTTAATCACCAAAATTATATATAATTAAATAGAATTATATGGGGATGGAGTGATCGTCAATCTCCCCCTTTTTGGTGATGACAAAATATAACATGTAATGTGCTGAAATAAACTTAAATAAATTTTCTAAATAGGGATTAAAGTTTGTAGATATGTATTTCAGAATGTTTTATTTTCTCCTCCTTTTTGTTATTAAGCAAAAAGAATCAAAACACACAAGAGACAATAGAAGAAAGATAAATGGGAGCCAGAAGAACATTATATTATATCTCTGAGGTGGTACAGGAATGTAGAAAGCAGGGGACAAGAGGGAGGCATAGCGAGTAATGATCGACCATGCCTTGCATTCCTGCTCTTCAAAAAAACCTTGGAAGACTGCATAAACTATAGAGTAGGAAGGTCCCATAATAGGAGCCATCCTCTGGATGTGCAGTTGCCTCTGAGCTTCCATGAAATTTCCATACTCATCCTTGCCAAGAGACATTTTGTAGGTGCTGGAAGTACCAAAGCTAGCATGTTGGAGGAACTGATCAATGGAAATGGGGTAGAAGATCGGTTGGCGCTTCAGTTCCTTTTTCATTGAAACATAGACTTTGTATCTCTCAACCCACATGTCAAATGGGTCTCGAACAAGATGAATGGAGTTAAGATCTAGAAATTCTGCAGCAGACAGACGAGGTTGATTTGATCTGGCCTGAGAAGCATTGAGATTAAGAAGCTGCTGAGCAGTGAGAGGGTAATGTCTTTCCCAGTCTGATGAAGATAGCCGCTCACATTCAGACAAAAGAGGGGCAAGAACATCAAACTTGATGTGGCCCTGGTGATATTCTCGGTAGATGAATCTGTGGAATGCAAGGGAATTTCCTTTCTGCACTAAAATGCGCCCCATGATCCTAGCAAATCTTTCAAAACTAAGAGGGCCTACTGCAGATTCCATGATTAAGGAATGAAGTGGAGGTAGGAACACAACTTCTGGTATCTCCAAGGTGGCAAAATCCACTTGGATGGAGGCAGAATGAGCAGCATCCGAACCAAGAAGAGAAATAGCTTGCCGGAATTGGCCAAGCTGAACTTCGGGCAAATTATTGAGATAGCTGTAATCGTTAAACATTTGGAAATAGCAGATAAGCTTGATCTCCTTCTGAATAAATGGACCCCAGGTATTCTTGTGATGAACCACAAACCACTCAGAGAGAGTGAGTGGGTGATCCCTGGGTGAGAATCGAGCAGAGCTAGCAGATATGAATTGCTTGTATAAATACTGATGACCCCGAGCCCACTGATCTTCAGTTTTAGCCTCAGTCATAGAGAAAATTTTTGACTGTTCAACTTTAGAAAGAGAAGAGAGAGGGAGAACAACATTTAGGTGGTCGGTGAGATGTAGGTAAGGAAGGCCAAAAATGGTGGCAAATGTGCATTTCTAGAGGAATTCACAATAGATAGACCTTCTTCAATTTTCAACAGTGAGAGAAAACTAAATGGGTGGAAAACGAGGCTCAGAAGAAATAGCAAGGTTGGAAGATATTTTTCTCTTTTTAGGAACATGGCAGGAGGAGCCTATCCTATGAATGTGAGTACCAGCAGACAGGACTGAGTGAAGTAAGGCTACTTCAAACTCATCTTTGATGTCCTGGATAAAGGGACCTTCAAGTTAGGCACCCTCTGAAATGATGGTAACAAAGGAGGGAGGAGTAGGAGGATGAAGGAAAGAATAAGAAGTAGAGGGAGGTGGTACAGATGGTCCAGCTGATGAAGGACCAGAAGATGAGGCTCCAGCTGAGGAGGATGCTGGAGGTGCCTCAGAAGGAGTAGGAGGAATAAATGTGGAGGAAGCAGGAGAAGAGGAGGATGTGGGAGGAAATGGTGTAGGTGAAGAAATATTTTTGGGAAGAGGTTGTTTGAAGGTGGCAGGAGCTGGAAGAGCAGTGGAGGATGAAGGTGGAAAAGGAGAGGCTGGAGTCTGAAGAGGAGAAGTAGGGGGCTCTGGGGGCACAACCTCTTCTATAGGTGCTTCAACTCTTCCATGCTCATCCTGAGATTCCACTGGCCCGGATGGCCCTGATGGATCCATAACTGGCCCTGGTGGCCCTGAAGCTTCTTGTGATGCCTGACTTGATTCCACAACAACCTTTGGCCTTGATGGCCCTGAATCCTCACATTAACTGGCCCTAATGGTCGAACTGCTGCTTCTTCTTCATTCCTTGGCCCGAATGGCCTTGAGCTGCTTGCTCGCATTGCAGGAGTGGGAGCAGAAGGGGCAGAAAATGGGCAAGTGCGCCCTCACAAAAACTGATAGATCTTCTACTAATTGCTTTATGCTTCCCAGCTCACCCTTCAAACCTTGGAGCTCAACTTTCATTGCTCCAATCTGCTTGGTTCCTGTGCTTTGGCTCACAAAGATAGATGATACTTCATTTTGCAATGAGCACAGGATCTCTCCATGAGCATCTAACCGGTCTATTACTGGCTTCATATTGACCCTCAGCTTCTTCTTCTTAGAACTATGGTGTGCTCTTCTAGTAAGCAAAGGAATCTGAGCTACACCCTTGCCTTTAGCACTGGCCCTAACAGCGGGCTTCACAATATCAACAGGAGGTTCTTCTTCATCTGAGGTGCTCTCCACAACACCTTCTTGGAACAGATCAGCATGGGGGCTAACTGTGTGCTCCCCCTGAATCTCTGCTTCCTTCTCAACTACATGCTCCCCCTGAACAGGAGCATCTTCCATAGGAACATCTGCACTGTGGCCTGGTGCCACAACTTTAGCCATAACTTCTTCTTGCTCCCTATGAATATTTGCGACATTATCCAAAATATCTTCAATTACTGCTGCAACAACTGTCGAAGGGGACTCAACCTCTGAGGATTGCCCAACGGGCTCAATGTGCTCTGGAGGAATTTCTTCAATTCTTCTTGGACTGGCCACTGGAACTTCAATTCTGATATCTGCTGCTGCCTCTTCTTCCTCTACTTGAACCATTGGAATTTCTATTCTGACCTTTTCTGGCTGTTCTTGAACTGCTGGAACAACTGGAGCTTCTGCAACAGGGGCTTCAATTCTTACAGCAACTTCTTCCTCTGCCTCTGGAATCTAAACTTCTTGAGCTTCTCCGATGATGGCCTCACCTTCGGCGACTCAAGTCTTTGTCCATACCCCAGCTACCAATGAGCTACCAATGAGCTACCAATGAGAAGCCACTCTTCTTCAGATTTCTGCTTCTAATGGCTTGTCCCATCTTCTCGGACACTTCACCAGTCACATTTATGTTGAAATACTGGAAAATATTTGTCAGCAGGTGAGCATAAGGAAGAGATACATTCAATTTATTTTTCTTATCCCATATCATTGCAGATGCAAACTTCATCCTTTCAAAAATCACCTCTGCCATGTTGATATCTTGGTTCTGAATCACCCAAAACATCATATCGGAGTCTGCCTTAGTGCATGTGGAGAAAGTAGCACTCCTGGGTACTAGAATTTAGCAAACAATGAAGTGCAGAATCCGGTTGAAGGCATTCAACTGATTAATGTCAATTTTCCATCCTTCAGCTTGTATTCAGTACCAATAATTCCTAAACCCTTGACATGGATATCAACACTGTCTACCCCACTACGACCGGCGGTAGACATTCCAAATAGACTCTTCAATAGATCATACGAGATATAAATAGAGATACCATTGACTGTGGAGGTCAGGGACCCATCCGCTTCGGATTTCACATAGGTATAGAAAGCCTTCACCAAATCTGGATAGCTTGCCTCTAAAATAGTCACCATCTTTGTCCACTTCATCCTCTGCATTGTTGCTACCACAATGTGCATCCTGTTCTTCTCCAAATCATCCACATCCACTACCTTGTTACCATAGAGCTTCGTCTTCACCGCTGCAAATCGTTCCTACTGCTCGGCTGTGAGGAACGCGGTGCTGTAACCACCAACAGTGCCGGAAACCTCAGAAACTGCCATGGATTTGAACAGGGAAAGGTTCTGGAGGATCGTGGGAATGAGTAGAACAGAAGCCCTCAAGAGATTTTGGTGTGAACAGAGGGATTCTTTCGAAATTACAAAGAGAGGATGCTGAAATCGATAAGGTTTATCGTTCCAGGCGAGTCGAATGAGAGGAGAGAGAAAGGTGGAATCGTTATGGCATAGATTGCAGGTTTAATATCAGAACTTAAAGTTACTTTTGAAAGGACATCACAATAAATGCGGAAAATGACAAAAATGGAAATTATTTCGCAAAGGATAAAGTCTTATAAAATAACGAACCGTCAAAGCTAGTTATGACGCAAGCAATTTAAGAAGTTACTTAAATCTAGGGGAGAGAATAAGCATTATTTTGAAGATATTATTATTTCAGTTATGTGCAAAAAAATCTATCACAAATTACACATGCCTAATTCCCTTATAAGAGATGTAAATCTCTCTTCAGGTAAGGCCTTTGTGAAGATGTCTGCTAACTGATTTAGATTATCTATATAAGAAATATTTATATTGCCATTTGCTACATGATCTCTAATAAAATGATATCTAACCTCTATATGCTTGGTTCTGGAGAGCTGAACTGGATTCTTGGTAAGATTTATTGCACTTGTGTTGTCGCACAACAAAGGAATGGTCTTGATGTGCAATCCATAATCCTCAAGTTGCTGTTTTATCCATAGGAGTTGTGTGTAATAGCTTCCAACAGCCACGTACTCAGCTTCAGCTGTTGATAGTGCTACTGAATTTTGTTTCTTTGAGGACCATGAAATCAGACATCCTGTAAGAAATTGACAACTACAATTGGTGCTTTTTCTATCTACCTTGCATCCAGCATAATCAGCATCAGAATATATAATTAAACTAGTTTCGCATGATTTTGGACACCATAAGCCTAGATCATGAGTTCTAGCTAGATATCTAAAGATCCTTTTAACTGATATTAAATGAGATTCCTTAGGATCAGCTTGATACCTTGCACACATGCATACACTAAATAAAATATCAGGTCTACTAGCAGTTAAATTAAGTAATGATCCTATCACACCTCTGTAAAGTTTTTGATCTACTTTCTTATCATCTTTATCACTGTCTAACCTTGTAGATGTGCTCATTGGTGTGGACAGTGGCTTTGCATTGTCAAATCTAAATTTCTTTAATAATTCCTTGGTGTATTTAGCTTGACAGATGTGTGTGCCTTTTTTTGCCTTGCTTGATTTGAAGTCCAAGGAAATAATTGAGTTCCCCCATCATGCTCATTTCGAATTCTCCCTGCATAAGCTTTTCAAAGTACTTGCACAAAGATTCATCAATAGATCTAAATATTATATCATCCACATAGATTTGCACAAGCAATATATTTTTGACTTAATAAATAAAGTGCTATATACCTGTCCTTTGATAAAACTATGGTTTAATAAAAATGCACTAAGCCTTTCATACCATGCTATAGGTGCTTGTTTTAAACCATATAGTGCTTTATGCAATTTAAAAACATGATTTGGAAATTCTTCATCATCAAAACCAGGAGGTTGTTCTACATAGACTTCCTCCTTTATATAGTCATTTAAGAATGCAGATTTCACATCCATTTGAAAAAGTTTTAAATCTAATGCAGATGCATATGCAAGTAAAATTCTAATAGCCTCTAGTCTAGCCACTGGTGCATAGGTTTTATCGAAATCTATGCCTTCCTCTTGGGAATAGCCTTGAGCAACCAGTCTAGCTTTGTTTCTAGTGATAACACCAGCTTCATCCAATTTGTTCCTGAACACCCATTTGGTACCAATCACAGGATGATCTGATGGTCTCGAAACAAGGGACCAAACTTGGTTTCTTTTGAACTAATTAAGTTCATCTTGCATGGCTATAATCCAAGATTCATCAGACAGTGCTTCATTGACTGTCTTAGGCTCGATTTGAGATATAAAAGCTAAATAATCATAGGGAATAACATTACCTCTAGTTCTTACCCCAACCGATGGATCTCCAATGATGTTGTCTCTTGGATGATCCTTCTTGTATCTTCATTCCTTTGAAAGATCATCATGTACAATTTCCTTTTATTGTAGTTCTTCCAAGGGTGGATCTTCATTATCCTTGATAGATGTATCCTTCAGTTTCTTGGATAATTTTTCTGCATCATCATCATCACTATCTACTTCCTTTCTCAAGGAAGGGTTAGATTCATCAAAAATAACATGGACAGTTTGCTCAATTAATAAACTTTGTTTATTAAAGATTCTATTACTTTTAGGTTTAGAAGCATACCCCATGAATATTCCTTCATCATATTTGGAATCTAACTTACCAATATCTCTCTTACCATTATTGTGGATGAAGCAAGGGCATCCGAACGTCCTGAAGTGACTGATCTTGGGCTTCTTTTACTTGTAAAGTTCATACGCTGTCTTCTTCAGGATTGGCTTGATCATCACTCTATTTATTATGTAACATGTTGTGTTGATTGCTTTAGCCCAGAAATATTTTAGGAAGATTGTATTATGATAACATGGTTCTGGCCATATCCAATAATGTCCTATTCTTCCTCTCAGCTACTCCATTCTGCTGTGGTATCCTTGGTGCTGAGAAGTTATGCTCAATTCTTTGATCATCACAGAATTCTACAAATTTTTCATTTTAAAATTCTCCTCCATGATCTAATCGAATACTTATTATATTGAACTTCTTGTCCTTCTGAACTCTCTTACTGAACGTAACAAAGCTATCAAAGGTGTCATCTTTATGCTCCAAAAAAGATACCCATGTAAATCTTGAATAATGATCCACTATCACAAATCCAAAGTTCTTTCCTCCTAGGCTAGTGGTTCTCATCGGCCCAAACTGATCCATATGTAACAGTTCTAAAGGTTTGGAGGTTGTTACAACTGTTTTTGACTTGAATGATGATCTTTTGTGCTTTCCTTTTGCACAAGGTTCACACACACCTTCTATCCTTGAGCTTATTTTGGGCAAACCTTCCACTAGATTTCGCTTGACCAATTTTCTAATTCCATCCAAACTGCAGTGACCCAATCTCTTGTGCCATAGTTCAGCTGATTGCTCTTTATTTGCTACAAGTCATACATCCTAATCCTTTAACTCTTCTAGATGAAGCACATATAGATTCTTTTTTCTGCAGGCTTCGAACACTGTTACACCGTCTTTCATAATTATGCACTTTGATTCTTGAAACCTGATTTGGTGACCCTTGTCACACAGCTGGCTGATACTTATCAAATTGTGCTTGAGACCTTTAACGCATAACACATCTTCTATGAGAATTCTGCCTTGGCTACCAACTAGTTCACAACCGATGGCTGTACCCTTTCCATTGTCACCGTAAGTCACTGTGCCTTCTTCATCTTTGATGTGCGAGAATAGCTTTCTATTACCTATCATGTGCCTTGAGCACCTGCTGTCCAGGTACCACATTGTTGCTCTAAGACTTCCCTGTAATGAAAACACTAAGATTTAGGTACCCAAGTTCTTTTGGGTCCTTGATGGTTAGTTTCTTCAATTTTCCTTTTAGGAATTCATTTTAGGTGTTTTGTCGTATAGGTTGTTCTGGTATATCCTAATTTATTACAATGACTACAGCAAGATATTCTACTTCCTTTTTCAGTTGGGATGTACTTAACGTTGGATTTATATTCAGTGTTTTGTTCAGCTACAAATTTTGGTGTTGGATAGATTTTAGGATGGATTATTGTTTCTTCATTATTTGGTGGAGTACATCCTAAACCATGCTTCTTCTTTCCTGATCTTCTAGCTCCTTTTAATATTAAAGTTGATTTACCAATTATAAACTTTTCAATTGTATTAGTTAAATATTCATTTTCCTTAGTCAGTGTATCAACTTCCTTTTTAAGTTTATTTAAAGTCTCCTAATTTTCCAGATTTGCTATTTGTTCATTTTTAGCTTTTAGATCTTCACTTAACAATTCATTTCTCCTTTTCAGTTCGGAAATTTATTTTTCTAACTGCTCATTTTCAGATTTTAAATCTGAGTTAGTAATTTCTAAACATGCATGACTTTTCTTGGTGACCTTTAATAATTTACATACATCTTTATATTTGCTATATAATTCATTAAATGCCTCTTCTAAACTATCAGAATCTGAATCATTGCATGAATTAAAGGATGAGTCAGAAGTTACCTTTTCCTCTAAGTTTGCCATGAAGGCCAAGTTGGCCTTTTCTTCTTTTTCTTCGCTGGAGCTTGACTCACTGTCCGAGTCGCTGTCATTACTCCATGCAGCTGCCATGGCTTTCTTTTTGTACCTTTTGAATTTATTCGAGCTGTCCTTCTTTCTGAACTTAGTCTTTTTCAGCTTTGGACACTCTGCCTTGATGTGTCCAGGCTTCTTACATTCATAGCATATGGGTTCAGCTTTCTTTGTATCCTTGATTTCGGGTTTCTTGAAGTCTTTTCCTTTCTTGAAATATCTCCTTCCAGATTGGTATTTCTTCTTGGCCAATATGCACTGCAATCTTCTGGATAGGAAAGCTTCCTCATCTTCACTGCTCCTAATGCTTTTATCACCATCTGATTGATCACCAGATGTGTCTTTTGCAGCCTTGAGAGCATTGCTGTATTTCTTTCTACTGGAAGACTCCCCAAGCCTTTCCATGTTTATCTCGTGGGCCATTAATAACCCAATAAGCTTTTCAAGTGACATCCTTCTTAAATCATTTGCTTCTTCTATGGCTGTCACCTTCGGAGTCCAAGAAGCTGGTAATGATCTTAATATTTTTCTTACCATGTCATAGTTCTTTCTAAGACCAGCCAAACCATTGGTGATATCTGTGAATCTGCTGTACATTTGTGTGATTGATTCTCCTGGTTGCATCTGAAATCTCTCATACTGAGCTGCCATGATATCTATCTTTGTTTCCTTGACTTTGTCTGTTCCTTCATATGTGATTCTGAGTTTCTCCCACATTTCCATCGCTGATTTGCATACTGAAATTCTGTTGAACTCATTCTTACTAAGAGCACAACATAATATACTCTTTGCTTTGCAATTTAGAGAGATCTTCTTCTTATCATCATCTGTCCAATTTTCTCTGTTGTTCATAACTACTATATCTCCTTCTTCTATGATGGACCAATGTTGAAAATCGAGACCCTGAAGAAAGAACTCCATTCTTGTCTTCCAATAGTTGTAGTCCTCACCGTCAAATAGAGGGGGTCGGTTGAATGATTGACCTTCTGCATACTCTTGAGCTGCCATTTATCTTTGCTCTTCAGATCGTGAGATATTCTTTGTTGAAGAGACTTGGCTCTGATACCACTTGTTGCCCAGTTAGCAAGCCCAGGGGGGGGGGTGAATGGGATTCTAAAAATTCATTTAATGAAAAACCTGTCAACAAAAATGCTTAACAGAAAAGCACTGAGATCGACAGTTAGTGTTAGAGATAATGAAGACAAACACACAAAGAAACAATCACACAACACAGAGGATTTTTATCCTGGTTCGGACCTCCTATCCCAAGGAGTCCTACATCCAGTCCCCAAGCAACAACTTGGGATTTCACTAACCAAGGGTACTGTCCCCCTTAAGGACCCTTATATATCCAGCAGCAGCTGGCCTTCTCTTCTAACCCCGAAGAGGTACAAACCACCCTGATATACAGGTCTTCCTTCCTTAACGAAGGGAATACAAACCACCTGTTTCCAACAGGTCTTCTCTTCACAACCCGAAGAGGAACTTCACAACATATATGAAAGAAAGCGAAAGGCCCCTAGACCAAGCTTACAACGAAATGCTTGATCTGAGGCGAAGTCTGAGAGAGAAAGATTAACAATGAGAAAATCTCTCAGAACTACAAGCTCTCGAAAAAGTCTAGACAATGAAAGGCTGAGAGCTATGAGCTAAGGAATGAATGGAGTGAAGCAAGAAGCTCTTCTTCATTGTTGAAGGTTTTTCTTGAAGGCTCTATCACACAAAGATTCAAATTGTCTAACTTGAATTGAGAGACTTCAGTCTTCTATATATCTTCTCTTGAAATTATAGCCGTTGAAATGGCCGTTGTCTCTAAGCTTGAAGCACGTTAGACAGCATGGTCCATCGTGCGCGACAAGTAAGCTTGCAGCCATTTAATGCTCTGGAGCCATGCACTCAAAGAGAAGATTCATCCAGATATCTTTCAGCTTCTAGTTGTCCAACGTTGTAAGATATGATACTGGCAAATACCTGCACACAATAAATGTCAAAGCACAGACAGCTAGACTGTCTTTATGCTTGTCAGTCAACATTAGAAACCATGCAGAAAGAACATACACCAAAATAGTAATGCCATTCTGCTATCCTGAAAAGTGTTTGCTATAGAAACATAGGAATAGAAGGCACCCAGATATGCAACGTGCAGAGAAGTGTACAATCTCATTAAATGCAAAGATATTAGTGATGCACACGGGAAGACTTTGACTTTCACAATATTTGAAAAGATATAATTAAATATCATGTGTGAAATCGATATAATCCATGAAGTCGTTATGACAAAGAAATAGTTGTACAACTTATGAAATCGTTGTACAGATATGAGCAAATCATTGTACAAGCATAAATAAATCGTTGTTTAAGCAAATCGTTGTACAAATATGAGCAAATCGTTGTACAAGAGAAAGCAAATCATTATTCAAGCAAATCGTTGTACAAATATGAGCAAATCGTTGTACAAGCATAAACAAATCGTTGTTTAAGCAAATCATTGTACAAGAGAAAGCAAACCATTATACAAGTAAATCGTTGTACAGATATAAGCAAATCATTGTACAAGCATAAGCAAATCAATGTGCAAGCAAATCGTTGCACAGATATAAGCAAATCGTTGGTTTCAGAGCCTAGGTTATTCTTAAGTATAGGATGATCTAGGTTTGACCTACCTCGACTAAGAGTCAAATTCCATACCTATGTGAGAGATTGGTAGAACCATGGGTAATAAGTTAAAATAAACTCACAAACGCACAAACTTAGTGCAACCCCAATGTCTTACCTTAAAATTTCTCTCTTGAAGGAACTTAAATAATAGCAATGGCATCGGAGCGTGCACAACTCCGTGACATGTAGCAAACTATTCAGGAGCTCACGCGAGCATTACTTCAAGCTGCTGGAGGCGGTGGCAACTATGGAGCTGGAGATCAACATAGAAATTTCCGCAACCTAAACCCGCCTCGTTTCAGTGGGACCACTGATCCCGACGAAGTAGAAAACTGGCTGAAGGAGATAGAATGCATCTTTCGCGTCATGCAATGAGCGGATGGTGATAAATTATTGCTTGCTATCTTTCAATTAGAAAGAGACGCCTGTGCGTGGTGGGAATCTGTTGAAGCCACACGGGCAGATGCACAGTTCACATGGGATGAACTTAAGGAGCATTTCAACTCCAAATATTTCTCTGAACGAGTTCAATAAAAGAAAGCCTCTGAATTTGCTGCACTGAAGCAGATGAATCTCTCAGTTGTTGAATATGAAGCCCAATTTTCTTGATTGGCCCGATATGCCAATCACCTTGTCAACACGGAGAAGATGAAAGCAAGGCGATTTCTTAATGGGCTTAAGCCTTCTTATATTACTCAACTTGCACCCCTGGACATTCAAACATATGCTGAAATGGTCAAGAAGGCTCAACTACTGGAAGATGCGACCGATCTCACCGATCGCATTAAGGGTAGAATGGTCAAGAAGGAACAAACATCTAGATCCTCGAGCAAGCTCACCAACGGCAAGAAGAGGCCGTTTAGCATCACCGACGGGCCAAGCCAAGAGCGAAAGCCCAAGGTCTTCACCCCCTCTGCCCCTAACAAGCCCAGATGCAAGCATTGTGACAAGCTTGGTCACACTGCTGAAGAATGCTGGAGAAAGGTAGGTGCATGCCTATGTTGCGGGAGTCGAGAGCATCGCATTTTCGACTGCCCTATGCTCAAGGAAAATGAAAAGCGGCCTGCCGGACAAAAGAATCCACGTAGACTGCAAGCTTTACAAGAAGTGGAGACCACCGAGGAGGGTGGAGTCGTGGAAGGTACTTTACCAGTCTTTTCTCAGTCAACATTTGTTTTGTTTGATACTAGCGCAACACATTTGTTCATATCACAAGCATTTGCTGATACATTAAATGTTAAACCTGCATCTATGGGAACTGAATTACTTGTTACAACACCGTTGGGCGAGAAAGCCCAACTGAACAAATATTTTCCATTAGCTGATGTCATGGTTGGTGAACTCAATCTAAGAGACGACCTGATCTGTATGCCCATGGAGGGCTATGATGACATATTAGGAGCCGACTGGCTATCCACATATGGGGCATGTGTCGATTGTAGAAGAGGGAAAATTTCCTTTAGTGAATTCCCTAAGTTAACTTTTACGGGACGTAGACACAAGAGGCACTTGTCTCTCGTTTCTGCTATTTGGGCACAAAGTATGATAAGAAAGGGCTGTTTGGCATTTCTTGCTTCCATAGTGGTTAAAAAGAAAGCATCCAAGATATCTGACATACATATAGTGCAAGAGTATTCCGACATGTTCCCCGATGAGCTGCTAGACATTCCACCTGAACGAGATGTAAACTTCTCAATTGATCTAACACCTGGAGCTGCACCAGTGTCACGTCAACCCTACAGAATGTCTCCTACTGAATTGAAGGAATTAAAGGAGCAATTGATGGAATTGTTGGAAAAGGGCTTTATTAGACCAAGTACTTCTTCTTGAGGAACACTTGTGTTGTTTGTCAAGAAGAAGGACGGGTCAATGAGATTGTGCATTGACTACAAGCAGTTGAACCAGCTGACTATCAAGAATAAATACCCTTTTGCCTCGTGTGGATGAATTATTTGATCAAATATCAGGAGCTAAATACTTTTCTAAGATTGACCTTAGATCGGGATATCATCAGATGAGAATTAAGGATGCAAATGTTTACAAGATAGCTTTCAGGAGCAGGTATAGACATTATGAATTCGTAGTTATGCCTTTTGGACTAACCATTGCTCTTGCAGCTTTTATGCAATTAATGAACAACATCTATCCTCCAAGACCAAGGAAGAGCATGAGGAGCATATGAGGATCGCTCTGCAGATCTTGCGCGACAACAAGCTCTACGTCAAATTGAGCAAGTGTGAATTCTGGCTCGAGGAGGTGTCATTTCTAGACCATGTCATATCAAAGGATGGTATAGCTGTTGATTCATCCAAGGTTGAAGTTGTACTCAAGTGGGAGAGACCGACCAACGTCTCTGAGATCCGAAGCTTTCTTGAATTGGCTAGCTACTACAGGCGGTTCATAAAAGACTTGTCCAAGATAGCCGTACCTCTTACTCGCCTTACGCAAAAAGAGAATACCTATGTCTGGAGCAAAGAATGTGAAAAGAGCTTTTAGACACTAAAGAAATGCCTAACGTTTGCACCTGTCCTCGCGGTACCAATCGAGGGCGAAGGATTCTCAGTCTACACTGATGCATCTGGAATCGGTCTAGGCTGCGTATTAATGCAGAATGAAAAAGTGATAGCTTACTCATCTAGATAGCTAAAGCCTCATGAAGTCAATTACCCTGTCCATGACTTAGAATTAGCTGCAGTAGTGTTTGCACTTAAGATTTGGAGGCATTATCTTTATGGAGAACAATTCATTGTCTATTCCGATCATAAGAGCCTGAAGTACTTATTTTCCCAAAAGGAGCTCAATATGCGGCAAAGAAGATGGCTAGAATATCTGAAGGATTTTGATTTCAATATCCAATACCACCCTAGTAAGGGTAATGCAGTAGCAGATGCACTCAGTAGGAAGCTAGTGGCGTCCTTGTCTTGTTTAGTCATGAGTGAGATGCAATTATTAGAACAATTCGTCAGTTTAGATCTAAATATTGAGCAGAGAAGTGATCAGGTGCTAGTTGCAAACCTTAGGGCACAACCCGACATCCTTGTCGAGATCAGAGAACATCAAGCTAATGACCCATTCTTGGTCCGAGTCAAAGAAACCCTAGCAGACCAACCAGACTTCTCCATCACGGAGGATGGGAGGTTGTTATTTCAAGGAAGGACATGTGTGCCTGACAATGAAGAGTTGAAGAGGAAGCTGATGGACGAAGCTCACAAGACAAAGTATACAATTCACCCAGGAGCAACCAAGATGTACCAAGATATGAAAAGGTCATTTTGGTGGCCCAACATGAAACATGAGGTGGCTGAGCATGCCGCGCACTGCCTCACATGTCAACAGGTTAAAGCAGAACACTGATGTCTTGCGGGTGTACTCAGACCCCTGGACATATCATAATGGAAGTGGGAGAGCATTGGCATGGATTTCATCATGGGTTTACCCCGAACTCGTGGTGGACTCGATGCCATTTGGGTCATAGTGGACAGATTGACAAAATCTGCACACTTCCTAGTAATCAAAAGTACCTGGAGTGTTGATGTACTAGCAGTTCTGTATGTAAAGGAGACTGTGAGATTACATGGAGTCCATGTGTCCATAGTCTCAGATCGTGATCCCAGATTCACCTCTAGATTCTGGAAGGGACTTTAGACTGCTTTAGGCACAAAACTAAATTTTAGTACAACATTCCACCCACAGACAGATGGGTAGATGGAAAGAACAAATCATATTGAGGAAGGCATGCTACGAGCATCTGCCATAGATTTTGAAGGGTACTGGAATGAACAACTGTCATTAATGGAATTTGCCTACAATAACCGCTACCAGGCCAACATTAAGATGGCACCATTTGAAGCTCTTTACGGTAGAAGTTGTAGATCGCCAGTCTGTTGGAATGAAGTAGGCGAACAACAATGGTTGGGATCGGATATGGTACAGAATACTAGCAGAGATATACAGATCATCAGGGATAGAATTAAAATAGCTCAGTCTAGGTAGAAGAGCTACGCCGACAAAAGATGAAGGGATCTGGAATTTCAAATTGGAGATCATGTGCTGCTTAAAGTATCCCCGACCAGAGGATTTCAAAGGTTTGGGATGAAAGGCAAGTTAAGGCCAAGATTCATAGGTCCATTTGAGGTATTGGAAAGAGTGGGCGAAGTGGCGTATCATCATGCATTACCTCCTAAGTTTTCCATCGTACACAATGTTTTCCATGTGTCGATACTGAGAAAGTATGTGTACGACCCATCACATGTAATAAGCTATGATGATATCATCCTGCATAAAGATATGACCTATGAGGAGAAGCCAGTTAGAATATTGGACAAGAAGATATAGCAGCTTCGGAATCGACCTATAACTGTGGTAAAGGTGCTCTGGAGAAATCACGAAGTCGAAGAAGCCACGTGGAACCCAAAGCAACCATGCGACGAAACTACCCGAAGCTATTCAGTAAGACATTCTTCCTCTTAGGATCATATGAATTTGGGGACCAAATTCTTTTTAAGAGGGGGAGGATGTAGCAACTCTGAATTTTCAAATTCTTGATAAATAATATTAAATTAAAATAAAAGAGAATTTAATTGAATAAACTAAAACCCACTAAGCTAAAATAGGAAATGGGTTATACAAATGATCCAAACATAAATGAATGGGCCCAAATGTGAAAAACCCAAGTTGGATGGAAGATATTTAGGACTAATTTCGGATCTAATTATTTAATAAATTAAAAAGGGGCAAGATAATGACTAAAATAGCTTATACTTATCTCTACAAGAGTCCTAGACCTACCCAAACCCTTTGCCCATGAAATTAAACCTCTCCCAAATCCTATTAGGTAGATAAAGGCTAGAAATAGTGGGATAAATGTGGAAATTCGGAGTTGGAGAGAAAGGAAGAGTTTTAAAGAAAAATGAATTTTAAAACAAACAAATACACCCCAATTCATACCTAGATCACCCTATTGGCTTTCTGGAGCATGGAGGATGAGGAGGAGGAAGCTTTGGACGAGGGAATCAAGAATAAGAAGGCCAAATACGAAGAGCTTCATCAAGTTCTTCCCTTTTTCTGCCCTAGGATTTTAAAAGCGTGAAAAGTAGGCAATCTCTCAAGCAAAATTAAATTAAACTCGCCCCTAGGTAGACCATGTACCCATCTTCAAAAGCCCTATGTTTTCCCCAATTTTTATCGTGCCATTTAGGAGTATTTCATACTCCAATTCCTGTCATGAACATGTACCCGAACTCACTTGTTTGCCTTCAATCCATGGATACACTTGATTTCATGCTATGAGACTTTTATTATAAATACTGCATGATGCTAGGATTCGAATGATCCTATTTCCCCCAATTTCTATCATGTACCCTATGCAAATTAAATCGGATTCCATCCCTGTGTAGGTTTTTAGGTCACCGAAATGTAACCTAATCAAAGCATATCCATATCTTGCTTGTTTTCTAATTACTCGTTACTGTTGTTACCCATGCATGTCTATATTCATTTAAAACTTGTTTCATAATTTTTGGACGTGTATATGATTTTATATATCTTTTTGAATGGTCCTGTATCAAGTCCATGGAGGACTGGCCCGAAATCCTAAAGGAACCAGATCACCTTTGGGGTTCGGCCAGACCCTCTGAGATCGCGACGGCCCGATCCGTCGCGATTCTCAAGGGGGTCACGACAGAGGAGCGCGTCGCGTCATGAACGCGACGGCTCGACTCGATGCGTTCTTCAGTGCCGTACCGATTATCCTAAATGCGACAGACCCTGACACTGCGTTCATGGATTGACTGCCCTAATTGCAACCGTTCATCACGTCGCGTTTAAAGCATCTGTCAACTGGCTGTTTTTCGTTATAAAGAACGTGACTAACTTGGCTGTCGCGATTTGACAGGTACCCTCGTCGCGTTTTCATTATATATGATAGAACCCTAATTATTCATGCAATCCATGTTAATCATACCTTTTAATTACTGTTTAACCCTTAATTTGTGTTGTTATGAACAGTAACGACCTGTTTACTAATATCAGACAATATTCATACAATATCCATTAAATAAAAGCTATATGCACAATTACATCTTGCTCTCATGATTTCCTTACACATACACACACTAAACATTAATGTTTGCCATGAAACCTTATCAATTTACTCAATAATATATCTGATAATTAAGTGTAATTAATCATTTAATCCCCCTATTATTTTAATAAACTTGTCTTCATTTTATTCACATGTTTTGTATACCATTATTGCGTCTCTCTGCCTTCGAGCACTCGAGGCATGACAGACAACTTGGTTCTCTACACACTTCTATCTTGGCTTGGACGACCTCTCCGTTGAGAATATTCTTGATAGGACTAGAAACTCCTTGTCGAGGCCTCCGTAAGTCTCCTTGGCTTTGGCGGATGTCCATTACCGACGAGCGGGTTGTACGATCAAGACCTATTACATCCTTAGGGATCAGCATGATCCAACGACGTTAGTTTGTTCTTTCTTACCTTGGATCACGCCGGACCTCTGGCCTGTGTTCATGGCACAACTAGTGGGCAGTTGTGGCTTCTACCGAACTACCGGCACACGACCATGTGTGTTGTGCAATTGTTGTTATCACATGTTTATCGATGTTTTACGAATATGTCCCTGTTCTCATATACTATCTCTATACTATCATCTGTTCACATTCTCTCTACACTCTCATCTATTCGTCAATTACTCTCATCTATTCTTGGTACTCTATTTGGCCATATAATTGATTGTCTAAGATAAGAAACGTAACTAATGCCAGGCAATATGGTCCGATCTGGTCCTGGGAGGTGCGCCCGAAAAGTGCTATTTGCTCATGGGAGTTCAATGATCAAGATGTCGGTATACATCCAGTGCTATTTATACTATCAAGATTTAATCTATGACAATCAATACAAGTGCTATCGTTACTAGTGCACTGTTGTGCAACTTTACGTGCTATTTTGTTACATGACCAATCCGTTATCATGCTTGTTGTGCTATACTCTCATGAAAAGTGCTATTATTCTCTTGTTGTCATGCGACATTATTCTCTTGACTATAGAAGATCATTCTCTCTAGTTACCCTACTTGATAATACATTAATCACTTAAAGCATGTCTGTTTATATGAGATATTAAGTCCTATTGGGCGTTTATCGCTCATCCTGCGCTATTTATTTCATGTGTTTCAGGTGAGTCTGATGGAGACTACCACACTCACGAGGATGGGAATGAGGATGTTCAAGAGTGACCAGCATTTCGACAACCTGTGCTTTTTAGTTAGTCAGTTATGAGTCAGTCAGTTTGTAAATTTGAATAAAGTACTCTGGGCCCTAGTTTTGGCCCTGATTAGTGAATGTAATAGATGATTTAAGGAGTTATTAATGAAGTTGGATTTCGTTTGGTGTTATTCCAATTTGTGCAATGATTTGATGTCTATTTATCGCTTTGTACTATTTAATTAACTGTATTACCGCTCCGATATTCCGCGTCGGGACGTTACAGTAACTACATACTCTATAACTATACATGTAATTACAGAGTTATATAGTATGTAACTCAGGGACTCTGTAATGAGGTAAGTCCCTGGTAACTAGGTAATTATAGTACAAAAAGGTTTATCTGTATAAGTGTGTAATTACACATACAACTCTATAACTAGGTAAGTCCCTGTTAACTAGGTAATCCCTTCTGAAACTATGTAAGTCCCTTCTTCTATAATTATGTAACTCAAAGACCTAAAAATAAATCCCTGAAAATTAGGGATTGATTGGTAATTCTCCTAGTAAGTAAGTAAATATTTATTTCTGTAAATTATTAAGTATTTATAAAGTTACATGTGTAACTGCGTAATTACTTACTTACACAGTTACAAGATTTACATACTTACGCAGTTACACATGTAATTGTGTAAGTACGTACTTACGTAGTTACATACTTTTGGGATAACGATTACACACTTTTGACATAACGGGGGATGATAACAGGGGTTAACAGTAGAGACTTAAAATAAATCCTGTATTAAGCAGGGACCGAAAGACGCGGAAAAATCTAACAGGGACCTGAAAATAATGTCAGGTCAGTTAACTCTCCCTTGATATTATAATCTTATTTGCGCATATAATAATTATGTGCATAAATATATGATCGTGCGTTTTTAATGTCTTGAGTAAAAAAGATGAAGTGCATGGAATTCTCATGCATACTTTAAGAATTTTTACATCACTGCTTGTAACTTTACCTCGATCGTGAATATCCTTGACACCAGGTTGAAGAACTTAATTTCCCCACATGAATCGACTTGTTCACAGTACAAACATGACATCCAATTTCTCATTGTCAAAAAAAAAAAGACATCCAATTTCTGCTTCGCGAGCTCTCTCAGATCTACGATCTTGTTGTCTATTATTTCGCTGTTGGCCTGTTCCAACAATCCCGGATCAGCACGATAAAGGTAGGCCAATTAATGGGAAAAAAAGTCCAAAATATAGGGAGAAAATTTAAACTATCTATATTACACTAATAAAATATAGTTCTAAGAGCAGCCGCATGGCAGCACCACAATGCTCATTTTTTTGCCAAAAAAATTTATTTACCTATGCTCTGCTCTCTCTCTCTCTCTCACTTGAAAGATATATAATAATCAAACTTCAGGTATATATTCTCCTCATCTAAAATTCAAAAATCTTCCTCTCTTTAACCCCGCCGGTTAAATAAAAATAATTTTTTTTGATGTTTGACTCTCTCTAAAATCATTGACTGGCATACTGTAGATACTGACTTTCTCTTTATTTTGTATTTCTCTCTCCTTTCTTCTCTCAATTTCTCCGTCTGTTGGGAAGAAGGAGAACCATCGTGATGTCTCCGGTGACGAAGATGAAGTGACTGGTGTAAGAAGGGTATACCCGTGCTAACCCCCAACAAGGAGGCCATGGCGCAGCTCACTGTAGACCACTAATTCAACGAACTCGAGGAGCTGGAGCAAATCATATGTAGAGAAAGATTTAGTATATTTTTATTAATAAATTTATATGATACTCTTCACATAAAGAGTGGTAAAATAATAATTTAATTATTAGATATCACATAAATTTATTATCTAGTCATATTACACTTAAATATAATATAAAAATATATTAAATCTTTTTAAATTATGTATTATCACCTCATCTCTCGATACCAAACAAATTAATTAAGGACTAGAGCATGTATAGTGCCGTGCTGCACTGCGGCAGGATGCGCTACGACACGCATCTTTGCTCCCGCACAAGGTGGTGGCCGGCGTCGGAGACTGACAGCAGCGTCAAGTTCAGCCGGTGTAAAGGCTCTGCCTACCTATTCCACTGGGACATCTTTCTACAACGATCTGGTTATATATATATATATATATACACACGATTTGCAACAAGAATTTTTCATATATATATATATATCTCCGTGGAGGGAATTGAGGTCGGAAGATGTGACGCCACCGTCGTCAAAGATGCATGGGAAATAAGGCAACGGCCAAGCCCGCAGTGAAAGCCAAATTAGAGAGGTCAGTATCAGTCTCCAATTTTGCTTTACTAATCTTTCCTTGACTTTGCTTGCATGTTTGTTCCCTTAATTTCCACTGCTAGAGGACGGCATCGTCGAGAATGCCGTGCAGCGCTCCAGTAGGGTGTGCTGCGACGTCATGTTGTGGTTCCCGCACAAGACAGTGGTCCGGGAGGACGATGGCAGCGCCGAAGAATTAACTCTTGACGTCGTAGTGGACCGCCATATCAATCATCTTGTTATGTATATATAGAAGTATACAGTGACGCCAAGAACTCTAATTAACGTCACGGTGGACCCCCCGCAGCAACCGTGTCTGCTGCAACCGTTGCTGTTGTACGCCTCCTTCTCCGTGGCGGTAATCCGGTTCTTCTCTCGCTATCATGCCTGCAGCCATGACCGAGAATGTGGCCAGGTCCCGCTGGGCACCACTGGTTTTGCCGTCCCGCTATGGATGCGGCTCTACGAGGCATGCGCGACCGCCGCGCGTGCGTAGCCGGCCGGTGCAGGAAAGGAATAAGAGGATCACGCAGGGGATGGGATAAATTATTTTTGTTGAACCACTCACCTTGTATCCCTCAGTTTGGGTGATAATTGAAATTATAAATAAATAAATATATATATATAATATTATTTTTCAAGTCAATTGATTAACAGAGAAAACACGAAATTCCATCACTTACAAGAATAACATTGTGAGTATACTAAATTTTTTTTCCAAGTGTTACTTCGATTAGTAGTTATAACATGCCTATCGATTAGAAGAACAATATATAAGTATCTTAAAAACCTTTTAAGTACCCTTTTAATTATATGTTATAAGTTGATTCGATTATACGAACAGATCGTTTCGATTAGAGGTTCAAGCTTTACTTCGATTACTAGTTGTAGATTGTGTTTTGACTAGAATTTCAAATATCGTTCTGATTACAAGAACAAGTATCGATTCGATTATTAGTTCAAGTACCACTTCAATTACAACAACTACTCACTTTGATTACTAGTTCGAGTATTGGATTTGTCTCGCTCCAAACGTTCTCGACATGCGATGGTGATGTCCCATGAGAGAAGCCTTGTACTGTATGTGTGAAAGAGAGAGAGGGGAGAGAGAAGGAGACTTGCGCTGGTTTCTATTCCAGAGAGAGAATCATTCTTCTCTCATGCGCCTTAGAAGAGAGGAAAAGAGTCCTCCTTTTCTGGGAGACAGCCGCACTGGCGGTTTGTCTTCTTCCCAAAGGTTGCCAACGCAACCTTTGGTGCCCACGCTGGGCAACCACCAACCGATGGCAGATGCCATCGGTTAACAGGATTGATTTAAAGAACAACTCACTTCGATTATCCATTCAATTATTAGAATATTTCACTATTGATATATTTTGTATTGATTATAGATTTGATTATCAGTTCAATTATTGCGAATGCCAATTCAATTGTTGATCTGATTATCGATATATTTCAGTATCAATTAGTGCTTCGATTATCACTCTTATTTTTGTATCGATTAGCACATTGATTAATGATATAATTAGTAATTGATTAACAACTTAAGTAACACTTCAATTATTGTTTCGATTAACATCATATTTCTACTTCGATTAGCACCTCGATTATTACACTACAAGAAAAAGCGGGTATAGCGGCCAGCAACATTGGTCGCAAATCGGTCGCTAAATTGATCTGTGATCGATCGACAACCAATCTGTGATCGATTAGTACGGTCGCAAAATACTGGTCGCTATATTGCTATCGATGAACTTTGGTTGCAAAAACGGTCTCACCTTTGCGACCGAAAGAAACCCGCCACAAAATAGTCGCAAAGTTTGGATATTGCGATCGATTTTTTCGGTCGCAAAATCAGTCATATTCTGTGACTGATGTTGTGATCGATTGTTAGATCGGTCGCAGATTCAGAGACTGAATTTTTGGTTAGTCGCAGAATTTTACGACAGATTTTGCGACCGATATGATTTTCAGTCGCATGTCCATTAGCGATTGATGTGAGTTGGTCATTAATCAGTCGCTAAATTTAAAAGATTAAAAAAAAAACTTAATAGATATGAAATAAATCACCTGACACAACTATAAACCATACACATTCATCCATAACCAAAAATCACAATACACATCTATCCATAACACAAACCACAATACACATCCACACAAACCACAACACAAAATACTACACAAACCACAATAATAACACCATCAAAATAAAAATCATAAATCCTCTACATATGCCTCGTCCTGGTCATCTCCTCCAACGCCTCTCGATGGATGATCATGTATATCATTTATGAAAAAATAAAATCAAATACTAAATAAATGAACTATTTTTTCTTTAAAATTGAAAGCAATATGTTTTTCACTTAACTTAATTTGGCAAACGATAGTTTGAGCGTTGAGTTCAAACTAGGAGTCTAATTTGGACTCCGTCAGTTTCTACAGGCCATTCTCACCCCTCCCTTGGTCGTGTTGGAATGATTGACAGATTAATTGGACCAAGATTTTCAATTTTGGCCCTTCCAAATCCGAGTTCATTGACTTAAAATTCGTCCATCAACGAAGAGGAAGATCTAGGGTTGGCTATGGGGGTCTTACGATGGTTTTACAGCGCCGTGATGGTGCAATTTCTGAGTTGTTTCTGTAACAAGTCTGTTTCTATTTGGTTAGTTTTAGGGAGCAGATTCAGACTCCCCCATTGGATTCGGTCACGATATACTTTCCATGTTTATCTTAACTAACCCTTTTTTATTATTGGGTATAGATTTAACACGATTTTATAATTTGGCAATGACCGATAACTTCATCATGTATGAAGTCCTACATGATTTGGTTGTAATCAGTCGTAGCTCAACTTCATCATATACGAAGTCCACTTCGTCATATACAAAGTCTACTTCATCATATATGAAATTCTACTTCATCACGCGTGAATGGTCGTGATCAGTCGTAGCTTAACTTCGTCATATACGAAGTCCACTTTGTCATATACGAAGTCTACTTCGTCATATACGAAATTCCACTTCGTTATGCACGATTTGGTCATGGTCAGTTGAATCTAACTTCATCATATCCGAAGTCCCACTTCGTCATATATGAAGTCCACTTCGTCATATACCAAGTTCCATTTCATCATGCACGATTTGGTCATGATCTGTCGAATCTAACTTTGTCATATCCGAAGTCTAACTTTGTCATGTACGAAGTCCGCTTCAACTAACAACGTTATTTTCTGTTCTATACGAAGCTTCACTTTGTCATATACGAAGTTCTACTTCGACTGACAACGTTGTATCTTGGCCAGTCAAATTGATATATCGATTGCCTTACACATCGATTACCTTTATAATCTATATCGATTGTTGACCCACATCGATTGGTCCTTAAACATTAATTGCTGACCAACATCGATTGGTCATTAAGCATCGATTGCTGTTATGCATATATATACAAGAATATTGAAGATTAGCTACAGACCCAAATCGTAGCTATTCTGTAGCTAATCCGTAGCTAACCAATTTAGCTACGGATTAGCTACGGATTAGCTATAGATTACGTCCGTAGCTAATTTCTGGCCGCTAATTTGCTACAACTACGTTCGCTAGCTAATCCGTAGCGAAGTAGCTACGGATTAGCTGCGGATATTGCTTTAACTAATATGTCGCTAATTAGCTAGCGATTAGGTACGAATAATTCTATAGTTAATCCGTAGTTAAATTTAGCGACCGATCGGATTATCCGTAGCTACTCGGTAGCTAATTAGCTACGGATTAGCTACAACAATGTTGCAACTAACCAACAGAAATTGCTGTAGCTAATCCGTAGCTAATTAGCTACGGATTAGCTATAACAATGTTGCAACTAACCAACAGAAATTGTTGCAGCTAATCCGTAGCTAATTAGCTACGGATTAGCTACAACAATTTCTGTAGCCAATCCGTAGCTAACACAAAATCTCAAGAAAAAAAATAATTTTAAAAATGGTTTTCTCACAAATTTTGTACAAATACCTGTAAACCTGCTTATTCATTCAATAATACATGTAAACTTACTCATTCATTCAATAGTACATGTAAACCTGCTCATTCATTCAATAGTACCAATAAACATTGCTCATTCATTCAATAGTACCTATAAACCTACTCATTCATTCAATAGTACCTATAAACCTTGCTCATTCATTAAATAGTACCTGTAAACCTTGCTCATTCATCAAATAGTACCTGTAAACCTGCTCATTCATTCAATAGTACCTGTAAACCTGCTCATTCATTCAATAGTACCTATAAACTTGCTCAATCATTCAATGGAATCATAAAGCCACACACATAGACATATCACACTAATAAAAACATAAATCTAATGTCTCATTAGAAAGTTCACAATAAAAGTAAGATTGTTTTCTAAATTATAAAGAGACAATGACAACACGCTCCTAGTCATCCTGAATACGAGGATCTTCATCTTCATCATCCTCTCTCTCGGCCCTCTCGACCTGATGAGCCTCAGTAGGATCACGAATAGGAGGGACCTGTAAACAAAAAATAGAAACAATAGTTATTACACAAACATGTAAATAATCAAAATAAGATGAAGAAAAATTAAATATATACATACATAACTAGCACCAGAAGAAGCCACACTAGCAGACGATCTAAGAGCAACACCCATAGTTTGCAAAGTGGGGACCAGGGTCTGTGTTAACCAATTATTTAATGCATCAAAAACGACCTCACAAACTTTGTCGCTGGGTAGTGTGCTACTATGAGGTGGAGTCGTCGCGATAGTGGAGCCATGTGAGTCCTGAGAGGAGCTGATGACTCGACCGGCATCTAAACCACTCCCAAATCCAAATACTCGACCTTTCTTGGGTTGGCCAACTGCGGTCAACCAAGCCATGGCATCAAACTCAGGATGTTGAGTGGAGTCACCGCCGTGTCTGTCTACCATCTGTTCTGTATATGTCTCCTACAAAATATTAAATTTTTATTTAATTAATAATCTAAAATATATATGGACATTGAAGAATGTTCAATATATAAGTTGTAGAAAAAAATACATACCATCACCTCTTTCGCTTTTTGCGAAACAAAATCACCTGTAGTTTTTCTTCTATGTGTCTGCTCGAATAACTCCTTGTAAGACACAGAGCCGCCTTTCTCTTTCTCCTACAAATTTAAATATAACAAGACTATTAGTTTAAATAGTATGAATATAGTAAAGATTAAATATATGAGGTTTTACCATTTTTCTCTTTTGTCTCCCAAAACTTATAGAGCCACTAGTATGCAAAGTTGCTTCAGGCATTTTAGTCCGATTTTCTGCAGCAATCTTGGAGCGATGTCGAAAGTCCTTCGTCGCCCACTTGTCACACATGGCATCCCAGTAATCTCTCCTGATAGCAGGTGGGCCGCGACCTTTCCACATTAGGGGATCATCAAAATTTCCAGATGCTTTCTTTGCTGCTGCCTTATGCTTATTAAGATAATCAGTGAACCGATTGGCAGCAATTTTGTTCCATGTAGTTCTTGCATCTGCCACCTCCCTCTCAGTCGCAAAATGGTGAGAAGTCTGTATACAATTTAACAAAGTTATGTTACAAAAGATCATGTCATTAAAAAAAAGTAGTGAAATACATGATAATAACATCACATAATAGACTATACCAAAAATGTCTAAAATAAGTTGTCCAAGACCTCCCTTGGGTACTCCTTCCATTGTGCAATTGGTCCGGGGAGATATTGAAGTAATGCCTTTGTAATGCTTCGAGTCACGTCTTGTGGCTCAAACTTCATCCTACATATAGAATTTTTTCATTTTGATAAAAAAAATCAAATACATATATGAGATAGAAATAAATAAATTAAACTAAATACTTACGGTCTACCATCACTGTAGATAAGTGCAATCAACCTTCTACCATTAGTCTCAGAGGGACCACCGTCAGGATGGTCGACTACGGGGGGATGGGATCCTGCAAGTGATATGATTAGATATATGTATATCTACAACAAATATAGTTAATTAATATACCTGAAGGCACAACTGGAGGCAAAGATGAAGACTGTGCTGGAGGTGAAGGTAAAGGCTGGGCACCTGCAAGTGATTTGATTATACATCTATAATTGCAATGAATAAAATTAAAATGCATACCTGAAGGCACAAATGGAGGCGAAGGCGAAGGTAGAGACTCTGATTGGGATCCTGCAAGTAATTTTATTACGCATCGATAATTACAATAAATCAAATTAAAATGCTTACCTGAAGGCACAACTGTAGCTGGAGACATAAGTGAAGGCGAAGGTTGTGCTGAAGGCGGACGTGGTGGTAGAGGTTGATTATCGGACTGAGATCCTATAATTGTCGATAAATAAAATTGCAATTGTTTATTACATTATATTAATGAAGAAGTATACAACATATATTTCTACCTGTCCCTCTACCTGTACTGCCTCGACCAACAGTATGAGACCCTGTAGAGAAAATGGTTAAAATCACTTGTTACATTAAATTAACTAAGAAGTTAATATATAGTAGACAACATATACATATACCTGTCCTGCTACCTAAGATGCCTCGACCACCTCGACGTCCACGAACCATATTCTGTTGAATAATTCAATTCTTCATTTAAGACAAAGTAAAGTGCTAAAAGAAGTTGATTACACAAAAAAAAGAAATTAATTGCATAAAAAATAGTTGATTGTATAGAAAGAAGCAACGTACAAGAAGACAACTACTCAGAAGTGGCCATCTCATCCTCATTTTCAGATGTACAAAAATCCAATTCATTTTCATCATCATCCTTGTCAGTTGTAGTTTTGTTTAGAAATTCTTCTTCCTCATCTTCCTCATCTTCCACATCTTCCTCTTCTTGTTGATAAACTTCTGGTTCACTTATTATGTCATTTACCTCAACTTCTTCCATTTCCGTGTCATTACATAGTCGAATATCACCTTGCAGTTCAAGCATACCCCCGTGACCATGACTGAAGTCATCTATATCATCTAATTGGAAG
Source organism: Colocasia esculenta (assembly GCA_014218235.1). Lineage (NCBI taxonomy): Eukaryota > Viridiplantae > Streptophyta > Magnoliopsida > Alismatales > Araceae > Colocasia > Colocasia esculenta. The sequence continues at coordinate 27,314,816 of CM024759.1, forward strand.
AATTCATCATTGCAATGCCCATGATCCTCTTCTACCTCGTAATCAGGATACAACTTAGGTTTAACCTTGCAAACTGCCCACAATTCAGACCTGGTTGTTGTTCTTGTATTAGGATATGCTGTAAAATATACTTGTTGGGCTAGTGCTGCCATTATAAACGGCTCATATGTTCCCAACTTTGACTTATGCTTTATATCTACAATGCCAGACATCTTATCTATTTTTGTGGTTGTGGGATCAAACCAATGGCACTTAAATAATGTGACTGTGTTATCCATGCCCAGATAGGTTACCTCCAATACTTCCTTAAGTATTCCATAATAGTCAAGTTCACTCTCAGCATAGGTACTACCTTTCACGCACACCCCACTGTTCATAGTCGACTTATGTAGTCCATAATCTTTTGTGTGAAATCGATAACCATTAACCATATAACCACCGTAACATTGTACAACCTTTGTCGGACCATAACTTAATTCACGTACTCGTGTGTTAGACACATCACCTTCCCGAACCTATAAAAAAGGAATTAGTAATTTAGATAATATTATAGAAGGTTTACAATATACAAATTGCCACCATGCTTACCAATGTCTTCAACCAAGTAGAAAAATTCTTCTCACGTTCATTATCATACTGTGCATCATTAAGGTTGGGAAATTGTCGTCGCATCTCTATATCAAATTGTCTACAAATGATTTAAAATTAATAATTCACAATTAAAATTGAGATATATAAAAACAACTGATTGCACTTACTCAATGTATGGTTCTATCTCAGGACAATTTAAAAGGACATATATCTCTATGGCATCTTGCTCCCGATCATCCAAAAATCGTGATGTATGACTACCAAATGCACGTCCTGGATGTCGAAATATGGACAACTGATCCGCTACACCAACTTGTCCCCCATCATCATTACAAGGTGGCCGAGTATGTCGAGTTTGAACATGAGGCTCAAAATACATGGAAGAAAAAGTTGAGATCTCTTCTAAGATGTACGCCTCACAAATTGAACCCTCCACGGTCGCTTTATTACGAACCTTCTTCTTAAGATCAAACATACATCTGACAAATTAGATTACATTAATTACTCTGAAAGAGATATGTAATAAAAAAATACAACAGATATATATACCTTTCAAAGGGATACATCCAACGATATTGCACAGGACCACCAACTCGAACTTCGTAGGGTAAATGTATTATTAAGTGTTCCATGGAGTCAAAAAATGTTGGTGGGAATATCTTCTCTAGTTGACATATTGTATTGGCCACAGACTCCTCCAGACTTTGCACCTCATCCACAAGTACTTCTGATGCACACAATGTTCTGAAGAATCGACTTAGCTTAGTCAAGGCAGCCCATATAGGTTTGTCAAGCATGTCACAGAATGCTATGGGAATCAAACATTGCATGAATATGTGACAGTCGTGGCTCTTCATACCATACAATCGTCCGTCATCTACATTAACAGAACGAGCAATGTTAGACACATATCCATTTGAGAATCTCAAACGTTGCAACCACTGACATATCTCCTTAATTTGCTCTGCTCCAAGGACATAAGCTGCTCTTGGTTTGAACACTTTGCCATTAATCTCTTGTAGCTCCAACTTGCCCTTCTACAAATCAATTGTAAGTCCATTCTAGCCTTTACAGTGTCCTTTGATTTTCCTTTTACATTCATAATAGTATTAAACACATTGTCAAACACATTTTTCTCTACATGCATGACATCTAAATTGTGTTGAATTAATAGTGTTGACCAGTATGACAGTTCCCAAAATATAGATTTCTTCACCCAATTGTGATCCTTTCTAAATCCCAAAAATGGTTGAGAACTCCGTCCATCTTTCAGCCCATCTGGAAAGTGTTGCAGTCGTCTCTGTATCTCGATGCCACTCAATCGTACAGGCGGATCCTCTCTCTCAACTATGCCCTTTCGAAATGCATTCCTTTGACGTCAAAATGGATGGTCATTGGATAAAAACCGACGGTGGCAATCAAACCAGCATGGCTTCCTACTATGAGTCAATCTAAACGACTTTGTATCCTCCATACAATATGGACATGCCAACTTCCCATGTGTACTCCAACCAGACAACATACCATATGCCGGAAAATCACTGATCGTCCAAATCACAGCTGCCCTCATATTGAAATTTTGTTTTTGATATGCATCATAGGTGAGGACTCCTACATTCCACAACATCTTCAATTCATCAACCAACGGCCTTAAATATACATCCAAATTTTGGCTTGGTGACTTTGGCCCTGGAATGAGTAAAGACAACAAAAGATGAGGACGCTTCATACACATACTTGGTGGAAAGTTGTATGGGGTTACAAACACTGGCCAACAAGAGTAAGGACTTGTTCTGTTCTCAAATGGGTTGAATCCATCTGTACAAAGCCCAAGTCTCACATTTCTCACCTCCTTTGCAAAACTCGAGTGATTACGATCAAAATGGATCCAAGCTTCAACATTTACAGGATGTATGATTTTATCTTCATTATTGTGAACTCTGTTTGCATGCCACCTCATATGTTTAGCGGTCTTAGATGACATATATAGTCGTTGCAGTCTTGGTGAAATGGGAAAGTAGCGAAGTGACTTGTAAAAAACTTCTTTTGCCTTCGTACTAGCAGCCCCACCTCTCCTTGGCTTAAAACGAGGATGACCACAAATTGAACATGATCTGCTATTAATCTCATCCTTATAATATAACATGCTGTGGTTTGGACATGCATCTATTCTTTCATAACCCAATCCCAGTTCTTTGACCATCCGCCTTGCACGATATAAATTTTCTGGTAACTTCTCTGTTTTTGGTAACATACCCTTCATGATTGAGCACATACGATCAAAACAAGATTCACTCATGTTATATTCAGACTTTAGATTCAATAATTGTAGTACTGCAGATAAAACTGTATGGCTCTCACATCCATCCCACAATGGATGATCAGCATCCCTGAGTAAGTTGTAAAATCTACTGGCTGATTCATTTGGTGCTTCCTCATTGGCAACTCCCGTAGCATCGAAGTTCATACCCATATTAACTCCAAGACCAGTAGCATCAAAAACCATATTAACATAAGGGTTGTCTTCAACCTCCTCACCTATTGCTCTTGTACTTTCCCAGAATGGTTCACCATGCACAGTCCAGTTCATATAACCACTAACAAAGCCCCTTGTATATAGATGATGAGTCACATCATATGGATCATGAAAACGATTATTCTGACATACTACACAAGGGCAATGAATACGGCCTTCTGGGTCTACTGTGTTGACATTTTAAAGTGCAAATTCAATGAATCCATCAACGCCATCTCTAAATTCCCTCGATATTTCTTTGTCGACTATCCTATGGTACATCCACTCACGATTTGCAGACATTCTTCCTGTAAATTCAATGAAAATACATAACATGCATCACATGAACAAGCATTTAAACATAGTTAACTGGTTTACTAATACCAATTCATGACACAAAATTTGACACCAACAAACAAGAATATACCACATCATCATTTGACAGCCAAAATCATAAAATGCTAATAAATAAAAACATACCACATCGTCATTTGATAGCAGAAATTGAAGAACTCTAACAAAATAAAAACATACTACATCTTCTGACATCAAAAACTGGAAAAAAAACTAATTGGGTAGTGAGCATACCACATTGTCATCTTATAGCAAAAATTGAAGAACACTAACAAAATAAAAACATACTACATCTTCTGATGAAGAGCCATGACTGAAAGCCACCTTCCTTTCTTACCAACTGAACATGAACGAAAAAGCTAGCAAAGTGTTTGCCAAGTCTATATAATAGCTAATTAGATCAATATGCCATCCCAAAACCTGTTCCAAAGGGGATATTAATGTTGTGACTACCACTTGCTAGACAAACACACACACATACTCTCTCTCTCTCTCTTCTCTCTCTCTCTCTCTCTCTCTCTCTCTCTCTCTCTCATCAATGGTCAAAACATTTCCTGCAATTTACTGGTAATACCCACCCACCCTAACAAAAGAAGGGTAAAGATTAATACCCGGCACGGTCGAGTAAGAAGTGGTTCTCCGAAAAGAACACAAGGAAAAGGTCATGTCATCTTTTTTAGAAATTGTTTTTCTTACTCCTTATCTGTTGCGCCCACTAATAAAAATTTAGCATGTAATTTTGCTAAAGGGGTAAGTGGACACCCCTCACATGAGGAGTAATAAAGTGGCAATTCAATTGTTAGATGTTACATGGACTTGTTGCCTAGTCATATTACACTTAAAGTGTAATATGCAAGTGCAATAAACCTTTCTCTTTCATATTACACTTAAAGTGTAATATGCAAGTGCAATAAACCTTTCTCAAAAAATAAACCTTTCTCAAAAGAGAAATGTTTATTGCACTTGTACATTACACTTTAAGTGTAATGTGACTAGGCAACAAGCCCATGTGGCATCCAACGATTAGATTGTCACTTCCTCACTCCTCATGTGAGAGGTGTCATATGAGCTATTATCTAGTCACATTACACTTAAAATGCAATGTGTAAGTGCAATAAGTCTTTCTTCATAAAAAAATATCGATGTCGAGTTTTTTTATAGAGAAAGATTTATCATGTATATACTACTCTTTTGACTAATTCATGTATATACTACTCATCTCAGATATATACCAATGAAATATATATTAATATGATGTTTATAAATTTCATGTGGATATATATTTAAGGTGGTTAATAAATACCCATCACAGTGAGGACAAATCAAGTGTCTAGAGAGGCATGAGGATAGTGTACAGAACTGAGTCTTTTTAAAGTCCAGATCATTCCTTCCATGTCAAGTGTGGGGGTTGGCCTTGATAGAGACGGGGTAAACCAGCAGCTAGCATCAAGTCTCCATAATTTGATGGGGGTGGAGTTGGTGTTTCGTTCGTAACAAAATCTAACGTTTCCTACTTATCTTAATCCCTGTCCCCATAACATGTGAAAGCTAGCTAGCTAATCTTTATATGTTATATACACGACACCAACTATATATAGTTGATTGATCATCTAACTCGTCCATAAAGAAAGTTGAAATATAACACGACATAAAAAGAAGGGTCCATATATATGTTGAAGCATGCACATGTCTTCAATAATATTATTGCAAAACAAAGAGGGCAATGAGACAAATACAACTTCTTAATTAGAAGAGGAAGCCAACCAATGTGAACAACTCGATCGGCCCAACCTTGCTGTTCACAAACATCGATGTATAGCCCCCACACCACACCGAAAGAAAGGAAGGGGACAAGCGGGCCCACATACCTGAAGGCGGACGTACCACACCCCTCTCGACTTCACCGTGCGACGAAGTCCTTCGCGGCGTCCTCCGCAGGCAAAACCCCAATGTCCTCCACGCTGGTGGTCCTCCGCGCAGGCGTAAGCTCCAGCCCGCGCCTCCTCTGCGCTTGCGAAACCCCAGCCCGCGCCTCCTCTGCGCAGGCGAAACCCCAGCCCGCGCCTCCTCTGCGCAGGAGAAACCCCGAAACCCCAGCCCGCGCCTCCTCTGCGCAGGCGAAACCCCAGCCCGCGCCTCCTCCGCGCAGGTGAAACCAGCACGGAACCTCTCGCGCCTCCTCTGCGCAACAAGCGAAACCCCTCAGAAAATGGGAAAAAGTAACCGGTGCGAAACCTCCAGCGCCTCCACAAAACCCCAAATAAAAGGTTAAGGCGAAAGAGGAAGGGGCGGAGCAAGCTTTTGCATATGTTATATGTTATTAAAATAGTTTTTATTTATATTATATATTAATTATATTAAAATTTGAAAAGTTACATTAGTGAAAGAAAATTTTAATGACTAATATTTATTTAACTAATATTAATTTATAAATATACATAAATTAGTATTATATATATATAAATATATCCATATTTAGATATATATAAAAATATATAACATTCTAAATATATAAGTATGTGTACCTATATAAGTATACATAAGTATGTATTTACATATATATACATATTTATCTACTTATAAATTTATACATATACATATATATATATATATTTGTATATTGTTATATATCAAAATACTAATATAAATATAGTACTTCATACTTGTATACTATTATACTTATAAATAGTACTAATAAGCATATACTTACTGCATGTACATTCAAATAAGCATATACTTCTATACATGTATATACTTATGTACTTATACATGTATATAACCATATACTTATACATATACTTACAATATTATATATATATATATATATATATATATAATGCTATACCTATACATATTATGAATATGTGTATAAGTACTTTATACTTGTATAGTACTATATTTTTATATATCATGTATCAACATATTAATATAAATATATAATGCTTTATACTTGTATACTATTATACTTATACATAATACTAACAAGCTTATACTTATGTACTTATATGTACATTTAATTAAGTATATACTTCTACACATGTGTATATATATATATATATGTGTATACTTATAATATATACTTGTATGTACATTTATATAAATATATACATACATGGATATACTTATATAGTATATATATATACTTGTAAGTATATATTTATGTATTGTATATATTTATGCACATATACACTCACACTACTACATATATACTTTAACATATATACTATACATAAATAAAAATATATTATGTATGTACATTTATATAATTATATACATGTATATACTTATATACTATATATATAAGTATATACATAATATATATACACACATGTGTATACTTATAAACTATATATATACTTGTAAGTATACATTTATACTTGTATATACATGCTAATTATAAGTACATAATTAAGCATATTTATACAACTATATATATATATATGTATAAGTATATACAACAATATATATATATATATCTAATTAGCTACAAAACCTTTCCATAGCTAACTCTGTAGCCCATTAGTTATAGATTAGCGACGACATTATTTTATTCTTAATTCATAGCTAATTAACTATGATCCATAGTTAATTAGCTACGGCTTTAGCTATGAAATGTTTTCGTAGCTGATCCGTAGCTAATTAGCTACGGATCATGCTACAGAATGATTCGGTAGCTGAGTTGTAGCTAAGTAGCTACGGATTAGCGACATATTAAGTCCATCACAAATCCGTAGCTAATTTATCAATTTTGCGACGACATATTATCTGTCGCTAATCAGTAGCTACTTAACTATAGATTAGCTACAACGATTTCCGTAGCTAAATTCCGTAGCTAAACTGCATTATTCTTGTAGTGTATATATGGATTGTCTTACACATCAATTGTCTTTATAATATCGATTGCCCTTAAGCAAACATCGATTGTTGACTAATTCACATCGATTGAGGATCAAATGTTCCTTATAAGTGGACCAAACATTGATTGATATTATAATCACAACGATTACTGAACAAATGGTTCGGTAGCCATTCCGATTGGTGTGTACTTACACCGATTGTTAAACAAGGGTCAAGAATTCATCTTGTTGGGGTTAACGTTATATTGGTTACTAGACAAAGGCTTTGTAAGGCCCAGTTGCTTTTCAACCAATTACTAAATTTCTGGGGTGCTACAAAAACCCCCCAAACCCATGTTTATTCACTTTAAACTAAGTTCTTTTAGAAAATTAAAATTTGAGCATTGAGCTCAAACCTGGAGTCTAATTTGGACTCCATCAGTTTCTACAGGTTACTTTAACCCCCCAAGTTGTGTTGGAACAATCGATAAATTGATTAGACCTGTGTTTTAAATTTTGGACCCTCAAATCCAAGTTCACTGATTTTAAACAAAACTAGTTAAGAAAATGAGAAATTGAGTGCCCAGTTCAAACCGGGAGTCCAATTTAAACTCCGTCACTTTCTACTAGTCACTCTCACTTTTCCGGTCGTGTTGAAATCATTGACAAATTGATTGGACCTATATTTTCAATTTTGACCCTCCCAAACTCGTGTTTATTGACTTTAAACTAAGTTTTTTTAGAAAATATAAATTTGAGCATCGAACTCAAACTTGGAGTCCAATGGACTTCATCAGTTTCTACGGGTTACTTTCACCCCCTAAATCGTCTTGGGACAATCGATTGATTGGACCTGTGTTTTAAATTTTGGACCCTCAAACCCATGTTCACTGATTTTAAACAAAACTAATTAAGAAAATGAGAAATTGAGTGCCCCGTTCAAACTGGGAGTCCACAAGGAGTCTAATTTGAACTCTATCAGTTTCTACAAGTCACTCTCACCTTTTCGGTCGTGTTGGAATCATTAACAAATTAATTAGACATACATTTTCAATTTTGACTCTCCCAAACCCGTGTTTATTGACTTTAAACTAAGTTCTTTTATAAAATATATATTTGAGCATCGAGCTCAAACTTGGAGTCCAATTTGGACTCCAATAGTTTCTACAGGTTAATTTCACCCCCCCAAGTCGTCTTAGAACAATCGATAAACTAATTGGACCTGTGTTTTAAATTTTGGACCCTCAAACCCAAGTTCACAGATTTTAAATAAAACTAGTTAAGAAAATGAGAAATTGATTGTCCAGTTCGAACTGAGAGTCCAATTTGGACATTATCAGTTTCTACAACTCAATCTCACCTTTTCGGTCGTGTTGGAATCATTGACAGATTAATCAGACCTAGATTTTCAATTTTGACCCTCCCAAACCCGATTAGGCAAGTATTTATAGTCTTGGACCTTCTAAACCCAAGTTCTTGCATGTTATAAGATGATATTTAAAGTTGAGAAATAAAAAATGAATCAAATACTCACCTGAGGTTTCTATGCAGGAGGTGCTTTATCACCAAGAAACCCCAACTGTGCGAGTGTTTGGGAGACAGTCTGAGAGACGATATGTTAGATATTCTGAGAGACGGTCTCGTTGACGATCTCCCAATACTGAGCCGATGTCACGTCCCAGAATTACGCAGCAGAAATATTTGGAATTAAATTCAATATTCTGAGACGTGAGCAGTTGGCAAATATGCCTCTGCTAGCGAGCATTAGATGTGTTATCAACACAAACATAAGGGCCCATATAATGAACACAACTAAGCTTGTATTCAAATCTCAAACACTTTGTTTCATATCAAAATAAAACTAATACATACTCTTTCATTGTTGAACTACAGGACTAAGATTCAATAAAGGAAAATTACATTCATCCTCACTACCTACTACATCAATCTACTCTCAAAATAACTAATGATAGACACTAAGATTGGAACACGCTCATCACTCTGACGCATTCCCATCCAAGTCATTTTCTTTAGCTTCCTCGTCATTGTCACGTATGATGTGGAAAAGTAGGGAATGGGCAAACTAGCATAGTAGGATTTATATCTCAATGTGCGGGTAATGATATAAATGATTAACGTTTTAGAACTAGGCAAGCACGATTAACAAGATATGCATGTACGATAAAATTCATTAAACACGATACGTGAACAAGATAGATTGAACAAGAGTGATTGAACAAGATCTAAAAAGATGTCATGAACAATAACTATCAATAGAGTAGTATGTAACAAGCACGCAAGATATCACTTAATGACAAGAATGCAAAATGTCATCTAATTGCAAGAACGCAAGATGGCCATATCACGCAAGCAAACAAGCATGCACAAGCACGAAGTTTAACATGTAACACTTAATTAGGCACGAAGACATTAATGTGCACTAAGGATCTATGCCACCTTGGAATGCACACTAGGACATGTGTATGTGGTTATTGTATCTAGCATTCAACACGACACTATTTCCCAACGCAGATGCAACACCAGTAATTATTATACCCCATGGTTAACAATATATTTATGTCTCTCTGTCATTGGGGCTAGACTGGAGCCCTTGGACACTCGCCGTGCCTAGTCTACATCTCACTATTTTCAAATGTAGATACCCACAGTCATTCATGACCAATAATAATAGTTTCAAGATGTAAGCAATTGTAATGTCATGTTCATGATGATTGCAAGAAAGATAAGTCATGTGAACATGATTTCATGATAACAATAGTCGAGAGAGAATTTTGTCAACATAACGGTGCAATTTATACTTTAGTTAAATCTTTACATTTATGGCTTAAGTCTATGTTTATAAATCCACACTCACGAGAAAGAGACGAGAGAGGAAGTGCATGCTATCTCCAGGGAACTTCAATGGTACAACCAACTCGATCTCCATGAGGGAATCCATGGAGTACAGAGAATTACAGAGGTCTTAAAGGAAAGGTCACTAGTCTGTCGATACGAAATGACTGACCGACAGTTTCCAATACCTCAAGAAATGGCTGCCTATATGTGCAAGAGTGTAGTGTAGAACGTGTCTCAATCCATAATTCATCGATTTGAAACAAAACAGAAAGCAAGTAACATGAAGACACAATATAGATCATGCAACTATCACAACAAGTTTTTTAGTATTTTAACATGATATACTTTCAGTTTAATATCAAGCTAGAACATCAAGATGATAACAATCTCAAGATATAGAAAGATCATGCACTTAAGAACAATTAGAATATCTTTTAGATTGTTATGATTTTTACATGAGTTAACAAATTTTAAGCCACTGGACAGACTGTACAACATTCACTATAACCATATCATGCAAGACTTACACTTTAAACTAAGTAAACAGGTCACTGGTAGGCTTTTGAAATTGCGATGGATACAGTCGTCGCCTATTACCAAGGCTTAAATAGTGAAAACAGGTGTTCACTCGGTCTTCTAAATCACGATGGTGTCAAAGGTCGCGTTTATCAACAATCGGTATGACCAATCTGAAAATAACTGAAACACGATGGGACAGAAAGATGCGTTCATGACAATCGGTATAGAAACGTGGCGGCCATGATAGACGTGTAAAAGGGTAATCGGTATAGGGTATCGATTGATGACTATGAATCATGACGGTTCATGCTGACACATTCAAGACTTTGAAATACAAAAGCCATGCACATAAATCGAGGGAGAGAAATGTCTAAATCATGACACTACGTGCGGTTGCGTTTCGGACATGCACTGAAATCAAGACGACACACAGTTTGATGCTGTTGGTCTTGTCAGAATGAAAGTAAAACATGACGGTCTTGGCTGTCTCCTTAAGGTAATCGTGATGGGTCATCTTATCACGATACCAGTGCCTAAAAAGCGACGTCTGGAGTGGTCGCGATTTAGGGTTTAACCTGAAGATGATGAAAACCAATGTAACCATGCATGTAAGGGGCTTTTTAGACAAAAGTATGATCATGAAAGTGGTAGACGACGACGAGTAGAAGAGAACTATACTTTTGGATTCACATAATTTGGCCTCGGGATACGTGAAACACTACATGAACACTAAAAGCCCTACACATGCACGACTCAGAGAAAACGCTTAATACTCATAGCATGCTCGATGAAAATTAGGCAAAACAGGTGCATATGAAACTAGACATGTAGATCTTTAACATGGTATAAGTTTTGTACATGTTTGGCTGGAGATCACCTACCTTTGGTCGATTCCTAGAGAAGTCCTCTGCAAGTCGATGCAGAAGCAGGTTGAGGAAGAGAGCTCCGGTTGGGGCCAATCTCCACCTCCTCTGGTGCTCTAGCTTTGCTCCTCACGACCCCAGCAAGTTGGTAACTCATCCTTAAGTGGTTTATGATGAGTGTTTAAGTGTTTAGGGTGGTTTAGAAGTCCCATTGCAACTAGGAAAGTAGGGTTGCAATTTTGGGTTTAGCCCTTCCATGTTTTGAGGATTCCCATCCCAATTGAAGTAGGATAGTCTTTAGGAAACATCCTAGTATGATTAGACATGAATTTGGGTTAATTTGGAAGTCCAATTGTCTTTGATTTTACCCTAATTGCTCTTTCTAATTTTGCTTAATTAGGGCTATGAATTTCCAATGTATTTTCTCCCTTGATTTTATTTATGGGCCAGAAGTTGCCCATTGATCTAAATCCTATAATGGGCTATTAATACATGTTTTTTGAAGTCTAACCATCATTTTTAATTTAGTTTGTGATCACATTTTATACACATGATAATAGATTTCTGACTTATTTCCTAATTACGATAATCAGTCACACCACGCCTTAAACTTGACCAATCAGATTTTCTGTTGCATAAATTTCTTCATGGGTCATTAGGGAGTATTGTTTAGAGTTGAACTATGATTTTTATGAAATTTTCTGATGTGCTTTCGTACATACGATAATGGCACGTACGTTTCTACTACTTCGATAATATTGACATTATCATTTTCCAATTTATTTCTAATTTTCTAATTACTGAAATTCCATGGTGCTATAGCCGGAGTCGTGGTTGCGGCAGCACTAGAAGAACCACCTAGGGCTGCAGGTGTGTTAAACGGGGAGGTCGTTTGTGAGACGGAGCTTGAGCATGATGATATCACCCTGGCCGTGCCTAAACTATGTTTAAAACCATACACATGGCCTTTCTTGGGTGTCCCAGATGCAGCATTCCAAATGTCTAGATCCAACTCTGGACGCTGACTGCCGTCCCCATACCTCTCTTCCATTCCTCTACTATATGACTCCTACAATAAAAAAACAAAATTATTCTTAATTCTACATTATACTTTTAAATGAAAACTATTGGTGTAAAAACTTACCGCTACCTCCAGAGTTTTCTCATTAATGTAATCATTCGTCCTTTTCTTCTTATAAGTTTGATCAAAAAGTTCTTAAAGTTGGGGTGGCCTCTTGAGCTATGCTTTCTATTTTTCAAATAAATCATAGTTTATTATTATATTTACACAATTTAAAGAATCTAGAAGTGTATTTACTAATCGCACTTTATGCGTTGCAAAAGAGACAGAGCCACTCGTGTGTACAGTGAGAGAGACGACTTCTAGTGAAGGAAATAGAAGTTATAATTTGACTCAACACGGGAAAACTTACCAGGTCCACACATAGTAAGGATTAACATGAAAGTTGTGTGCCGACACATGTAACCTGACTTCTGTGACAACTTCTATGGAATTCAACATGTGTCGACACATGATTGAGATTTGTCGACGCACCTGACTTCAATGCATATAATTGCTCATGGGGAAAGCTCATGTGTAGACACCTTGACAGGGATGTGTCGACACCACAGATTGTAGTCTTCAATATCTGCTTACTGGAGAGACATGGTGTGTCGACACACTGACAAGACCATGTCGACACCACTGGATTTTCTTCAATTGTTGCTTACGGAAGAGGCATGATGTGTCGACACCCTGACAAGGCTGTGTCGACACCACTGACTATTTTCAATTTATCTGATGGATTAATCAAGAGAGAGAGGATTAGATATTATTTGAACTATGTATTTTGGCTTATATGGATCATAGTTAAACATCATCAAAATAAGAGATACAACAATCTCCCCCCTTTTTGATGATGACAACTATGATTCATAATATATTTTAGCATAAGTAAATAGAAGATTCCAGTTAGTAAGCAAAAAAACCAATAAGCATTTCATTCAACTAGAAATTGAGAGTACAAGATGCATATGAGTTACATGAATTGCATGACTAATGACTCTCATACATGCTCTCTCCCTTAACACTTGACTTAATATTTGACTCTCCCCAAAAATTTACAGTTTCTCCCCCTTTGACATCATCAAAAAGATCACTGAGGTGGAGGTGGGGGTGGTGAGAAGATTTTGCTTTCAATTCTAGCAGTTTTCTCCTCCAAAGTTTCCAAGTTGTTCCTCATCAGAATATGAATAGCTGCCAATCTGGTATGCAGTGTGCCTTCCATTTTCTTAAGATTTTCAGAAATGTGAACTATCATCTGATTAATGCCATGTGGCATAGGAGGTACAATAGTAGAAGATGTAGCATATCTACTTTCTCCTATACTTGTTTCATCATGCAACTTCCACACACTATTGAAATCTGCCTTAGCTGCTGAAGCTATTGAGCAATGTTCCCATTGTAGTCTCTCATCCATTCGATGTCATTTACAAGATGAGCAAAGGACAATCTCACTTTTGATATCTGAGTAACAGCTTCTTGTCCAGTGACATTTCCTTGCTATGTTTGATTGACTATTCTTGTCAACATGTCATGAAGTCTGGTTTGCAGAAGAGACATGTGAGTTGAAGCATCACCTAGTGTGCCAACAAATTGATTAAATCTTCTTGTTACATGTTCTGCAAGTTCTTGTTGTTTTAGGAAGTGACTGTTGACAGTTTTTCTAACCTTTGTATCCGTAGCTCAAAATTGTTTGACATTTCTCTCATAGAAGAATTTAAGTTGTCAAATTGAACCTGAAGGAAATTGTATAGTTGAGGTGGTACTGCATATCTACCTGTGGATGTTGAAGTTTTGTTCTCATGATGAAACATATGATTGTGCACAACTATCTCTTGAGTTGGACCATTAGCAGCTGGGCTAGAGGAATGTGGAGCTTCATGAGGAAATGATTGCTCATGCATATCAAAATTTTGTTCTCGCTCCACTAGTGGTTGATCCACCTAATGTTCTTCAACTAGAGGTGGCTGGTCCACCTGAGGTTCTTCCACTAGAGGTGGCTACTCGACCTGAGGTTCTTGCTCTTGTTGAAGTGGTGCAGATGACTAACCTCTTGTGACTTGTGCTCCTTAAATTTTGAATTTCATGTACCTTACAATATTGTTCAGACAATATATATTGTATTGAAGGATTCTTTGAACTTTTTCTTGAGAAAAGGAGACACCTACCTTCTCAAAATTTGCAGTTAAATGTGTTGCATAAGGAAGTGATCTTTTAAGTTTTTTCCTTGTAGTTTCAGATATGATTTAGAATATGATTTTAGTAAGATCAACCTTGATCTTTTTCAACATGCAATATAATAGAAATATCTGAATGTCTGTCAATATATTCCTTCCTCCACTTTGAGGTGTGATAATTGTGGTGAACATATTGTTGCCCAGCTAGCAAGCCCAGAGGGGGGGTGAATGGGATTCAAAAAAACTGATTATCTAAACCTGTCCACAAAAACGTTCGCACAACAGACACTTCGATGATTGTTAGTGTTAGTGAAAAGAAAACAACAAACACAAAGCAAGCAATCACACTACACAAGATTTTATCCTGGTTCGGACCTCCTCTCCACAGGAGTCCTACGTCCAGTCCCTGAGCAACAACTCAGGATACACTACCCAAGGGTACAGCCCCCCTCAAGGACGCTTACACACACAGCCGCAACTGGTCTTCTCTTCACAACCCGAAGAGGAATACACCACCTTGGAACCCTCCAGGTCTTCCTTCAACACGAAGGGAAAACTACCATCCAGGAATCCTCAGGTCTTCCTTCAACACGAAGGGAATAAACACAAAAATGTGTTCAAGGGATGATATGCCCCTAGATCAAGCTAATAGCACAATGCTTGATCTGAAGCGAAGACTGAGAGGAAAAGATCTACAACAAAGAACACTCTCAGTACACGAAAGCTCTCTCAAGGTTCTTCACTAGACACAGAGAGCTAAGATCTTGAACAATGGTGAGTGAGGCTTCGCTCTTCAAATGCTCGCCTAAAACTGAAGGCTTCAAGAATTGTAGAGTATTCTCTATCGTTCTCTATTCGAACTTGTTTTTTTTCTGGAGCATCAGTCTTCAATATATATCCTCTTTTGAAAAATAGTCATTGAAGTATCCGTTGTCTCTATGTTTAGAGAACGTTAGACTACATGGCTTTCCATTGCAGTCAACGGTTCTTTGCGTTCCATGCACGTAAGAAGAAAATCCTTCTTGGTATCCTCCAGCTTCTACTTTATCCAACGTTGTATAGAGTCGTGCTGTCAGAGACCTGCACACATTAAATGCTAAAACATAGACAGTTAAGCTATCTCTTGTTGTCAGTCAACGTTAGAGTGAGAATACATCAAAATAGAAATTCCATTCTGTCTTTCCAAAAAGATATTACATGCAGAAGCATAAGAATAGAAGATATCTAGACATGCATCGTGTAGAGAAATGTACGGTTATATTTAATGCATGGATGAAAGAGAAATATGCGAGATGACTTTGACTTGTCAAGATATTTGAATATCAAGTCATTATATTTCATGAAATCGTTGTGAGAATCACTTATGAAATCGTTGTATGAGTGAATCCTTTGAGAACGAATCATTACAAGCAAATCATTATAACTAAAACGTTATAAGCAAATCATTGTGAACAAATCATTACAAGTAAATCGTTGTTCTGCTTTATTGAATCGTTACACAGACCAAGTCGTTGTTGTGACTTATCGAATCGTTACACCAAGCAAATCGTTGTGTAACTTATCGAGTCGTTATAATGACCGAGTCGTTGTTATAACTTGTCGAATCGATGTAAATACCAAATCGATGTGGAACTTATCGAATCGTTATGAACGACAAATCATTATGAGACCAAGTCGTTGTTCTCACTTACCCAACCGATGTGAAACAAAATCGTTGTGAGATTGAAATCGATGCGATTTCTTAGCGAATCGTTCTGAGATCAAAATCGATGCGATCACTTAGCGAATCATTCTGAGATCGAAATCGATGCGATCACTTAGTGAATCGTTCTGAGATCGAAATCGATACGATCACTTAGCGAATCATTCTAAGATCGAAATCGATACGATCACTTAGCGAATCGTTCTGAGATCGAAATCGATGCGATCACTTAGCGAATCGTTCTTAGATCGAAATCGATACGATCACTTAGCGAATCATTCTGAGATCGAAATTGATGCGATCACTTAGCGAATCGTTCTGAGATTGAAATCGATACGATCACTTAGCGAATCGTTCTGAGATCAAAATCGATATGATCACTTTGCGAATCGTTACAAAAAATGAACTCGATAGGGGTAAGGAAATTGTTATGAAATCATGAAATCGATATGAGTGGAAATCGTTATTGCTTGCAATGAAATCGTTATAACATTTAGAGAAATCGATGTGTTCTTAGAAAATTTATATGCACTGAACTTTAAGTATTACAGGATAAAGATACTTACTAGTTTTTTTCTTGATTTCTGGAGATTCATTTCCTGTGCTCAAATCTCATGGAAAACTTGTTAGTTAACCTTTATTTTAGTTTTGTTAATCACCAAAATAGATATGTAATTTATCTAAATTACATGGGGATAAACTGATCATCACATATGATGCAATAACCTATGAAGGGGTGGAAAAGTATTTGCATTTAGACTAGTGACATGTGTTTGTTTTGAGTTGTTCTTATCATGAGGTAATCCAGTGATCAAGGAATATGCATCATGAAGATCAAATTCATAAGTATAAAAATCTTCACCAGAATTGGGAATATCAAGAATCTGATGTGTTGACTCATTGATCATTTCAATTTTTCATGTACCAATCTTGGATAGAAATTTCGATGTTTACTGATAAAGGGTATCCATCCTTGGAATTCAAACAGAGGTAGTAGTTCTGGAAAAGCATTCTTCAAATCTTCATCATTGACATTAACTGACCTGGGCTTCAAGATTTGTCTAATTTCTATACCAATCTCTACCACTGTTGTCTTTTGGTGGTCCCTTGAAGAAGATGCAGATTCATCAGATGAAGATGAATTTTGCGGTTCTATGTTAGGGTTCTGACTCTTTGTGCTCTCTTCTATAGAAGAATTGGTTTCTTCTGAGAAACTGGATCCCTCAACCACTGTGTGGCTAGGATGCTTGGGTATCTTAACATACTTGCCTTTACTGGGCTGTGGTGAACTTTTAGCACACTTGGCAGATGTTGCAGGGGAGTTAGGAAGACCTTTGCGCTTGGTAGGATCGTGCCTCTGCTTGGATCTTCTTTCTACTGGCTCATCACGAATGACAACCCCTTTAGCTGCTTGTTCCTTTCCTCCACGTCGAGGAGCTTGCTTAGGAGCCATGGGGGCGGAGGAGGAAGAAGATGAGAGAGGGGAGGAAATGCTGGAGACAAATGCTGTAGGATTCCTTTTCGCCGGAGACGAATGGAGAGGGAACTTCAAATGGAGGAAGTTGTAAGGTATGGCGTCGACCTAGGTTTGAGGATATAAGAGAGAGGGTCGATTGCACATAGGACCTTAAGGTGAATTGGCGGTTCATCTAACGTAAAGCAGAACCATTACACTGGTGTGTCGACCTGGGATTAAATGTGTGTTGACACAGGATGAGGGTGTGTCGACCTGAGACTTACTGTGAGTCGACCCGGGTTTGATTTTGAAGCAAGGTGTGTCGACACAAGATGAAGGTGTGTCGACCTATTTGAAGTATGAAATCAAGATTTTGTTGGAGATATAGAGAGAGAAAAATCTTTAACATGATAAATTTGACTTTATTATGAAGTTATTAGGGAGTTTTAATATGTTAAAGAGATCACTTTCAACTTCTCATCATCTGCCCCTTTTTATGTTTAATGGTTTGAAAATTATAAGTCAATATTTAACCATTAAAAGATCTAAAAAAAACCTGAGGAACATGTAATAGAGTTAAAATACCCTTTTAAAAGTCTGTATCAATTCATTCTCTTAATTCTTACTCAGTAATTTCATAATAATTCCTCTAAGAATTACTTTAACCAGTATTGAAATTAAACATTCTAGAGGATCTAAGTTAGGCAAGGTGTTACCCATTTTTATTTATTGTATTTTTCTTGCATAGCAAATTGAATGAGCAGTCGGATATAGCACATCTTTTTCACACAAGGACACATGCTTTTACACACTGGAGTCCCTGGTTACTTGAGAGTACTCACCATTCTGCTTCAAGGGGTTGATGTAAATCTTTTGTCATGAGAATATACGTTTATCAGACACCAATATTCCTACACTCAGTTAACATTCAATTTTCACATATTTTTAATTAATATTTTAAATCAGAGATAGCAAGACACTTCATGACATACATTACTCATCACTTTTGTGAAGGTTTACAGTTTCCCAGTATTCAAGTCATTGCTCTGCCAAGATAAAAAATTAAAATTTATTGGATACACTCTTAGCCTGTTTTAGATTATAAAAAAGATGTTTAAGGACAATCACTATAAGAAAAAGCGGCTACAGCAACCGATTTTACGATCGATTTATCAGTCGCAAATAGCGACCGAATAGCAACTACTATAATCGATCGCACATCTACGACCAATTAGCGGCTGACTTAATTTTAGTCTCTATATTTACGACTAAATAGCGACCGATAAATGTCAGTTGCTATTCGGTCGCTGTGGCCCTAATTTCCCCTATTTTCTTTTGCACTAGACACTCCTATGGAGCTGTCAACGACCGATTGCTCTCTCGCAGAGGCTCTGTTGAGAACCGCACCTACTCTTCGTCGCCGCCCCCGGCTACTCGCCATCATCTCTTCCAGCTGCTCGTCGTCCCCGCCACAGCCTGCTCGCTATCGCCGCCCCCGGCTGCTCACCTCGACACCACGCCTGCTCTCTGTCACCACTGTCGCTGCCTGTTCCTGACGATGCCGCGCCTCCCGCTGTCTCCGCTGCCCAACCTCCTGTCGACACTGCCGGTAGCCCCTAGTCTCTAGTAAACCCCTCTCTCTCTCTCTCTAACCCCCCCCCCCCCCCCCCTTATCGTGTGCCCCCTGGCTCGCGGCCCCCTACCCCCGCCCCTGCCCCACTTCCTCCTCCCTCCATCTTTGGTAATGTTCCTCTCCAACGCTCTATTGATGCTATTCAAGATCTATTGTAGTTTTTATCCCTCTTGGACCTTGTTTACACTAGACCAGCCTTTACTTGGAGGAATGGTTAGTAGGGGATGGGTTGTATTAAATCTAGACTTGAATGAGCTTTGGCTAATCATAAATGGACTTCTTCTTTTTCCACTTTAGTCAAGTATTTTCATCATATTAATTCTGATCACTGCCCTCTGTTGGTCTCCTTTGACACTGTTTGTGCTACTCAGATCTCATTTTGTCTTTCAGAAAATGTGGATAATGCATAAGGACATTTTACATGTTGTTAAATGTTGTTGGGATAGCCCTCTTCATGCTTCCCCTCTTCACAGACTATGTGCTAAGCTTGAGAGACTCAAATGCACGCTTAAGTCTTGGAATAAGTTTGTTTTTGCAATATTTTTTAGACCCCTTTGAGCTTGGAGAATGAGGTTTTGTCCCTCCAACTCCTTTGTGACTCCAACCCATCACAAGACAACATTAATACGCTTGAAGACTCTAAAATAAAACTCAATGAACTCCTTCTTCGACAAGAGATCTATTGGCGCCAAAAATCACACCTAAAGTGGTTAATGGATGCAACCTTTTTTTGTTTTTTTTCCTATTTTTCCAATAAATGAAAATTGGTGGGTCATAGAATGGGAAAAAGAAATGCCATGTTTCAGTAAAGTTGGTATCATTATAGGGTAATGAGCATCATTTAAACATTACCATTAGTAAACACATAATTTGTACATGTTTGTGCTTCAAATTTCTGTTCTTATTATTGGTGATTTGCGAGTCTCACCATGGTGAAGTTTACCCCTTCAGTGCTGAACCCCAAACGTAAATTGCCTCTTCATTACTTGTAATTTACCGCATTGTGTGGGGTATTACTTGTAGTTGAAATCTAAAGCTTGTACTTCTAGTCTGATTTAGCTCAATCCTTTATCCATTTTGATTTTTGCTCTTACTTATTTTATGTGCTTGTTGATATGTGTAGAGTTTTTAGAATACCTATTTTTGTGTTTTTTGAATGTGCTATTATCTTGTCAATATTTAATTAGTTGGGTGTTGTATGTGAGCTGAGATGCATGGATGAAACCTAACATTGCACGCATCTTAGGAGAGCGTGTTAAGCCCGTGTCCAATCAACCTACCCGTTCAAGACTTTGGGATTGATGTGCATGTTCTCATTTTGAATGATGAGAACGTGTATATCTAACGTAAAGTCTTGAATTGTCCCATTTGGACAGTCTGTGAATGTTTGATTGCTCTTAGGTGATTAATTACTATGTGTGTTTGTGTTGTTTGTTAAAAATTTCGGTTGCGTTTTCTCACTCCTCTCTGATATACCTTTATTGATTTTGATTATTTTCTTAACCACTTACTAGTGAGTGTTTAAGAAAATTTCTTAATCAATAAATATTTTGTGGTATATAGGAGAGGTGTGGGGAGATGCTACCAAAATTTTTAGCAAATAACACAACACATATAGTAATTAATCGTGCGATTAAACCTTCACATATGGGTTAAAAAGTGAAAATCTAAATAATATTTCCTTCCTATTTAAAATGGCAGAGATGGACGATGTGAGGAAAGGGTTGGACCTTTTTTTTGTTAAACATGTTAAAGTTTTATGTGTTAACATTTAATTCGCATAGGAAAAATGTTTGAAGATCGTTCATGGATGTACCGTAGAGTAGTTGATTCTATGGAATTTAAAAATAGAATTGAGAGATTCATTCAGTTTGCATTGAGAAATTCTATTGAAGTTGTAGATTGTGAGGGTTGTATCCGATGTACTTGTGTAGTCTGTAAGAACTTGAAGTGGCTTACAACATGGGATGTACAATGTCATTTATATAGAAAGGTGTTTGTTAAAGATTATACAAACTTGACATGTCATGGTGAAACATTGTGGTCTTACGAGCCTGCCAATATTGGAAGTGAAAGTTCATACGTTGATATGGTCATAGATGCTGTTGGTCCAGGATTCAATGTTGATGATCAAGAGCATGTACACACTGAAGAACCGCCAAACAAGATAGCTGAAAGATTTCATCAGCTACTTAAGGATGCTGATGAGCCATTGTGGAATGGATGTCAAAATCACTCTCGATTGTCTACGGTCTCACAGTTGTTGAACTTGAAATCTAAATTTCACATTAGTGAGATTTGTTTTGATCGTTTGTTGCTTATTATCAAAAGTATGTTGCCACAAGATGAGAAGTTACCTTAAAATTTTTACCGTGCAAAGAAGATGGTCAATGACTTAGGACTTGGATATGAGAAAATAGATGCATTTCCTAATCATTGCATGCTATATTATAATGAGGATAAAAATAAGGTATCATGTTCCATGTGTGTGTAGACGCGAGATTTGGCCCATCCCTACGTTGGTCATTGGCCCATTAAGACTCATTTGACTATTTGTTGACTCACCTGGGATTCCGTGTAGACGTCCATATCGATTGCTATTTACCCCATGTTGATGGCACAGACCCTTGATGTTAACTTTGGTTGACATCAACATAGTGTGACATTTGCATGAGGTTGACGACA
Source organism: Colocasia esculenta (assembly GCA_014218235.1). Lineage (NCBI taxonomy): Eukaryota > Viridiplantae > Streptophyta > Magnoliopsida > Alismatales > Araceae > Colocasia > Colocasia esculenta. The sequence continues at coordinate 27,337,066 of CM024759.1, forward strand.
ACATCGATGGACATCAACCTGGTTTTAGTTGTTCTCTGCAACAGTCTGAAAATCTCACCCACCTCTACCCCTACCTAGGCCATGCCACACATGAGACCATTCTCAACACTCAAATGGGCCACCTTGGCACCCCCTTGACCCAGTAAAAGTCCTATGTGGCCCCTCCTCATTGGCCCTCACTTTCTACTTGGATTGCCACTTGTTCAAGTGTGTTTTCTCACACTTGAGCATCCTATGCTCCCAAGTTCCACCCCAATGTCTATATGGTGGTCCTTGGCCTCTTAGAGAGGGGGGAGATACTGGACGAGCTAGAGCTTTAGTGCCTTGAGAGAAGAGAGAGAAAGAGCTTTGAGCTTCTACCCTTGCCTTCCTTTTTGTCTCTCACCATTTGGAATGTCCATGAGGCTTCACCACGAGCTGGAGGAGTCCAGCAAGCAACCACAACAACCACCAACGAGGATCATCTCCCTCTTCTTCCTCCTTCCTTTTCTTTTGTCTTTTAGTCTTGCATGCTAGTCACTCTTCACACACACACACAAAGCACGTAGTGCACACTCCCACACACCTAAAAGGGTTTTTCCAAACAAAAAACGGAGGGAAGAAGGGGTGGTCATAGCATTTGGTCACCCCTCTGTAGACACGCGAATTTGACTCCACCGCGGGCAAATTTCATATTGCACCATAATGCCACAAATGGCCCTAAGCCTTGCAAGAGTATTTTCCCCATCATTCCGGATCTCACCCATCCTTCCCCGGTGCTTCCCCTCCATTTCCAAGGCTCATCGGAGGTCGTGGGCAGAAATCCTTGACGCGACGGGTATGGCGATCGCAACTGAAACGCGTCCGACATGGTCGACGCAACTCCATCAAGTCGCACCGGGCATGTTGGGCGCGACCATGCCGATTGGCCCTTGTCGCGACGGGTCTGGGGAACACATTCTGAAATGCGTCCGGCATGGTGGATGCGATTCCATTGATTCCCATTATCGCGCCGGACATGTGGGATGCGACCAGGCCAAAGGGTCCTTATCGCGGCGGCCTTCTGCGACGTGACAAGGAATTTGCTTATTTTATTTACGAAGACTGACCATTGCCACTTAATGAACGCGTCCGCCATAGGCGATGCAATTCTAATGTCAGTTTTGGCAGGATTATTCATAAATAAAATATGGAAATACTTTATCTCATCTTGTCGTGTCGACGCGTTTCAAATCAGAGATGCGTCGGACCATGCCGACGCGATTAGGCCCTAGGCCACAAAAGTCCTCGCATTCGAGTGCCCGTACCTCGAATCCCGAGGAAATCTCTGAATCGCCTCCGCCTTAGCCGACGCGATTAGGTCCTGCACCGTACCCCTAGACCCCTGGAAGTCGTCGCATTTATGGCCCACGTGCCTGAAATGAAGTCGTGGCGGGGTAGGTCGACACGTTTCAAGAATGTGGCGGTCGTCCCCGATGCGATTCGGAACGTGGCCGCCACGCTACAACCATCATGCAGTTGTCAAATCAAGTGGGAAATGCGGCGCTTCTTAATCGCGGTGCACCGGTCGGATGCGATTCAACCTTATAGTCACGTCCGCTGTGCCCAGCGCTATTCAAGGATCTGTTGCCTATAAATAGACCCCCGAGGGTCATTTGTAGGGGGGTTCCGAAGAAAGCGGTGAAGCCCTGCCGGATTCTCGCCTCGAGGGGGGGTCCACTCACTATGGCGGAGCCCTGTCAGACCGGCGACTCGACTTCTGAACCAAGGAGGAGAACCTACCATTCCATGCCAAGCTATGTCCTCATTCCTCGGAGTTTGGAGCCGGCGTCCCCGTCGTCTTCCTCACGCGAACTGGAGCAAGGCGGGAGCTTCTTCCTCGTCTTCCTCTGTCCATCCAATCGGCAGCGCCGCCGCGCCAATCTACATTCGGGGAAGCATCCCCCTTCCTCTCCCTCTTCCGTTCATACCACCTCCCTCCGGGCCCCACGTGGCTCTTTACATTTCATTTTCCCTTTTTCATACACACACACATGCATGCATACACACACACACGCCTACCTTCTAGGGGTTTAAAGGCCACCACATGGTAAGTCGTTCCCCATGTGCTTTATTCATTTTATTTCATTTATTTAGGATTGATACTACACACACGTGGCTAATCCCCTTCCTTTCTCTTTGTCTATTTTATCAGGGTAATCAACATGGAAAATGCCCTCTACCACGGTCGGTCGTGCTCGTAGAGGAAGAGGAACCTACATCCCCACGCAACATCTCCACACTCCAATAGGTATTATCCGCGATCACTTCTTCCATCCGCACCCCTTCCGCGCGTGCATTCTCCATTCGGCACCCTCGCGTGCTTGGAGATCACGTTCCATTCCCCTGTTCATATCCCTCTTTGTGGACCATTCTTCGCTCCCTTAAAAAAAGGAATGGAAAACACCATCCACAGATTGGCGATCACGGTAGGACCTCTTTTTGCGCTTTTCAGTTGATTACCCCCCACCCTTCATGCCCCACGTGGCACTTTCACGTGCCCCTCCTTCTTTTTCCTGCTTTATACTGTGTTGCATGCTTGTGTGTTTTCATTTTTTATATATATACATCTCTTGTTTCCTACACTTTCTTCTGTCCTTGGGTTGCCTTTGGAATCGCGTCCGACACAGAGGATGCGTTTATAACGCGTCCACCTGACCGAAGGCGTTTCACTTTGTTGTCACAGCGGCTAAGTCTGACGCATCTCTATATATCTTAATTTTTATTTCCTGTACATCTTTCCTGCTTATTGCTTGTTTACTACTCTCTTTTTTGTTCTCAAGTGCCTGTTTGGAATCGCATCCCGTACAGAGGACGTGTTTATAACGCATCCGCCTTACAGAACGCATTTCACTTTCTTGTCGCGGTGGCCAAAGCCGACGCATTTCTATCTGACAGTCTGTCCACAGGGACCAGGCGTGGCTCTGGAAGCCTTCTGGGGCTTTCAGATCTGCGTCCAGGTGACTGGACACAATTAAGTCAAGTAGTGGCCGCTGTACCGGACGCGATTTGATTGACTGACAGAAACACGCCCCTTTGCTGTCATTTTTGCTATAAACTGCTGCATACAGGGAATATTGCATCGGTCGGGGGACCTCCTTCCCTCATATCTTAGGCTCCACACACCCTTCCAGTGAAGGCAAGCTCTCCATTGAGCATTCCGTCCCTTTGGACTAACGAACCTTCTCCCGGAACGCCATAAGTCTCCGTACCCCGTGGATTCCCTCACGGTGGACCGAGCTGGTTGTACCCCTTCGTTGGCCCGAGTTTAGATATTCCATTGCGTGGTGAGAGGTGATTCTAGTTGCACCCCGAAGTATTCATACTCTACCCAACTAGGATCTCACTTGGAGTGACACAACATTTTCAATCCATTAATTAATTGTGAAACTCTTAAAAATAGCATAAGAATCATAACTTGTTTGAACCACATTGATTGACTAATCTTTGTTCAACCTTGTATGATTGCTTACTTTGTTAAAAATGGACCAATATTACCATGTCGATTTTAATTGTGAGGACCGTGAGAATAATGTCGCATCTCCATCTTTCCAGTCCCACGTCTGTCCATCTCACCACCGTGAGGGACAGCCTTCTACTTCCTATGGTTATGTGCGCACACCGCGTACTAACCAATTTGATGTCCCTTCACATTTACCCCCAATTAGAACCCAGAAACAGCCTCCCCCCCCACCAAGATTCCACTGTGCAGATTGTCCTGCATGCAATCGATCAACTCACCCCTCAACAACTCAATTTGATACAATCTTTGGTTGAGGGTGTGACTCCTCCTCCCTCTCCTTCCCCTAGGCACCCTCCTTTGTATATTCCAGCGACTTCGCTACATCTCCCTGTACATTCTTCATCACCTCGCCCCCATGGCCATTTGCACTCCTGTGCTCTGGTCTGTACAGACCACCCCTTGGGTAGGCCCATTAATTCAAGGCCACCCCCATGTACTCCCTCTTATGCCTAGCGGCAACCCACTCCACTCCAACATGCTTTTCTCCAAAAATTGAACAATTTGGAGAGTCAAATAAATAAGCTTTCCAATCCTACGGGTGACCCCGTCGCCACCATGTCGGCTCTCCCTCAAATTTATACTCATCCTTCGGAGATGCCAACGTACCGATTGTACAATGGCACGGGTAATCCCTACCTTTATGTCAAGGAATTCCTCTATGAGTCTTCTCGTTAGCAACGAGACCCAATCACCTTGGCATATTTATTTAGAAAATCTCTTGACGGCCCTGCACTCGAATGGTTCTACTCCCTAGAGCCAAGTGAGGCAGGAGACTTCCACCCCCTTCATATAAAATTCCTTCAGTGGTACAAAGATCGTGTCAGCCCTTATCTCTCTATCACGGATCTAGCATCCGAGAAGATGAGGGCCAACGAGGAATTTGTACAATTTGCTGACCGTTGGAGGTCAATGGCCACAAGAATGCAGCATGTGCTCTCGGAGTCAGAGCAAATAAAAATAATCATTTCCAACTCTACTCCAAGGTTCAAGCACATCTTGGCCATGAACCAAATCACCTCCATGAAGGAGCTCTACGAGCGGGGATGTTACATCCAAGCCCATTTAAAGGACTCCTCGATCATAGAGCTATTTGATCAAATTAATCCGAGAAATAACGGATCAGTGGACGCCATCCACCACCCACCTCGCCACCCTACAACATCCACATCATATACCCCTCTGCAAACTCCCATTTACCACAACATGCCTCTACCCAGGCGTCCATTGATTCGTCCTCCTCAGACTCAACAACCTCCAACTAGGCCCTACGATGCCCCCATTCAAGAAGAAGCTCCTGTGCCCTACGTTGCACCTGCTCCGGCTCCCACACCGATTCCCATACCTCCACCACAACAACCTTCACCTCCACCACAGCCTGTTGCTCGGGCTGAGGTTGCCAATGACCAACCCATCCACGAAACCACCTGGTGTTACGACGATGAACCTTCCGAGGTCATGTTCGTACGCCATTTACCTTCACCTCCAACATTACCATCCATTATCACCAAACCCTCCACTATTAAGCCTCCACCCACCATAACACCAACCATTACACCTCCCGTTACGCCAACACGCTTGGCAACCGAACCCGAGCAAGCCCTTGCCATCATACCCGTCACACCTCCACAGACCATACAGCCTTCCACTACCCCCACATTCACCCCCATCCAACAGAGCAGGTGCAAGTTTTTAAGGAGCAATAAGCCAAGTCAGCAGAAGGAAGCCCCGGGACCGAGCATGCTATCCAAAATCCAAGAACACATCCCTCACATGCCAGTCATTGTTTCCATACTGGGCACATTCACTGAGCGGGAGTCCTCCCCTCCAATCATGGCCGTCAAGAGGCCTTCTAATCATATGCCACTCATACCCGTTGCCAACCGGGTTCAATTCAAAATACTCATAGGGAATCACTCCCTCCAAGCTCTCATGACCCCTCACACCGTTGTTGTGAACCTTCCCATGCTAGTGAAGGGGTCAACCATGCAAATTGTGCTCACGCATATTCCAGAGCCAAATCCTTAGCATAATCAATTGCTCGAGGGGATATGCCCCTTCCCATATCAAATGTTATACAATCCTTAGACATGGTCTCCTTATTGTTGCTTCCATCCCTACCAGTGGAACTCCCCACCCTTTCATTCAATTACATTCCAAGGGAGTTGCCACTGTCACTTGAAACTCTGACAGAAGTTAACAATCCCCCAATAATTGAGAGCCATTCAATCCCTGTGAGAAGAGCAAGACCATCCGCCCGCTGGGCAAAATTTGTGAGGAAGTACCTGAGGGTTAGAATGCCGACTCCCAAGCGGAACATCAAATTCCGGGCAAGGCAAAAGACCAGGGGGCCTCCGCCACCTTCTTCTTTTTCATTCCAATCATCTTTTGTGCTCCTCAGCACCTTTCCATGGGTTCTCCACATTCCCTCCCCATGAGAGGCATTTTATTTTCATCTTTTTTACAATTCATTTTCTTGTATTGGGCATCGCGTCCCATTTTATACCCCTTACTCTCCTTTCCGTGCCCCACGTGGCACAACTCCTTTTCATGCCCCACGTGGCACAACTCCTTTCCATGCCCCACGTGGCACATCTCCCTCCAGTGCCCCACGTGGCACATCTTCTTCTAGTGCCCCATGCGGCACATCTCCTTCCAGTGCTCCACGCGACACCTCTCCATCTTGCGCCCCACGCGGTGCACCTCCTTTCTTGGCCCCTCGTGGCCCGCTTTTTCCCTTTTTTCCTCCGGCCTATCCAGATTCTCTTCCTCTCGTAGGGCACCACGCCCTCCTTCTTCTTCAAACCCCTCCGGTCCTGTCGGAGTCTCCAAATTCTTTCCGTAATTCTCTCCTTGCCATCTTCAATTAAGTCATCCGACCTTTCTCCCACTATTTTCGGGGCTTCAGTCCCCATGTATCCTCTTAATTTTCAAATAAAACTGTACATTCTTCGTAGACCTCAGAGTCTCATTCCAACGCAGGGCATTCGTTCTCTCTTTACCCTCTTTCGGGGCTTCAGTCCCCATGTATCCTTTTAATTTCCAAATAAAATTATAAATTCTTCTAGACCCCAGAGTCTCGCCCCGACGCAGGGCATTCCTCCTCTCTTCACCCCCTTTTCGGGGCTTCAGTCCCCATGTATCCTCTTAATTTCTAAATAAAACCATACATTCTTCATAGACCCCGAAGTCTCGCCTCGACGTAGGGCGTTCGTCCTCTCTCTACCCTCTTTCGGGGTTTTAGCCCCCACTCATCTTTTTAATTTCCAAATAAATCTGTACATTCTCTTAGGCCTCTGGGTCTCGCCCCGTCGTAGGGCATTCGTCCTCCTGTTTTCGCAATTCTCTCCTTCCCATTTTTAATCAGGTCATCCGACATTTCTCTCACTATTTTCGTAGCTTTAGTCCCCATGTATTTTTTTAATTTTCAAATAAAATTGTAAATTCTTCTAGACCTCTGAGTCTCGCCCCAGCGCAGGGCATTCGTCCTCCTTTGCCCTCCGAATTCTTTATTATTAATGTCCAAAAATCCATAAAAAGATGAATATCCAGCATTGCCATGCTATCGCAGCATTCCTGTTATGAGAGCTCCGCGTCAGGAGTCCAAACTTCCCTCCCGGGTCATTAAATTTCACCTTTAGCATGGGCACTTCACACACTTCATGGCGTCCTAAGCCGATTGTCCCGGAAGACACCGTCACTATCGTAGCCATGCCTGAAAGGCACAAGATGTCTGTTTCTCCCCTTACTCGGCCAAAATATGGGTAGTAGAGGTAGTCTGGGCAAGGCAACCAACCCAAAGCACTCCGTCATAAGAGGACATCTCGAAAATGGGCAAACCAAATGACCAAAAACATCAAAGTCAAATGCATGTCAAGAGCGGCAAAGTCCCCGCAGGGATCCAAACGGACCTGGGCGTATGTATGCGAAATCAAAAACCAAATCAATCATAATAGGGCATGGCAAAGAGTGGCAAAGTCCCCGCAGAGATGCAAATGGACCCGGTCGTACGCATATCCCTACAAACAAAATAGTCATAAATCAATTCCAAAAGCCCCAATGCTTAAATGAGACTGAATCTTCTAACGGTTGTGCCAAGAAAGGAAGTTTAACCCAAACTCTTCAATACCTATACCAAGCTTATCTTCAAATTTTCCTCCCTTCTCCCTACCAGTCTTCGTCGCCTTTTCAAGCATGGCTTCGGTAGTGGCACCGTTAACCGCTAGCACAATTAGCCCTAGGGCACCACTATAAATGCACACCCTACTCTAGGCACTCTTTAAATGACATGGGAGGTAATGAGCACCCCTCACCAGTCAATTTTCATAACCCTAATGCCGCCATGGCATGATAATATTCCAAAATCACAAAAATCAAATACTTCCAAAATTAAAAAAAAAAATCAAATATTTTCAAAATCGACAAAAAATCAAATAATTTTCAAAAATCCCACAAAATTCAAATTTTTTCAAAACCCAACAAAAATTCAAATACCTCCAAAAATCCAAAAAATCCATGATGGTGTTGCACAAGGCAAGCACATTGCCTCTTGTCTGCGTCAGATCGATGCAATTCTTCCCCTTCATGGGTTCCTCCTATCTTGAAATCCTATCTCTTTGGCCAGAAGATCACTTATCCTCATGGATTAACAAACAAAATTATTTAAGCTATGTCTATTGTTGACTACTTTATCCATGCTCCATGCTATAAATGATGCTTTTTCCATGATGTTTGTTATTTCTTGGCTAATGAATTTTTGAGCACAAGATTCGAGTTACCTCATCTGACGCTACATCGGCAACTGCTGTCTTCACCATCGAGTTATCTATATATTATACCCTTAGAGCATATCAAGGATCTTGTGGCTTTGAGGAATATGGGATTTGAGTTCCCCTTTAACAAAAACAATGATTATCCCAGAGGATCCTTAGCTGCACGGATAGGCCGTTACGCTTGGCACGTGAGGACGACGGACCCATGCATAAAAACCCGGTCCTGACTCAACGCCATTGTAAAAATATTATCCTTGGTTATTTTCTACTCATTTTAACCTGTTTTCCTTTTTTAGCCCAGCATACATGCATCTTGAAATCACAGTAGAAAACCACTCTTCCAATGCAACTTGAGAGTCGTTCGCGCTCCAAGTCCAAGTCAATTTGAAATATTCTAATCCGGGTCAAGTACCCAACTCCCTTTGTTGTCGCCTCCGGGCTAATTTCCTTAAGAACCTTTGTTTGGATTTATCCCTCTACATTTCGTCTCTACTCCCATAGATCCACCTGTAGCCGTGGCAGACGCCCCCAATGGTGCAACCTAACGGATCGTGTCCTTAGGTACTTCCCCTTCACTAGAAGTTGATCTCTCCCATAGATCCATCTGAGGCAGTGGCAGACGCCCTCGATGGTGCAACCTAACGGATCGTGTCCTTAGGTACTTCCCCTTCGCTGGAAGTTGATCTCTCCTTTGTGCCCCACGTTGAACTTTCCTTCGTGTACCCTGTACACACCTCTTATCGTGCCCCTCGTGCACACACTTTACTTTCTTCCAATCCAAACATCTGTTTCTTTAGGTCTTCTTCTCCGGTGGTGACTTCCTTGGGTGTTGGTGAAAGACTCTTATTAGGTGGCAGTCACCCAATTGTTATGCGCGTCTATTTTTCACCTTGGCGTCTACTTTTCAGTCCGCTCCCGCTTCACTCCACTTCATTACACTTCATTTCTTTTCAATCCATTACACTCCATTTCATTCCATTGCACTCCACTTCGTGTCCCTCCACTTCACTTCCCTGGAAAGCAGACGCCAAGGCGTGACAGCTGTAGACACGCGAATTTGACTCCACCGCGGGCAAATTTCATATTGCACCATAATGCCACAAATGGCCCTCATTTTGCCTTGCATGAGTATTTTCCCCATCATTCCGAATCTCACCCATCCTTCCCCGGTGCTTCCCCTCCATTTCCAAGGCTCATCGGAGGTCGTGGGCAGAAATCCTTGTCGCGACGGGTATGGCGGTCGCAACCGAAACGCGTCCGGCATGGTTGATGCGACTCCATCAAGTCACGCCGAGCATGTTGGGCGCGACCATGCTGAGTGGCCCTTGTCGCGACGGGTCTGGGGGACGCATTCCGAAATGCGTCCGGCATGGTGGACGCGATTCCATTGATTCCCATTATCATGCCGGGCATGTGGGACACGACTAGGCCAAAGGGTCCTTATCGCGGCGGCCTTCCACGACGCGACAAGGAATTTGCTTATTTTATTTACGAAGACTGACCATTGCAACTTCATGAACGCATCCGCCATAGGAGACGTGATTCTAATGTCGGTTTTGGTAGGATTATTCATAAATAAAATATGGAAATACTTTATCCCGTCCTGCCATGCCGACGCGTTTCGAATCAGAGACGTGTCGGACCGTGCCGACATGATTAGGCCCTAGGCCACAAAAGTCCTCGTGCTCGAGTGCCCGTACCTCGAATCCCAAGGAAATCTCTGAATCGCCTCCGCCTGAGCCGACGTGATTAGGTCCTGCACCGTACCCCTAGACCCTCAGAAGTCGTCGCATTTATGGCCCACTTGCCTGAAATGAAGTCGCAGTGGGGTAGGTCGACGCGTTTCAAGAACGTGGCGGTCGTCCCCAACACGATTCGGAATGTGGCCGCCACTCTACAACCATCATGCGGTTGTCAAATCAAGCGAGAAATGCAGCGCTTCGTAATCGCGGTGCGCTGGTCGGACGTGATTCAACCTTATAGTCGCGTCCGTTATGCCTGACGCGATTCAAGGATATGTTGCCTATAAATAGACCCCCGAGGGTCATTTGTAGGGGGGTTCCAAAGAAAGCGGCGAAGCCCTGTCGGATTCCCACCTCGAGGGAGGGTTCACTCACTACGGCGGAGCCCTGCCGGACTGGCGACTCGACTTCCGAACCAAGGAGGAGCACCTACCATTCCACGCCAAGCTATGTCCTCGTTCCTCGGAGTTCGGAGCTGGCGTCCCCGTCGTCTTCCTCACGCGAACCGGAGCAAGGTGGGAGCTTCTTCCTCGTCTTCCTCCGTCCATCTAATCGGCAGCGCCGCCGCACCAATCTACATTCGGGGAAGCACCCCCCTTCCTCTCCCTCTTTCGTTCATAACACCTCCCTCCAGGTCCCATGTGGCTCTTTACATTTCATTTTCCCTTTTTCATACACACACACATGCATGCATACACACACACATGCCTACCTTTTAGGGGTTTAAAGGCCACCGCACGGTAAGTCGTTCCCCATGTTCTTTATTCATTTTATTTCATTTATTTAGGATTGATACTACACACACATGGCTAATCCCCTTCCTTTTTCTTTGTCTATTTTATCAGGGTAATCAACACGGAAAATGCCCTCTACCACGGCCGGTCGTGCTCGTAGAGGAAGAGGAACCCACATCTCTGCGCAACATCCCCATGCTCCAACAGGTATTATACGCAATCACTTCTTCCATCCGCACCCCTTCCGTGCGTGCATTCTTCATTCGGCACCCTCGTGTGCCTGGCGATCACATTCCATTCCCCCATTCATATCCCTCTTTGTGGACCGTTCTTTGCTTTCTTAAAAAAAGGAACAGAAAACACCATCCACACCCTCTTCTCAAGCCCGCAATCGGTACGTGGCTCACCTTTTCGGTCATTTTCCTTTTCTTTTGAGCATTTGCTATACTGTCTTAGAGACTTTTGGTCACAAGAACACTTTCAACCAGGGTTTTGCAAGGCGAATCGGATCGGCCCGATTCGGTCGAATCAGATCGGACCAGGGGAGATCCGATCTGTGATTTGGGTGATCCAATCCGATTCGCATGGGTACATACATACATACCCTTTCTTCCCCTTTCTTTTTCATACTTATTTACCTGAATATCATCTAAGTAAATGTTAGTATTTATAGTTTCATTTACTTAAGATATTACATGTAAATAAGAAAGTACCCCCCATTTGAATCCAATAAAAATATAAAAAAATCATATCTCTTATTAATAAAAAGTCAACTCTCCCATCGAAGAAGAAAATCGTGATTTCGGTGATTTTAGCGAAATGCTAACTTTCTAATCTCTCATAATTTGGTCTATCTAAAAATTTGATAGTTCAAATAAATCATATAGAACACTAAAAATCCAAAGTTCGATAAAAAAAGTCAAATGTGCATGTGACTTCTCCAAGGGAGCCGCTCTCCTACTGAAAAAGTTGAATTATCAAATTTTTAGATAGACCAAATTATGAGAGATTAGAAAGTTAGCATTTGGCTAAAATCACCGAAATTGCGATTTTCTTCTTCGATAGGAGAGTTGACTTTTATTGGTAAGAGATATGATTTTTTTGATATTTTTATTGGATTCAAATGGGGGGGGGGGGTGCTTCCTTATTTACATGTAATATCTTAAGTCAATGAAACATTTACTTAAATGATATTCAGGTAAATAAGTATGAAGAAGAAACCGTGTTCCCCCATGGTTAATACACACACACACACACACACACACACACACACACACACACACACACACACACACACACACACACACACACACACACACACACACACACACACACACACACACACACACACACACACACATACACATATATATATATATTAATCCTATGTGAATCAGGCCGATTTGGTCCGATCCCATGCGAATCGAACCGAATCAGGGAGAACCCGATTCGGTACAATTCACCGCTCCATCAAACCATGACTTCAACAATGTTGTGGAGCTTCTTCCTTTTGGTCGGCCGTAGGGAGGAAAGTCGACGTCGCCATCGTCAACCGCTCACGAGGCCACATCGTCGACGCGATCTGAACACTTCCTTGGGCAAAGGTAAGGCCCTGACGATCACATCTTTCTCACTTGCTTACTAGTTCCTTTGCTTTCTTCTTTTCCTCCTCGGTCAACTCAGTCAAATAAGAGTCAACACGAAGAAAGGAGAAATATAGGATGAATCAACTAGCACACATCCCTCGGAAGCATGTGGGCACATTGTTGGTCAACAGAAACCAAATGTCCACAGCTCTCTTCTGAAGATCATGGTGGGACAGGCACTGCTTACCGCAGTTGGTGAAGGTTCAGTCTGCGAACAGGTAGACGTCCATCGTTGTGGACGTCTACCTAGGTAAACGTCAATCCATTGTGCTGTTTAGTTTATGTTAACGTCAACTTCCTGTGCCGTCAACTTCATCTTAGTGTCCATTGTTCCTGCCGTCTACCAGCTTCTGAAGAACTTAACGTCACCTTTTGTTGCCATTTACTTTTCTAGAAGCTGTTTTTGTCTGATTTTTTCTTATGCCTTCTTTTATCTGCTCACTCTTTGCTTCCTGTTGGTCCTCAGTCATGAGGTGGTTCTATTTTCTCATCTTTTCTAGCCTCCCCACACATTTTAGGATAACCCCCTTCTTTATTTACAATCTTTTACTCGAGGATTCCCTCTTGGGTAAATCGGATTGGTTTGCAGAACTCCATAAGTCCCTAAATTCCATGGATTCCCTCATGATACGGGGCAAGAGGACCTTCAGCCTCCTAGTTAGGTAGCCCATTTACCTAGTTTTGAGTGAGAGGTGAGAGAATCGGCCTTCAAGTGAAGATAACACAGAATTGTAACATTTAAAAGATTTTGGGCGTTGTTTGACAACATTGTTTGTGTAGAAATCCATATTTCTTCTGATAACAATGTAGTTAATTGGCCTAATCATCTTAAAAATAAATAGAATGTGTGCTAATGGACCCTTGGTTGAATTTTGTCAGAATGTCTAATAATCTGGCTTTTGAATTTGATGATAATCTTAATGATGAGTTTGTCAGAACGGTTAATACTAATGTTCAGCCTGAAGAGTCAGTTCAATCATCCTCTCAAGCTGACAATGAAGAGGTGAGTTTGAGGGTCAACCCCACTTATGCACATGAATCCCAAGATGACCTTGAACTCTCCCATCTTTTATCCCGCTACTCGCCCGAGGACATCATTTCCATGCTTTCCAAGCATATGATTTGGGCGAGAGCTTCCACCTCTTCACATTCTCCCTTTAAGGTCTCTCAATCCAAGCCCACTCTAAGGCCAGTCACTCAATCCCAAGTCCATGTCCCTACTCTGTCCACCACTCCTCCTGCACTAACTCCCATTCCACCTCCTCAACCCACCTATCCACCTTATATCCAACCCACACCCCCCACTCAATCTGAATCCATCCTCAGATCTGAAATAGAGGGTTTTGTCAAGAAGCTAATGGCTGAATCTCTATCCTTGTCCAAACCTCACTCCCTTCAAAACTACTGCAAGCTCCCAAACACTTGCTTTCCCTCGGGTTTCAAGGCCCTGAAGTACCGCAAGTATGACGGGACCTACGACCCTCAATTCCATCTCGCCGGCTTTCTTATGGACTCTCATCAGTGGCTATATGATCGAGTCCTCATGGTTCACCTTTTCCAACAATCATTGGAAGGGGAAGCTTTGAGGTGGTTCACATCCTTACCCACGTCCGATCTCCTTAACTTTGACATCGTCTCTGAACGCTTCATCTCTCATTTTGCTTACATGGCCACCCAAGTCCCCACGCTCTGTGACTTGGTTACTAAAAAGATGAGGCCGGAGGAAGACTTTGTCACCTTTGCCAACCATTGGAGGTGTAGCAACCTGAATTTTTGAGAAAAAAAAAGTTAAATAATAAATTAAAAACTCAGCTAAAGGGATATTCAATGAAAAGAGCATTAAATAAAACTTATTAAATGGAAAAGAGTAATGGGCTTTGCTTAATGGATCCTCTAGAACTTATTGGGTCAAAATATGAATTTACAAATAGTAAATAAAAAGAAAATACCCTAAATTTAGAGTCTTAATATCTCCTAAATAGAAAAGGACTCTTTAAGCATTAAAAGAGGCAATAAGAGTTGGAATTGGATTCCTAAGCCTACCCTTTATGATTTAGCATGAATTTAGATCCCATCCTAACCTAAATAGAGGTTGGAAAGCAAGAAAGGAAGGTTGGAGTTAGGAAATCTCGTAATTAAAGAGCAATTAGAATAGAAGTAGGAATATGAACCCATACATGCATAAATACATCTCTTAAACCCTCTTGGTCGACCCTAGCTCGTTGCCAAAGGTTGTTGGACGTGGAGAAGAGGTCAAGGAGGAGAGGATCTCGTGGGGAGAAGGAGTTCTTGGAGCTTCTTCCTCGTTCTTGGAGATTTTAAGACAAATCGAGTCAAAGGTAGGCATTCTCACAAGCAAAACTAAATCAAATCCATCTATAGGTAGTTCCAATCACCAGGAACAAAAGCCCTCTTGTTTCATAATTTTTCATTGAGCCAATCTTTTGTTCTTGATTTTAGAAGTTCTGTAAACATGATAACTCCGAGTCATCATGTTTGAATCATATCTCCATGTACACTTGATCCCATACTACGAAATTTTTACTGTAGATAATTCATGTTGTTAGGGATCTTTTGCCCCTGAAAGCCCTAATTTTTGTTGAGCATGTTGCTCAAATTAAATCAATCTTGCTCTCTGTATCATGTTCTATATTACTCGTTATTGTTCATGCTCAAACCATGTTCAAACCATGCTCTCTCTCTAATTCCTATTTACTGGAAGTACTCTCGCATGTCTAGTTTCATTTGCCACTGGTTTCATGATTTTTCATCATGTATACAATTAGTTATGATTTTCTGAACGACCCTGTATCAAAATCTGATATTTCTGGACTGCAATCCAAGACAGAGCAGAACTCTATCAGACTCAGGCCATGGACCTGAGAACGCGACGGCTCGATAGGTCGCGTTCTCAAGCCCGTCGCGATGTTTTCCTTGTTGTGTTCTAAACGCGACAGTACCCTACGTCGCGTTCTAGCCTTCTGTCCTGGCAGCCCTGTCGCGACCCTTTTCAGGCCCTGTCGCGATCTGCCCTGACCCTGTCGCGACCCTTACTAGCCTACGTCGCGTTCACGAGATTTTTGATGAAAACCCATAAACTTTATTTCTCTCACTTTCTACAAAATTCTTATGCCTTTTTAACAGTAATACACGTAGTAAAAACACCTGTTTTAAAATGGAGCTATATTGAATGCTTTAAAATACATATTCACGACTTCTTTTCTATCTATGATTTCTCTTACACATGCACACACATGAACCATCCATATATGGCTGAAATCTGGCATAAAATATCTCATAATGTATCTGGTAATTTATTGCAATAAATTATATTAATTGCCCTATTTTAAAGGACTTGTATTCGTTTCTTGCGTTGTTTATATACTGATATCGACGCTCTACTGTTCTAGAATTCCTCTAGAACGTCGAGTACCTGTTTTTATATACACACTTTACTTGGCTTGTGGTGAACTCTCCGTCGGATATTCCTTTCGCCGGACTAGTGAACCCTTGCACAAGGCCTCCGTAAGTCTCCTCTGATCATGGATTCCCACATGGTCGACGTGCCGGTTGTACCCTAACACCCATTACACCTTTAGGGATTGATATGATCCAAACGGCTATTAGAAGTTTGCTCTTACCTTGAATCACGTCGGACCTCTGGACTTGTGCATAACATGGCCAGCGGGAAGATCGTGAATTCCACCTGACTGCCAATACGACATGCACGTGTTGTGCAACTGTTACTATCGCCTGTTTACTCGTTGTTTTACGTGATGTACCCTTAGCTCTCATCTATACTCTACTCGCTCGTCTATTCACGTTCTCTCTACTATCTCGTCTATTCATCTAGTGCTCTTAACTATTCTTGGTACTCTATATTGGCCATTGACTGGTTGTCTAAAGATACAATATAACTAATGCCTGGCAATATATAAAGGGCCCGATCTGGTCCTGGGATGTGCGCCCGAAAGTGCTAGTGCCCATGGGAGTTAAATGATCAGAGTGTTTGGCATTACACTCAAGTGCTATCTATCTCGACTATCTATATGACAATCAAAACACAAAACGTGCTATACTCTCTCGGTGTCTAGAATGACAAACAAGTGCTATACTCGTCATGCTATTATTATACTTGTGCTAGTTGTGCTATGGCCATCCTGCTATTCGTGCTATACTCGATACTTGTGCTATTTTTGGAAACTATACTCGATCTCGTGCTATTGTGCTATCCTGTTACTTGTCGTGCTATCTCTTGCTATATTTTGACTCTCTTGTACCTGCTATCTTTAGATACTCTGCCATTAAATGCGTTAATTATTTAAAGCCTACTTGAGCCTGAGATTTAAGTCCTACTGGGCGTTATCACTCACCCTACGTTATTTGATGTTGTGTTCTCAGGTGAGACCGAGGATGACACATACACTCACGAGGAAGGGAATGACAAAGAGTGAAGCCAGGAGTACCCTCGAGTCATCATGTTATCTTAGAGTTGTAGTTAGTTATTTCCTTTTATTGCAATGTAATTGGGCCCTATAGAATGGCTCTGATATTAGTGGTTGTAACTAGACATTTGAAAAGTTATTAATGAGAAAGATTTGCTTTAGTATTATTCAATGTGCAATGGTTTGATGTCTAGTATTCGCTCTATACCTTTTTCTTGCAACTGCCTTCGCGCTCCGACATTCCGCGTCGGGGCGTGACAGGAGGGCCATGGCTTTGAGGGCCAACCTCCCCATTTCGGAGTCCTAAGCCATCACCATGATTGTGAACAATACCAATCCCTTGCTCAAATCCATCTTGATGCTTAGTGTGTTCCCCTCCTTTGCACACCTTTATAATCGAGTTAGAGTGGTTTAGACCCAAATCAAGGACTCCTCCCTCCCACCATTCTTTGAAGGGAAGCCCAAGGGATGTAAGGCTCCTACAGCACCTACCACCGAGGGGGTGACCGTCAATGAGTCCATTAATGCCTGTAGTCAGCCATTAAGGCCTCCCAACAAATCTCCCACCACCTCCAATCCCCATCATTTCCCATCACATCCCTTCAAGCCCTATTCGGCTGTTCCTCCATCTTCTGGCTACACTAGGCCAGGTCCTAAGAGATCCCACTACCTTGCTCTCCCTGAATCCATCGGGGACATTTTCTTTACCCTCATGTCTTGTGTTTCCATCCAAATTCCACCACAGAAGGAGGGTGTACATCCTAGGGCTGACACCTCGAAGTATTATCCTTACCATAGGGCCCCCGGTCATGAGATCCACAATTGTTTCACCTTCCGTGACTAGGTGTGTGATATGAATGATCAAGGTGGAATCAATTGGGATGATGTCAAAGTGGCCATTTCTAAGTCCAGATTGACAAGAAGGGATTTGGGTATAGTCTAGAACACCCTCCCCAACTACCAAAACAACAACAACCCATCCACCTCTAAGTCTTAAGAGAAGGTTAATACCATGACACACTCAGGACCTCGGGTTGTGAAGAGAGAACAACATTGGGGGGTAGAAGGGTTTGAGGAATGGTACCCCTGTCTGTCAGTCGAGTCCCAAGAACCCTCTACCACTGTTGATGTCATCCTGGATGAGCGGCCCTTAGTGCTCATCAAACCTGCTCACCAGGGTGTTCAGTCTGTCTCTCCTCCCCCTACCTAAGAGTCAGCCATCTTTGGATCCCAACCCCTTCATCTCATCCTCCCTAAGTCTCAGGAGAACATTAATGTCACCCTCCGGAACCGCATTGTTCCCCTGCTCTCGTGACCATCACAAGACGAGGAAGATAATGGACCTCCGCCACCCGTCGGCACTGAATATGATATTCTTCAGCACTTGGACAAGACTCCCGCAAGGGTTTCTATCTTAAAGTTGATTCGGAAGTCACCATCTCACCAGTCCACTCTCCTCCAATTTCTTCAAAAGATCATGGTCAATAATGACCTCCCTGCGAGTGGGGCTACCAATGCTATTCTTTCCCTCACTCAAGGACCTTCCATTTCTTTCTCGAACAAAGACCTCGCAGCTCGCGAGTGTCGTTCACTTCCTCTCTGTCTAACCGTCACCCTCAACGAGGTGTCGATAGACTCCACTCTCATAGACATGGGAGCATCCATCAATGTCTATTTGATGAAGACCCTTAAACAACTTGGTTTAGGGGAAGATAATCTAGAAAATATTTGCTCAACTATTGCTGCTTATGACAACTCCAAAAGGGTTGCTAAAGGAAAGATTGCTCTTCAACTAGAAATAGGGCCCGTCACCATGTTCTCTGAATTCTTAGTCTTGGATGTCGATCCGGCCTATAAGGCCATCCTCGGCCATCCTTGACTAGAACAAATGTTAGGGGTCCCTTCCACCACCCATCAATACTTCAAGTTCCCATTCAATGGGTGGATCCTCAAAATCAAGAGCATCCCTACCGTAGAAACCCTTAATTCTATCACGTCAGAGTAGATGCCACATCTCTTCATTCCAGACAAGGGAAAGAAACCTATCATATCAATCATTGATTTCCCATCCCCTCTTGTTTTGAACCAACCTCCCTCCATAATCAAAGAATTTGAGACGGCCACATGTCCTCAAGGGAAGGGTTGGGAGGTGATGGCAAAGATAGGTTATATTTGTGGCCGAGGGTTGGCTAGAGAGAAGCAAGGTCTCGTCAGTAGTGTCGAAGTGAGGAGGTTATTAGCAAGGGCTGGTCTAGGATTTCACCTTGACCCTATTCATCTAGATCCTTTCATACCTTACACACCTCTTACCTGGACTTTGAAAGAACATTTTTTCAAAGGACCCATCCAACCAGAGATAAGGGAACCTGTTGTGGAAGAAGTTTCCAATTCGGAGAGTGAGGAAGAAGTTGAGATTTGTGAGGACTTTGGTCTTCTCTCGCTCTTTGGTCCCGACTCTGATTCTCCACCTCTATCTCCATCTTCATCTTCATCCTTTCCCTCCTCAGTTGGAGTCCTTTTGGCACACGAGTGTCCAGCTCCAGCTACTTCCCTTCCTTTTCTATCCCATCCCATCTTGCCTCCATTACTCACCTGACCAGCTACGACAACTTCGAGTCAATAGCTTATGGTTCTTAGCCTTGACTAAAAAAAAAATGCCAATTCTCAAAGGTGGGAATGTGAGGTCTCCGTCGAGCACCTTTTCTCTGTGGAGTCTCCTCCGATCAGCTAGGGGCCGACTCTATTCAGCTTGAACTCTGATACTCGCCCATCTAGGGGCATTTCTCTTGTACATAATCCTGTACATAGTAGTTTAGACTTAAGTCTAGAGTCAGGTCTAGGTATAGAAGAGTCTAGTCCCTCTCAGCCATGCACCCCAAAGGAGCAGGGTAGGCGAGTGCCTGCCCGATATGTTCTGGCTCTGGCTGAGAGGTGTTCTAAGTTAAGTCAAGTCCAAGAATTTCTTGAGGAACCTACTTTTGTAGAAACAGATTTTGTAGAGGGAGATTCAATAGATGATGTTTTAGGAGTATATATGCTAGACTTTGACGAAGAAGGTGAGCAGCGTGACCTTGGGTCGGGAGAAGAGGACCCATTAAGCTTCTATGTGGATGGAACTAAGAGGTTTGATGAGCCAACCATGGCTGCGGATGAACCAACCAAAAAAATCAACCTTGGCACTGAAGAATCCCCAAAGGTAGTTTTGATTAATGCCAACTTGAGCGTAGAAGAAGAAGAAGCTATTTTAGCTATTCTTAGAGAATTTTATGATAGCTTTGCCTGGTCCTACGAGGACATGCCAGGGCTCGACACCTCTTTAGTCGAGCATCATTTGGTCTTAAAATCCGACACAAAAGCTAAGGAGGCTGCACCCCAAGCTGGCGCTCAAGATCAAAGAGGAGGTTGATAAGTTGCACAAAGCCAAATTCATTAGGGTTGTGCTTTATCCACAATGGGTAGCTAACATCGTCCCTGTGATGAAGAAGGACGGTAAGGTTAGGATCTGCATAGATTTCCGTGACCTTAATCGTACTTGCCCTAAGGATGATTATCCTCTTCTCCACATAGATGTCCTAGTGGACAATTGAAACACCCCATATAAGACTATGTTAAATAGACTAAATCAGTAGACTACTAACAACTCGGACTACTCATTTTTAGAGCTCGAGTAGGAAAAGAACTCTGAAGTTAAACGTGCTCAGTTGGGAGTAGTCCAAGATGGGTGACCTTCTTGAGAAGTCTACCAACTAGCACGGTTGTTGGCCAGTTTACTGGTTGGGTCTTCACAAATGGTATCAGAGCTTCACCCAGCCGGAAGTGGAGGAACTAAGTGCCACACAGGGCAAAGTGCTACGCTATGGGAGCCACCTCTTGAGGCTGTAATGATGCAAAGTGCTACATAGTGGGAGCCACCTCTTGAGCATGTGGGGGCCACCTCTAGAATTCTGTTTTCCTGGGGTTTGACTGTGTGCTATATGTGTGCAGCGATGAGGACGTCGCTTATATAAGAAGGGTAGATTGAAACACCCCATATAAGAATATGTTAAATGGACTCAATCAGTAGACTACTAACAACTCAGACTAGTCATTTTCAGAGCTGGAGTAGGGAAAGAACTCTGAAGTTAAGTGTGCTAAGTTGGGAGTAGTCCCAGCTTGGGTGACCTTCTTGGGAAGTCTACCAACCAGCACGGTTGTTGAGCCAGTTTACTGGTTGGGTCTTCACAACAATACTGTTGGTGTTGTCATTCATGGATGGTTTCTCTGGGTACAACCAGATTCGTCTAGTGGAGGAAGACCATGAGAAAACTTCTTTCACCATGCCATGGGGGACTTATTGTTATGTCGTGATACCCTTCAGATTGAAGAATGCAGTAGCAACCTATCAAAGGGCAATGTGATTTTACATGACATGATGCATGTGCACATGGAGGTTTATGTTGATGATGTCCTGGTTAAATCTAGAACTCAACATGGCCATGCTAAAGTCCTCTAGGCAGTTCTCCAACGGTCTAGAGTGCATAAGCTTAAGATGAACCCTAAGAAGTTTGTCTTTGGAGTGTCCTCATGGAAATTACTTGAGTTCATTGTTAGCAAGAGGGGAATTGAGATTGATTCTAATAAAGCCAAAGCAATACTCGACATGTCTCCTCCTAGGAACATCAAAGAAGTCAGAGGGATAATTGGTAGACTTCAGTTCATTAGGAGATTTATCTCTCAACATTCACTTCGATGTAAGCCCTTCTATGAGATGCTTAGAGGGGAGGCTAAATTTGATTAGAACGATATGTGTCAAAAGGCCTTTGAAGAATTAAGGAGTTATCTTCTCAATCCCCCAGTTCTCACTTTTCCGGTCCTAAGTCGGCCTTTATTGCTCTATGTATCAACCACTGAAGATTCCACTAGAGTAGTCTTGGCCCAATATGATGACGAGAAGAAGGAGAGAGCGGTGTATTACCTATCCAAGTTGTTCAATGAAGATAAAAAGAGGTACACCACTATGGAAAGGACATGTGCGGCCATCTTCTGGGTTGCCCAGAAGTTGAAGCACTATTTCCTAGCCATGAAGTGAACCTTTTGGCGCGAATGGACCTAATTCAGTACTTACTAGAAAAGCCTATCTTGACTGAATGTTTGGTGAGGTGGCAAAGTTTTCTTAATCAGTTTGACCTCACCAACATGAACCAAAAGTCAATCAAGGGGCATGCCATTACTAAGCATTTGGCCCACCATCCCTTACCTTTATATTCTCCTGTTGATGAAAGCGTTCCAAATGAAGAGTTAGGAGCCATTATTGATGGTGAACCTTCATGGATACTTTACTTTGACAGAGCTCTTAATTCTAATGGGGGTAGTATAGGGGCAATCCTCCTCTCACTAGAAGGGGCAGTGATTCCGCACACCTACCAACTACCCTTCCCTGCCACGAAGAATGTGGCAGAGTATGAGGCATTCCTAGTTGGACTAAAGATGTCATTGTTGCTCGGAGCTAAGGAGTTAAGGATAATTGGAAATTCATAGTTGATACTCCGACAGTCCCTTAGCAAGTACCAGACTTGGGATCCCAAGTTAAAATCATACCAAGATTTGGTAGGAAGGGTAATCCGGTAGTTTAGGAAGCTCACTCTAGTTCGCACCCCTAGGACTCAGAACATTCTGGCAGATTCACTTGCTTCCCTAGCTTATTCTCTCCCTATTCCACTAGAAAGATCATTAGAAACCGTCACTGTACAAAGATTGAGAATCCCTTCTCATGCTAATCCTTGGTTCTCTCAACTCCAGTCTCCTTCCCTTCATGTCCACTCACTTTCAAAAGAGCTAGAAATCGATCTCGATGATGGCCATCCTTAGTACTTTGACATTGAAAACTATCTCAAAGATGGATCCTTCCCTGACTATGCCACTTCCTCTGATAGACGGGCAATTCACCGTGTCTCATTACGTTACAAGATCATAGGTGGCCTTCTTCACAAGAAATCCCTTAGTGGGGTTTATCTCCATTGTCTTAATGAGAATAAATCCCAAACTATTGTTGAAGCTACTCACTCTAGTGAATGTGGTGGCCATGTTAACGGTAGAACAATTGCCAAAAAATTGCTAAGACACTATTACTAGCCTACCATGGAAGAAGATTGCACTCATTTTGTTCGCCACTGTGCTAAATGCCAACTCCATAGTGACAAGATCCATGCTCCTTCCTTCTCTCTTCACCATCTCATCACTCCATAGCCTTTCTTCATGTGGGTATTCGATGTGGTAGGTCCACTCGAGGACAGAACCGGAGAAATCCATAAGAAGTCCTTCATTTTGACCGCCACTGAGTACTTCACGAAGTGGGCTGAAGCGGAAGCATTCATAGAGGTCAAAGCTTCAACGGTTCTCAAATTCATCAAATGCAACATTCTTGCAAGATTTGGTGTACCTCGGGACATCGTCACCGACAATGGACCACAGTTTACTTGCATCATTCATCTCTATATTATCCACAAGATAATGGACAATTAGAAGCTACTAATAAAACTCTCATCAAAATCATAAAAAAAAGCATGCAAATCTCACAATAATGCTGATTGGCCAGACCGCTCGGTAGAAGCTCTATGGGCTTACCGCACCTCTATCTGGACTCCCATGGGGCAAACCCCTATGCTTTGACATACAGATCAGACGCGGTACTCCCATATAAGATCTTTGTCTCTTCACTAAGAGTTCAATTGGATTTTGAACTTGACTCCGGTCAACGTCGGGAGGCTTTATTAGCACAACTTGAACTCTTAGATGAAATGCGAATGATAGCGGCTAAACATGCACAGGTATATCGTCAAAGGATTGCACATTTTTATGGCAAAAAGGTCCTTGAGAGTAAATTTGAAGTGGGTGAAATGGTCCTATAACGTAAAGTGATTAAGGCACCAGGTCCTAGAAGCAAATTGCAAGAGAATTGGGAGGCCCTTTCATTGTCAAGGAAGTGTACTCAGAGAATGCCTACAATTTAGTGGATGCTGAAGGAGTTGAGTTGTCACATCCATGGAACATGGTTTATCTCAAGAAGTTCTATCCTTAGTCAGTCAGTTTGTCTGTCTGTCCGTTCATCACTTTGTCAATGTCATGGGTTTGAGATTCTACTTCTTCACTTGGCCAATAACACACACACCACACGATGTTGGAGCATTGGTCATTAGCCTGAAAATCATAATTACACTTGGAGGTGTCTCAAGTCAATGTAACCTCTTTTCTCTTCTTACTCGATCGAGTTTGGAGAAGGAATGGACTACAAGTAGGGGACCACCCACTCTCACCCGAAATACAAAGTTACAACAAACATGGGCAACAAAAAAAAAAGAGAAAAAAAAGGCAAATGCAAAGCCAAATCTGGATGACAAAGAAAAACAAAAAAGGTCAAAAAAGGGTAGCAAAAAGTACGTACTCAGAAAAAGGCTGACCAAATAAAGGAGGTAGTAAATAGTACGTGCATCCACCAATGAATCATAAAGAAAAGTACCCCTGAAAGCAATTGAAAACTAAGTCTTTGGGTATGAGATGTGGGCTTGGAAACAAAAAGTAGTTTGAACCAGATCCTCACATGACTTCCTATTTACTTCTTCCAGTCTCTCCCCTAGGGGCAATTTGGCTTTGTAAGACCTTCCACAAGTGGAAATTATTTATAAGGTTATGGGCAGTCTCCAATATCAATGATATCATGCACGATCCCCTTGCTTATGGCTTCTGTGGTTAAGTAGATTATGAAGATCCTATACCTTGACTTGTGATGAACATGTTAGAGAAAAAAAAGTATGAAAAAAAAGAAAGAGTATGTAAATATGTACATATTTCTTATCCTATTTTCTCAAATAAAAATCAAAGCACAAAAAATAAAAAAATAAAAAAAAGTTGTATCATGTACATATGTTATCGTATTTCCCTAAAAAAAAATGTGCATGTACATATTTTCGTTTAGTATTTTATTTTGTTTCTATCTTTAATTAGATTTAGCCCCTTACTAGATCTCAAGAAAGGTATATCTCTTAGGCAATGGGCTAAAAGCAGATCTACACTAACTTTTTCTCAAGTGTTGTGGATGCAGGAACAAACCAAAGCAAACCATTCAAACACACATTGGATGGACAAAAGCACAAAAGATCCACTATAAAGGGTAAAATTCTGTACATAGCATAACATGGACATATCTCTGGTGGTACAACTGGAGGCTCACTCCTCTCACCTCTCTCCCTCGCTAGGCCTGTGCCTACATGAGCTGCTCACCTCCTCCTCCTCCTCCCTCTCTCGGCGTCGGTCTGGGAGAGGCGGTCTCGCTGCTGTCGACCCCTCTGGCCGTGGTCCTCCTCGTCCCACTGATGAGTCTTCTAGAGATAGGAGATCATCCAGGGATGCATAGATCGACCCCGTCCACGCTGGTGTCTCCTATTGAGCCTGCCGCTGCTGCTCCTAGCGCCTCCTCAGCACCGGGTTCTTCAAGAACTCCAAATCCGCGGCAGCTTGGGCTCGAGCCCTCTCCGCCTGTCCCTCCCTCTCCCTCGCCTCGAGTAGGAGACCCTCCATCCTCGTCAGCTCTAGTCTCAGGCCGTCCATCTGTATTGCCACCTGGTCTCCTTGCCGCTATACACAAATGGAAACACATGTCAGGATAAATCAAAAGATGTATAGAAGTGTAGTGCTTAGTATCTTACCTTATCCCCTAGCTCTTGGATCCTTGCCTCTACTCAGTCCAAAGCCTCCTATAGCCCGGTCGCCAGATCCCCCGCAGAGGGCTGTGCGGACGAGCTCGCTCCCATGTCCCGGCTCGCCCGCAGCCTCTCCAGCTCCTCCCTCTGTAATCATGTAAAGTGGTCAGTCCATAAATCATTTTCATCTGGGAGTGAGTTGTGACTTACCAGAGTCTGTGACTCAGCACAGATCCTCTCTATCTCCACGGCCTACTCCTCCAGTCGCCCCTCCAACATCCTCACCCCCTTCGACTCGGGCATCTGCCATTCACACATCTATGTCAGATAATCACAATTCAGAAAGCCAATTCAAGGGTAGAAAGATCACTCACCATGTGCCGGTCCAGAGTCTCCCAACATAGCGTACTTGGTAGTTCGCCAGGTACGCTAAGCAGTCCTGGAGGTCCGTGCGCTGCAGAACCTGCTCTCCTCCGCCCCTTCAGTAGGCAATGGTGCTTCCGTGCTTCTCGCCCCAGTCTCGGTCCTCGGCATAAAAGCGGCTACGGGAGTGTCCCTCTCTCCCTAGAGAAGGCACCTCTAAGGCCGACTGATGCCAACCCAGAGTCCATACCACCAGCTCTAGGAAGAGGGGATTGTAGGTCCCCAGGCAAAGAAACAACATGTGGTGGTCGAAGAGGGAACGTACATCCTGCCGGCACGACAAGATAGGAAGCATCCACCTCTCCCTTGTATGGAGTCCACACCACCTGCAAGAAAGAAGAAACTCTGGTCAGTCAAATCCAAATCAAGTCAAATACCAGGTGTAAGCAGTAAAAGAGGGTGTTGAGGATTTTACCTGCTCGTAGGGGAAGTGGTCTAGCCTCACCTGGACGTCCTTGATGCGTCGGTCTATCACCCGCAGATCGGGCATCACCTCCCATCGGGCCATGAGAGGCACCATGGCCTGGCTCCCCTCTATCTGTACCCCACGTCCCAACAGGAAGCGAGTGTAGCCTTAGATTTGCAAGACAAGAAAGCATGTCAGTCGGCACAATTAAAAGTCAAATGATGAGCATCGATGAAAGTTGCATACCTGAAGAAAGGGGGTGAATCCCCCGATGCTCTGAGACCGTTGTGAGCTTCTAGGTAGGAGAGAGAAGAGATGTCCTAGCACTGCAGTGCCCCAAGGATACTGACCTGCCTGGCCCAGGTCCCTCAGTAGCAGCAGGAACTTGCAGTTCATCTGCGATGCCTGCGTCATGAAGAGGAGCAATCCGAAAAGGTACATCATATAAATCTGCACGGACTGCTCCTCGCTTCTCCCTCCCAACCAGATCGACGCCCGCACTTCGGCGCCGAACTCCTCCAAAGTCTCCAGGGCTCCCCTCCTACCACCTCTCAGACCGACTGTGTCTGAGAGAGCCCCCACCAGTATGCTCTAGATCGGCCTCCTCCATCCCGCCACGAACTCCGGCCCCAGCAGCTCCACCACCTCATTGTGGTAGTCCCTCCTCTCCTTCCCGACCACTGGCTCTCCCTGAACCGATAGTCTCGTAAGATGTGCCACATCCTCCAATGTGGGTATCATGTGACCCCAAGGCATGATGAATGCCTTATAGTCCTCATCCCACCTCTCCCTCAATGCCTCCAAGTATGGGATGTCGATGTGGAAGGGCCGCACCGCCAACAGGTGCCCAAATCCCATCTGAGAAATCCAGGTCTGCTGGGCCTCTGGCAGCACCCTGTACAATGCCCAACACAGGTCCCATGTAACCTGGCTCCTCATCCTACCCTTGCCCTGCACAGAAACACACAAACTTAATGTCAAGATCGATTGCCATTTAAAAAGGGTTGACGACAAGGGGTTTGTTGTTTACAAAAACTAGATGGCACAAGGTCTGCCATTTACTTAGGGTAGATGTCCAGGTATCTACCATTAAGTTCTTTAGTCGACATCAACGAGTTGGCCGTTAAGTTCATCTTGACGGCAACTACCTTGCCGTTTAGATGAACTCGATGACAACCCTATTGACGTCAAGTTCTTGTCAAACCCAACAGCTTCTCTTGTATTTCTCCCACTTTCCCACTTCTACAATCTCACTGATCCACACACAGGAAAGGGAGAGAGGGTCATTCTCTTACCTTTGGCCACCACCGAACCTCTTGGGGCGCCTTACCTTCTCCACCCTCTTCCTCCTCCCCTCTATCATCACCAGCTGAATCTCCTCCCTATGGCACACTGCTACCGGCCTTCGTGGCCACCTCGACCTCCTCCTCCCCTAACGAGCCCGTTGTCACATCATCCTCCTCCATTCGGCGGGGTGGGGTCCGGACTGACTGTTTCTTCCCCCTCACCATGTCTTAGGCTTCACAGTCCAAGTGTAAGAAAAGAAGGAAGAAGAAGAAATCAAAGTTCTTGGTGGATTGGAAGAATGAGAGTGAAAGAATGAGAAGAGCGAGAAAAGGGAAAGCGAGAAAACTCTGGCAGCTTTAAATGGGGTGAAGAGGCACTGAAGAAGGCCTCGGGTAATAAAAGCTATGTTTCGAAGTTAACGTCAATGATATGGCCGTTAAGTTGCAGTTGATGTCAAGGTTATGGACATCGAGTTCTCAATTCGAGGCGCCCTGTCAGAGCACCATACCATAGTAGACGGCCTATCTATGAACGTTAAGAGTTTCCTTGACGTCCATCAATGTGGATGTCAAGCATTCAGTCTGGATGTTAACGACATCATATGTTGATGTCTACAAGTTGTTGACGTCCATTGGTGTGGAGGTTAACTCAGCATTCATAGTACACAAAAGGGCTTAATTTAAGGGTAATACACATTGAGTCTAAAGCTAATCACTCTTTATTCACTATGGTTGATGTGTTACACTTATTGGAATGAAAAAAGTACATCACGTTGCTCTACGAGCCATAAAGAAATCACATGAGATTGGACAGATGGTGTCCACATACTTGTAAGCTAGGATGTCCTTCCAGTCTTCCTGAAATGCTTGTCCCACCTTCTAACAGACGGTGTACTTATCCCATGTCTTTCTGGCCTTCATCTTAAGCTTCTCAATCATACCAGGGAGAATCATGGTGGTACAGTGAGCTGAAATCAGAATCCTACGTGGTACCTCTAGCTGGTGCTGGCACTTGTGTGGCTGGTATATCACCATCTGACTAGGCCCAATCAACCATAAGTCTATGTCCTCTCTGGTGCGAACCCAGAACTCAATAGTCTTCATGAATAGTGGTCTTGCAATAAAATCCTCCATCAGGAAGTAGCCAAGGTAGTCACGCTTGGCATCTTTGCTCTTCAAGTGTGCTGTCACACACTTGATTTCATCCTCTGGTTGATACGATGCCCTGCTGCAGTACACTGAGCTCCGAAGAAAGATTCTGGAAGGAGTAGGTTGCTTCTCAACATAGTCAAACTTCATATGAGCCTCCATCCATACCTGAAGTAGAAACAGGCTCCCACATGTGTGTCCGCCTAGGCTCATAGTGGTGAGGGCTATAAAGATGTCCCAACACCGTGGGGGCAAGTGACTGCCCTCGCCACAACAGAGAGAGAGGATTTCCACGTGCTCATATAGAAGAAAATCACCACTAGTTGGGAACAAGAACACACCCGCAAGGTAGAGTGTCAGTCCACAGGTCGCTCTCTCACCTCCAATCTCCTTCACGTGCTGAATAAACCACTAGGCCAGTCGGTCTAGGAAAATCCTGTCTTTGTTCGTCATCCGCAATACCTCCTCCTTGTCCTACATGATGTCTGCCAGAATCTCTTCCCACACAAGAAGAGTGGTCCTCTCCTCATATTCAAGGCAGCATTTCCATCCCAAGACAACTCCACCTCCTCTAGTAGCACGGTAGCCTCAAATCCCTAGAACACAAACGTGCGCATGTGTGGATGCCATCTCTCCATGAGTGCTCCCAATGCGTCAAATCCCCACCACGTGTCCTTCATGTTCTTGGCGAGGACAATCATGAAACTTAGGTTCCATGCCCCGATGTAGCTTCTCATGTCAATGGTTAGGGCATTGACAAGGTTGATCAGCTAGGAGAATGCTCGTATTTGGCCCTGACTTGGGAAGGCGGCAACATCCTGTACGTCCATGAAGGAACCATAAGAGAGAGGTTTGGGGCATTTTCAGAAATAAAATGAGCATAAATAGATAGTGCATACTTTCCCATTGGCCAACCGAGTGCTCAGATGCCCCAGAACTTCACTTAGCACACCTGGGTTCATGTTGGCTAAGGTCGTGGTTGATGAGGAAACCATGGAAACTTGCTGAAGGTCATCCTGCAGGTATTTGGTTTGGAGGTGAGCAAGGGTGGACAAAGCTTGAAGAAGGAAAAGTCCTAATGGCCTCCCAATTGTATTTTTTTTTTGGTTTTATCCGCAAGCATGTTAACGTCAACATTGTTTGATGTTGGTGCACTCTTGACGTCAACATACCTAGACGTTTACTTATGTAGACGACATGCTATGTGGACTTCAACTGTATGTCAATGACAATCGGCCTTGACGTCAACTTTGGCGAATTTTCAAAGCTTTATCATTATTTTGCCATTATCTCTCATCTTGTGTTTCAAGCTCTTTTGTAGGATATTTAAGCACAAGTGATGTTACAAAACGGAAAACACTCATGCGACCTTGAGTGTTGTACATGTATGTCTAACATAGGTTTAGTCGCCAGAGGCAAATAACTTGGCGACCGTGAACCTAGAGTTCCCCTTCACCAAAAACTGTGATGGGTTTACGATCTCTCAGTTATTTATTTGGCCTTAGGAGATACCTCTAGTTCTAACTTGCATTTTAGATAGGGAACCCACTCCAACATGCATTTAGGATATCACTACTAACATTCTCTTACTAACTTAAAAGAAAAAAATGGAGATTTTCCTCGATCATCATTGTGGCACCCGGATCAAGTGGCCAACCAAATTGGCACCTTGCCTTTGTTGGACCTTTGTTACCCAAACAGTCCCACTGAGTATATCACTGAGCTATCTTTTCAGTCAACCATTCTTACTGAGTTCACTTGAACCTTTCGCTAGTCATGTGTTTAACTCTGGATTTTCAGCCTTCCAAACAATGATTCTAGTTAGAATCCCCAATGATCCTTTGAGAGTACAATCAATCTCTTTTGTCTTCACAACCTCTTGATTGGATAGACGTCCTAATTATGTTAGTAGGTCCCGACGGACTTCGGTTGTGAGATTCCCTGGATTCAACCGTCATGTTATGACTCCTTTGATTAGGACAACACCAGAAACCAGTCAAAGTCCTACTTGGCAATGCCGGGAACCCTACCATTGGGTTGCAGTCATAATTACACGAGTAGATCACCCCTTTCCACACACTTGTCTCTCAGTTGACTCATTGCTTGCTTCTAGCCTAACTCATTTGTGTGGCTTGCTAGAACTCCTATGCTCGGGGATGGCCTGTTATCCAATCTTCGTGTCTTTTGTTTACCAAGACACCAACCTATCAGTCCACTTCATTCCCTTGTAAGATCGGATGTCTCGGAGGGGCATTTGTAGTCACGAGATTTGGCCCATCCCCACATTGGTCATTGGCCCATTAAGACTCGTTTGACTCCTTGTTGACTCACCTCAGATTCCATGTAGACGTCCACATCGATTGCCATTTACCCCAGGTTGATGGCACAGACCCTTGACGTTAACTCTAGTTGACGTCAACATAGTGTGACGTTTGCATGAGGTTGACGGCAACATCGATAGACGTCAACCTGGTTTTACTTGTTCTCCGCAACAGTCTGAGAATCTCGTCCACCTCCACCCCTACCTCGGCCATACCATGCCTGGGACCATTCCCAACGGGCAAATGGGCCACCTTGGCACCCCCTTGACCCAGTAAAAGTCCTAAGTGGCCCCTCCTCATTGGCCCTCACTTTCTACTTGGATTGCCACTTGTTCAAGTGTGTTTTCTCACACTTAAGCATCCTATGCTCCCAAGCTCTGCCCCCACTATCTCTACATGGTGCTCCTTGGCCTCTTAGAGAGGGGGGAGATGTTAGATGAGCTAGAGCTTTAGTGCCTTGAGAGAAAAGAGAGAAAGAGCTTTGCGCTTCCACCCTTGCCTTCCTTTCTGTCTCTCACCATTTGGAACATCTAGGAGGCTTCACCACGAGCTGGAGGAATCCACCAAGCAGCCACAACAGCCACCTATGAGGATCATCTCCCTCTTTTTCCTCTTTCCTTTTCTTTTGTCTTTTAGTCTTGCATGCTAGTCACTCTTCACACACACACACACACACACACACCAAGCATGTAGTGCACACTCCCACACACCTAAAAGGGGTTTTCCAAACCAAAAACGAAGGGAAGAAGGCTGGTCATAGCATTTGGCCACCACTCTTCTCAAGCCCGCAATCAGTATGGGGCTCACCTTTTAGGTCATTTTCCTTTACTTTTGAGCATTTGCTATACTGTCTTAGAGTCTTATAGAGTCTTTTGGTCGCATGAACACCTTCAACAATGCTGCGGAGCTTCTTCCTTTTGGCAGGCCGAAAGGAGGATAGTTGGTGTAGCGACCCTCATTATACCGGTACGGTTATACCAACCCACGTCGGTATAGCGAGCGTTGCCACAGTGGGACATTTACCCAACGATACATTCAGCTGAGATACACGTGAATATAAGAACAGAGTAGCGGAAGTAAAAAGAACTACTGTCTTCATTCATTCATCATCCACATTTAACATACATGAAATTGCAATAACATTAAAGAACTTGAAAGTTCACATAATTTAAATTGCTGAAAATTAAATACATAGATGTCCACCATTATACATTCTTTCCATGATAACGCTAATACAACGTTCAATTTACATACTATGAAAAGCAAAAGTCACAAGTACTCCAAAGACTAATCTCCGCGCTCGAAGTCCGTCTCCACCGTCTCCTCCAACGGTGCCACGTTACCAACTACACTTGTACGCCGAAGCAAGTAGTGAGTCTAATGACTCAGCAAGTAACACCACTCATACCATACACGTACATGTCATAGTAGGCTCTACACACACCATTGCAAAACTCAACATGTATCATGCTTAACGTTTGAAATGAATAACCAATCATGATAATTCTATAAGTAAACACATGATGCATGCTTTCAGATTTCCTTATCAAGGTAAATTCCTAACACATGTTCTCTAATCATTCCTACTCATGAAATTCTACTTTGCATTTTAACCAAAACATGAAAGCCATTAACGTGAATTCCGCTCGTACATGAGAGGGAACACAACTAGCATGGAATCTACACATTCTTGGGCATGTACACAAGCATTTTACATACTTTAAACTTGCTGGTTTTCACATGATTTAGAAACCATAACCCTACACATGAGGGCTACAATGTTATTTACAATACAACATGTGAACAACCAACCATGGAATTTTGTGCACATACTTGTTAATTGTCCCTAGCATGGATTCTAGGCATTCTACACATATAACCATGATCCTAACACAATGAAGCTACTGATTTAACATGGTTTCAGATTCGTCACAACATGGATTACAATATCATATCCTCACATTTTGGTCTCACCTTTTCTTTACACAATTTCCAATTCACATAAGTTGCACTTTACACATACACATTACACATTGTTCACTTTCACATTAACACATTTACACTTTCACATTTCGTGCCGTGACACATAGTCCAAACCACCAAAGAAAGACACAAACACATCACATCACATAGATGCCATCTAGGCAATACAATGACGACTCTTGGACTGCGCAGATCGGGAGAACAAGTCTCCACCCTAACCAGTGGTACTTGTCCACCTCCAGGATTTCCCCCTAATGCCCTTAGGGTCACTTACACATTGAACCTTCTCAGGGGGACTTTTCCCTGATACGGTTCCACTTCCCTCTGTGGAAGCAATGTCACACTTGGCACATTTACACATTTACACATTTTTACCGATTTTACACATAGTTTGACACATGTCACTCTCAATTCCTTCACTTTCTCACTCACATGCACATTCTCTATTTTCCTATCATGACACTACAGATTTCAGACATTAACAAGCAGGTAATTCCATTAATCAAGTTAGATTAAAACAAGAATCAACTCAATTTACAATGACATGCATCAATTTCACATTTTTCATGGAAATTTCATAAGGCATCGTGCTCTGGTCCAAATGACCTGAAATTTTAATCACAAACTAATTTCGGGTTTAGGACCCTTCATGCAATTTTTCATATTTTTCTGAATTAAAATGAATTTACAGAAAATCAAACATCCATTTTCCATGCCATTCGTAATTCAAGTCGATATGGAATTATACACAAGTCGCAATTTTAGCAAGCTACTGTCTGAACCCTACATGTATAGAGCTACATAATTTATTCCTCAATTTATGGGACGATGCCCGGTTTACCGAGGATTTATCATAACTTATGCACAATTCCTAATTTCCAAACAACACTTTCAATAATTTACACAAGCATGGTGAAATCTCAAATTTCAGAATAGGGCTGATCCATACATGCATGATCCTCACAAACTTGGGTATACAGGCTAGTCCTAAATCATGCAACAGTAGATTGACAAGATTAACGACTAATCATGCTTGTAATTTCATGGAACAAAATAACTTCTATCATTCACCACCATGCACACTCATCCATCCACACACCACATTTACTAGTATACATAGTGTATAGGGCTACCATATATCCTCATCATGGAAAAACCCATCGAAATTAATCATATAAGAAGAGAGAACAGGTTTCAGTTCTGTCCTGAAGAACTTGGCGGCGATCTCTGGCCGCTTATTCAGTGTTAACGGCATAGTCGATGGACGCCAAGCATGATCTCAGCGTCAAGGGACATTGCTGTTAATGTCGGGTCTGTGCAGAACACAGACCCGAGCTCCAAAGATAGGGTGAATGTGGGGGTCTAGGACTCGAGGAAAAATTCATAAAAATGGTAGAATCAACCTAGACACATACGGGGACGTTATGGTTAGGTTACTTGCCTTTAGAAAAACTCCAAGGGATCTAAGTGGGTCGGAGAAGCCCTCCTTGGGCAGTCCCAAGAAGCTTCGAGAAATGCTTGACTCCGGGTTCCTGAGTGACCTCCAGTGCCTTCCGAGGTCGGGGAGGCCTTCCTCGTCGATCCAGCAAACTCCTTGAAACAGCAGGTGGCCGGATCAAGCTCCAGAAGTTCGGATTTTGGGCTGCAAGGGGTGGGGTTTCTCACAGTCCGAAAATAGGTTTTCTCTCCTTTTTCCTCTTCTTCCTCTCTTGCAAAAGGGGCAAAAGAAGTGCTAGGGCTGTAGAAATGGGTCTGAATATAGAAGAGGGGTTCTCTTGTCACGCAGGGGTGACAAGATGGCCTTTCAGACCGTTGGGAGGCAGCTCCCCTATGGGTGAGTTGCCTTGTTTCCGGAATTTCCGGCTCTGCTGCGCATGCAGGCCAGAGAAGTTGGCGTCCACACCGTTAGACACTGGGATTAGTGTTGGCGTCCATGGGCGGACGCTGACACCTCACCGACATCATGCTATTGACGCCAATTTGGCCTTCGGGAAGAAGTCTAAAACATGCAGAAACCATGCACCTTTTACACCTATATGCATGCTATATGTATACGTTATCATGTACACACTACCATCAAGCATTACGTACATTATTTATACTTAAGCTATACACATACACACATAACTACACTAATTAATACATACGTAAATACATACATACGTATATATACAACAGGAATTATTTACATGCAATAACGCAGTAAAATTCGAGGGCCTTACACCCTCTCCCCTTTAAAAGAAACTTCGTCCTCGAAGTTAGAACGACACTACTCAAACCAAAAGGGGATACTTTTTCTTCATCGCATCCTCAAGCTCCCACGTAGCCTCCTCTCGTGAGAAGTTCCGCCATAGAACTTTCACCGACGCAATACTCTTGTTCCGGAGATGCTGAACCTTCCGGTCAAGAATAGCTACTGGCTGCTCGACATACGAAAGATCTGGCTGGATCTCCACTGGCTCATGACTAATCACATGAGACGGATCTCGGACATACTTCCTGAGCTTCGAAACGTGGAAAACGGGATGAGCACTAGCCAAGGATGGGGGTAATGCTAGCTCATATGCCACGCTACCCAAACGTCTGAGAATCTCATACGGGCCAATGAACCTAGGGCTCAACTTACTATGCCTGCCAAATCTGACGACACCACGAGTAGGCGATATCTTCAAGAAGACATGATCGCCAACCTCGAACTCCAAATCCTTTCTCCTGTTGTCGGCATAGCTCTTCTGCCTGTCCTGTGCCGCAACAAGCCTCTTCCTGATAAGCTGGACCTTATCCGAAGTTTCCTGAACTAACTCCGGACCGATCAACTTCCTATCACCAGTCTCCTCCCAACACAAAGGAGATCTGCAAGGCCTACCATACAATGCCTCGAATGGAGCCATACCAATACTCGCATGAAAGCTGTTGTTGTATGTGAACTCCACTAGA
The DNA here is from genome assembly GCA_014218235.1 of Colocasia esculenta. Lineage (NCBI taxonomy): Eukaryota > Viridiplantae > Streptophyta > Magnoliopsida > Alismatales > Araceae > Colocasia > Colocasia esculenta. Next base: position 27,373,123 of record CM024759.1, read on the forward strand.
GGTAAATGACTCTCCCAATCATCCTTCCAATCCAGAACACACGCTCTCAACATATCCTCGAGCGTCTGGATAGTCCTCTCGGACTGTCCATCGGTCTGGGGATGAAACGCCGAACTGAGCTTCAGCTCCGAACCTAAAGCATCCTGAAGACCCTTCCACAATCTCGAAGTAAATCTCAGATCTCGATCCGAAATGATCGACTTTGGCACACCATGCAATCTAATGATACCACTAACATACAATCTAGCTAGACTCTCTACTGACTGCTTCTTCTTCATAGGCAAGAAATGAGCAGTCTTCGAGAATCTATCTACAACTACCCAAATTGAGTCATTGCCCCTTCTAGATCGAGGCAAACCCGAGACAAAATCCATAGTGACAGCTTCCCACTTCCACACTGAGATATCCATCCTTTGCATAAGGCCGGATGGTCGCTGTCGCTCGGCTTTCACTTGCTGACACACTAGACATCTAGACACATAATCCGCAACATCCTTCTTCATGCCGGACCACCAAAATGATCTCTTGAAATCCTGATACATCTTAGTGTTACCCGGATGAATAGAGAATCGCGATCTATGAGCCTCCGCTAACACATGCTCACGAACATCTACTAAATCAGGGACACACACACGGTGCTGAAATCTAATCACACCGTCCTCATCACGAGCAATGCCTGCCTTGCCCACTAACTCTAAGAGTCTAGGGTCGGCTCCGTGTTGCTCGATCACCTCATCCAAAACCGAGGACCTAAGGGATAACTGAGCTACAAAAGCCTGGCATAGCGATGGCTCTAACTCAGTCAACGCGCAAGCCGCATCTTCCAACATCTTCCAATCCTGCTGGAGGGATGGCCTCTTTCTACTCAGCGCATCCGCTACAACATTCGCCTTTCCAGGGTGATACTGAAGGTCGAAGTCATAGTCCTTCAAGAACTCAATCCATCTCCTCTGCCTCAGGTTTAATTCTTTTTGGGAGAAAAGATACTTCAAGCTCTTGTGGTCAGTAAACACCTCGAATCTGACACCATAAAGATAGTGCCTACAGATCTTTAGTGCATGAACCACTGCTGCGAGCTCCAAGTCATGAGTCAGATAGTTCTTCTCATGTTCCTTCAACTGACGAGAAGCATAAGCCACTACCCTTTCTTGCTGCATGAGCACACAACCTAAACCAATCTGAGATGCATCCGTGTAGATAGCAAAGCCCTCTACACCGCTCGGTAAAATTAACACCGGGGCTGACATGAGCTTAGTCTTCAACAATTGAAAACTACTCTCACACTTCTCGGACCAAACAAACTTCACTCCCTTTCTGGTAAGCTGAGTCAAAGGGGCGGCGATGGATGAAAATCCCTCAATAAATCGCCGATAGTAACCAGCTAAACCGATAAAGCTACGAATCTCCGAAGGGGTCTTGGGAACCTCCCAATCCATAACTGCCTGGACCTTCGCTGGATCAACTGCTACACCAGTACCGGAGATAACATACCCGAGGAAATGAACCTCGCGCAACCAGAAATCGCACTTGCTGAACTTAGCATACAACTTGTGCTCACGAAGAACCTCTAACACTACCCTCAAATGCTGACGGTGAGTGGCCTCATCCGGAGAGTAGACCAACTCATCATCAATAAACACTACGACAAAGCTATCTAGATAAGGTCTAAACACCCTATTCATGAGATCCATGAACACTGCAGGGGCATTGGTCAATCCGAAAGGAAGGACCAAAACCTCATAATGTCCATAACGGGTTTTGAATGCCGTCTTGGACACATCCTCGCTCCGAATCCTCAACTGATGATAACCAGATCGCAAGTCAATCTTAGAAAAGACTGATGCATCTCGCAACTGGTCAAACAAGTCATCAATACGAGGTAAGGGATACCTATTCTTCACAGTCACTTGGTTCAACTTCCTATAGTCAATGCATAACCTAAGTGACCCGTCTTTCTTCTTGACGAATAATACAGGTGCGCCCCAAGGGGAAACACTAGGGTGAATAAATCCCTTATCAAGCAACTCTTGCAATTGCTTCCTCAAGTCGGCTAATTCCGCAGGTGCCATCCGATATGGAGCCTTCGAGATAGGAGAGGTGCCCGGAAGCAACTCTATGGTAAACTCTATCTCTCTATCCGGTGGCAATCCAGACAAGTCATCAAGAAAGACATATGGAAAATCCTGCACTACCTCAATCTCCGCAAGAGTAGGTGACTCATCAGCCTCTGGTACTAACACCACGCTGGCAAGAAAAGCGTCACAACCCTTGTTCACCATGCGCATCGCCTTCATGGCAGAGATGACCATCTTTTCCGCCAAATTTCTTGGCAAGGGGTGAGAAAACTCATCCTCACTAGGAATGCGGAAAACGATCCTCTTCCGACGACAATCCACTAACGCATAGTGCTCCTCTAGCCAATCCAGACCAAGAATAGCATCATAGTCCTTCATCTTTAGCAAGAAGAAACACCCATCTAGGACTCTATCCTCAATGCACACAGGTAACGACGGAATGCACTTCCTAGTCGATACCGTACCCGCGGGGGTGTGCACAGACAAAGGGACCTCTAACTCCTCAGACTCTACCCCTGACTCTAGGGCTAACTGTCTAGAGAACCGCTCGGAAACGAACGAGTGAGTAGCACCCGTATCAAACAAAACCCGAGCGTGCACACCTAGAAGCAAAACCGTACCTTCGGTGACATGCTCCGCCTGCTCGGCGTCCTCGCGAGCTAACGCAAACACTCGAGCTGGGGCACGAGGCCTTCCTGGTCTTCTTGTAGCTGGCGCGACTGCCGCTACTGCTGGGGCTGGCGCTCCGCGCTGAACTCCCTGCTGAAGTCTTGGGCAATCTTTGATCTTGTGGTCGCTGCTCCCGCACTTCAAGCATCTACCCGGTACCAACCAACACTCGGAACCTCCGTGTGTCTTCCCACAGTGGGGACACTCCTTCTTCACACCAGGGGAATGTACAAAAGGTACCTGAGTACTGCCGACTGCTACAGATCGCTGCGGTGTCTGGTACACCGTTTTCTTCTTGTCCTGCCGCTGGAATGTCGCTGCTGGCCTCTTCTGCGACGCCTTCTTTTCCTCCAGATATTGCTCCATCTCTCCCTCCTGCCTGTAGGCAGCACTGAGGGCCTCGTCCAACGTGCGGTGGTCAAACGCCACGAGTCTCTTCCGTAGTGATGGCTTGAGTCCCATCACGAACTTCTTTGTCTTCCTCCTCTCGTCTGCCATGATATGAGGTGCATATTTAGAAAGTTCAGAAAATCTTGCCTCATATTCCAGCACGGTCATGGAGCCTTGAGCCAAAGATAGGAATTTCTGCTCCATCCGATCTTGCACATGCTCCGGGATGAACTTGGCTCGAAAGAGCCTCACGAACTCGTCCCACGCAACGTCAACAGCTCCGTCCTCAAACCGTGTACGCAGTAGTGAAGACCACCATACATCAGCTCTTTTCTGCAATACACCTTCATAAGCTCCATCTAAACAAATCTAACTTAACAATCATACAAGCACATAAACTAAAACATACCTGTAGCATGTAGGTGGCTAATGTAACCTTATCCTCATCTGCACACCTGACGGCTCGGAAGATCTTTTCAATCTCCCTCATCCAGCTTCCTGCCAACAGAGGATCGTTCTCCCCCTTAAAAGAGAGTGGCATCATCCTCTTAAATCTTTCCATGGTAGAAGGTCCACCATGGTCCTGAGCTGCTACTTGAGCCTGCTACAGTACACAACAAGCAACACACAATCAACATAATATCACACATTCAAATAAAACAGATAATAATTCATTTTATTAGTCTAACCTGAGCCTCCAACTGTGCCTGGAGTGCTGCCTGGGTATGAGCCTGCGTCTGCATGGCTTGCACCAGACCTTGCATGAATACTCCATAATCCACAGGCGGCGGTGGGGGAAGTACAGGCCCTTGCGGTGCCGGGGCCTATTGCTCCGCCCGCTCATCACGTCTCGGCTCGTCCTCACGGGCCGATGCTCCGCCACGCCTACCTCTCGAAGCCATGGCTGTAATAAATTTCAGCCACCATTAGAGTTAGGTTACTAGGTCTTCTAACCATTTTCTTATCTATTTTTCACTTCTTATTAGTATTTTCTACACATGTGGACATACTTAGCATGCAATGAAGATGATGACTTATGTATATTCATGTGCAATCTCAACTGGTTGCTCTAATACCAATCTCTGTAGCGACCCTCATTATACTAGTACGGTTATACCAACCCACGTCGGTATAGTGAGCGTTGCCACAGTGGGACATTTACCCAACGATACATTCAGCTGAGATACACGTGAATATAAGAACAGAGTAGCGGAAGTAAAAAGAACTACTGTCTTCATTCATTCATCATCCACATTTAACATACATGAAATTGCAATAACATTAAAGAACTTGAAAGTTCACATAATTTAAATTGCTGAAAATTAAATACATAGATGTCCACCATTATACATTCTTTCCATGATAACGCTAATACAACGTTCAATTTACATACTATGAAAAGCAAAAGTCACAAGTACTCCAAAGACTAATCTCCGCGCTCGAAGTCCGTCTCCACCGTCTCCTCCAATGGTGCCACGTCACCAACTACACCTGTACGCCGAAGCAAGTAGTGAGTCTAATGACTCAGCAAGTAACACCACTCATACCATACACGTACATGTCATAGTAGGCTCTACACACACCATTGCAAAACTCAACATGTATCATGCTTAACGTTTGAAATGAATAACCAATCACGATAATTCTATAAGTAAACACATGATGCATGCTTTCAGATTTCCTTATCAAGGTAAATTCCTAACACATGTTCTCTAATCATTTCTACTCATGAAATTCTACTTTGCATTTTAACCAAAACATGAAAGCCATTAACGTGAATTCCGCGCGTACATGAGAGGGAACACAACTAGCATGGAATCTACACATTCTTGGGCATGTACACGAGCATTTTACATACTTTAAACTTGCTAGTTTTCACATGATTTAGCAACCATAACCCTACACATGAGGGCTGCAATGTTATTTACAATACAACATGTGAACAACCAACCATGGAATTTTGTGCACATACTTGTTAATTGTCCCTAGCATGGATTCTAGGCATTCTACACATATAACCATGATCCTAACACAATGAAGCTACTGATTTAACATGGTTTCAGATTCATCACAACATGGATTACAATATCATATCCTCACATTTTGGTCTCACCTTTTCTTTACACAATTTCCAATTCACATAAGTTGCACTTTACACATATACATTACACATTGTTCACTTTCACATTAACACATGAACACATTCACATTTACACTTTCACATTTCGTGCCGTGACACATAGTCCAAACCACCAAAGAAGGACACAAACACATCACATCACATAGACGCCATCTAGGCAATACAATGGCGACTCTTGGACTGCGCAGACCGGGAGAACAAGTCTCCACCCTAACCAGTGGTACTTGTCCAACTCCAGGATTTCCCCCTAATGCCCTTAGGGTCACTTACACATTGAACCTTCTCAGGGGGACTTTTCCCTGATACGGTTCTACTGCCCTCTGTGGAAGCAATGTCACACTTGGCACATTTACACATTTACACATTTTTACCGATTTTACACATAGTTTGACACATGTCACTCTCAATTCCTTCACTTTCTCACTCACATGCACATTCTCTATTTTCCTATCATGACACTACAGATTTCAGACATTAACAAGCAGGTAATTCCATTAATCAAGTTAGATTAAAACAAGAATCAACTCAATTTACAATGACATGCATCAATTTCACATTTTTCATGGAAATTTCATAAGGCATCGTGCTCTAGTCCAAATGACCTGAAATTTTAATCACAAACTAATTTCAGGTTTAGGACCCTTCATGCAATTTTTCATATTTTTCTGAGTTAAAATGAATTTACAGAAAATCAAACATCCATTTTCCATGCCATTCGTAATTCAAGTCGATATGGAATTATACACAAGTCGCAATTTTAGCAAGCTACTGTCTGAACCCTACATGTATAGAGCTACATAATTTATTTCTCAATTTATGGGACGATGCCCGGTTTACCGAGGATTTATCATAACTTATGCACAATTCCTAATTTCCAAACAACACTTTCAATAATTTACACAAGCATGGCGAAATCTCAAATTTCAGAATAGGGCTGATCCATACATGCATGATCCTCACAAACTTGGGTATACAGGCTAGTCCTAAATCATGCAACAGTAGATTGACAAGATTAACAACTAATCATGCTTGTAATTTCATGGAACAAAATAACTTCTATCATTCACCACCATGCACACTCATCCATCCACACACCACATTTACTAGTACACATAGTGTATAGGGCTACCATATATCCTCATCACGGAAAAACCCATCGAAATTAATCATATAAGAAGAGAGAACAGGTTTCAGTTCTGTCCTGAAGAACTTGGCGACGGTCTCTGGCCGCTTATTCAGTGTTAACGGCATAGTCGATGGACGCCAAGCATGATCTCAGCGTCAAGGGACATTGCCGTTAATGTCGGGTCTGTGCAGAATACAGACCCGAGCTCCAAAGATAGGGTGAATGTGGGGGTCTAGGACTCGAGGAAAAATTCATAAAAATGGTAGAATCAACCTAGACACATACGGGGACATTATGGTTAGGTTACTTGCCTTTAGAAAAACTCCAAGGGATCTAAGTGGGTCAGAGAAGCCCTCCTTGGGCAGTCCCAAGAAGCTCCGAGAAATGCTTGACTCCGGGTTCCTGAGTGAGCTCCAGTGCCTTCCGAGGTCGGGGAGGTCTTCCTCGTCGATCCAGCAAACTCCTTGAAGCAGCAGGTGGCCGGATCAAGCTCCAGAAGTTCGGATTTTGGGCTGCAAGGGGTGGGGTTTCTCACAGTCCGAAAATAGGTTTTCTCTCCTTTTTCCTCTTCTTCCTCTCTTGCAAAAGGGGCAAAAGAAGTTCTAGGGATGTAGAAATGGGTCTGAATATAGAAGAGGGGTTCTCTTGTCACGCAGGGGTGACAAGATGGCCTTTCAGACCGTTGGGAGGCAGCTCCCCTATGGGTGAGTTGCCTTATTTCCGGAATTTCCGGCTCTGCTGCGCATGCAGGCCAGAGAAGTTGGCGTCCACATCGTTAGACGCTGGGATTAGTGTTGGCGTCCATGGGTGGACGCTAACACCTCACCGACGTCATGCTATTGATGCCAATTTGGCCTTCGGGCAGAAGTCTAAAACATGCAGAAACCATGCACCTTTTACACCTATATGCATGCTATATGTATACGTTATCATGTACACACTACCATCAAGCATTACGTACATTATTTATACTTAATCTATACACATACACACATAAGTACACTAATTAATACATACGTAAATACATACATACGTACATATACAACACGAATTATTTACATGCAATAATGCAGTAAAATTCGAGGGCCTTACAGTTGGCGTCTCCACTGTCAACCACTCATGAGGCCACATCATTGGCGCGATCTGAACACATCCTTAGGCACAAGTAAGGCCCTGGCAATCACATCTTTCTCATTTGCTTACTAGTTCCTTTGCTTTCTTCTTTTCTTTCTTGGTCAACTCAGTTAAATAAGGGTCAACAAGAAGAAAGGAGGAGGACGGGATGAGTCAGCTAGCACACATCCCTCGGGAGCACGTAGGTGCGTTGTTGTTCAACAAAAGCCAAACGTCCATAGTGTGGTCATGATAGATTCAAGCCTAAGAAAGGGGACAATTCAAAGCAAGAAGATATACTATACATGTCATTGAGGTATTTTCCCCTCACATTGAGACTGTAGAGAATGCATATTTCATCAAAGATAGCTCAACATATGAGATGGCATGCGGTAAAAGTACGTCGTGAAAAGAATGTAATCAGTCATCCTGCAGATTCTGAAGCTTGTAGTCACTTCAACCGTACTCTACATAGTTTCTCAAAAGAGTCACGTAATGTGAGGCTGAGTTTATGTACTGATGGTTTCAATCCATTTGGAGGTTCAGTGACTTCTTACTCCAGTTGGCCAGTTTTCGCGACACCATACAACATTTCGCCGAACATGTGCATGAAATGAGAGCATTTATTTCTATCCTTATTGATCCTTGGTCTAAAAAGTTTTTGAAAAAAGCTAGACATATATCTCAGGCAGTTGATTGATGAGTTGAAATTGTTATGGACCGATGGGGTTACTACCTATGATGCATCCAGAAAGTAAAATTTCATTATGAAGGCTGCATTGATGTGGACGATAAGTGACTTTCCTGCATATGGAATGTTATCTCGATAGAACACCCTTGGTAAACTAGCATGTCCTTACTGTATGGACAATACCAAATCATTTGTACTTAAGCATGGTGGCAAGTCATGTTGGTTTGATTGTCATCGACGATTTCTACCAAGGGACCATCCTTTTAGAAGGCAAAAAGATGCATTCTTAAAGAACAAAATTGAATTGGAATAAGCCTGATTTTGAATGGTTGTCTGGTTTACATTTAGCAGCAAGGGTACAGAACTTACCAGATATAGCACAATTGTCAAGCAGCACAAGACAACTCCCTGAATTTGGGAAGGATCACAACTGTGTCAAAAAAAGTATCTTCTGGGAGTTGCCTTATTGATCAAGTCTTCTTATATGACATAACCTCGACGTTATGCATGTTGAGAAGAATGTCTTTGATAATACGTTGAACACCATTATGGACATAAAAGGCAAAACAAAGGACAATGTGAATGCTCATTTAGACTTGAAAATACATTGTAAACGTCAAGAACTAGAACTTCTTGATAGAAATGGTACAATAGTTAAACCAAAAGCAATTTACACCCTTGGAGCTGCACAGATTAAAGAAGTATGCTTTTGGTTAAAACAATTGAGATTTCCAAATGGCTATGTGTCCAACATTGCTCGTTGCATGAATACAAATGAGGGAAAAATATATGGAATGGAAAGTCATGACCGTCATGTGTTTATGCGGAGGTTGCTACCTATTGTATTCCGTGATATGTTTCCGAAGTCGATATGGGGAGCAATGACTTAGTTAAGTCAGTTTTTCAAGATTTTATGTGCATCAGAGCTCATGTATCAGAATGTGGAAACTATTGAACAGAATGTGATCATGATAGTTTGTAGATTGGAAAAGATATTTCCACCCGCATTCTTCAATTCGATGGAGCACTTGCTTATACACCTACCATATGAGGCTAAAGTAGGAGGGCCAATATAATTTAGATGGATGTATCCATTTAAGAGGTAATTTGTATTTTTTTTTCTTATAATTCTACCTCTTGTTATATGTTTGTCATTATCCTATGAACGGTCTTGTAGGTGCATGCATGAATTGAAAATGAAAATTCACAACAAGGCCTTCAGAGGGTTCTATTGTGGAGGCGTACATTATGGAAGAAATATCAAATTTTTGTTCGATGTGCTTTGAACCCAAGATACAAACATGTCATACTCGACCACCATGTAATGATAATGGGGGAGACTCCGTTCAGTCCGATTGACTCTCTATATTTAAGTATCCTTGTCGTACGTATGGACGTTCTTCAAGTCGGATGCTAAATGATAGAGTGTTGCACGTCGCAGAGATTTATATTCTTTTAATTGTATTGAGGTTGAATCTTATGTTGCGTAAGTGCTCTTCTCACATTACATTATGTCCATAACTTCTTCTTGTTTTCCATTCCATTTATAATGCTCTAATATTTGTAATATAGACAATTTGACTCAGAATTAATCCGAAGATGTCCATATCTCACTGACGTGGAGGTTGAAAAAGAATGAGAGAAATCATTGACTTCTTGGTTGAAATATCGTGTAAGCATGATTACTCTTACTTCTCATGAGGCCAATGTCAATTTCTGACTAGTGTGCTCTCCATATGTAGGTTGAAAAAAGTTTTATTACTGATCAAAGAATTCGAGAGATAAGTTATGGCCCATCGAAAGTTGAACATACATATCCAACATTTATTGTGAATGGATATAGATTTCACACTAGACAATATGGGCAGAATAAGTTAACAATGAACAACGGGGTATGTGTGAAAGGAAGTACATATAATGAAAATGAATGTGATTATTATGGTATTATTGAAGACATCTTAGAATTGCAATATCTTGGAGATGACAACCATATATTTTTGTTCAAGTGTCATTGGTTTGATCCTAATTCTATTCGAAATGACAAAACATATGTGATTGTCGATATCAGACATAAGTCCAAATTGAATACTTATGATCTATTTATTTTAATCACACAAGCCTAGCAGGTCTATTATACAAAGTATCCATCGTCTAGAAATAAAGAAAGAAATGATTGGTGGGCAGTTTGCAAGGTTAAGACAAGGCTTTTCCCAGGTTATGAGTTGGATTTGACTGAAATAGTGGAGTTGGATGTCAATGCCGAATTCTTTCAATTAGACTTAGCTGATGATGTAGAGGTTCTTGCGTCTAGTGATGAATCAGTGGAGCCACTTTCTTTATCTAAAGAGAATGAAGTGGAAGAAGTCGATCCACAACAACCTGAAATACAGTTGGAGGACTCTGATGAGGAGGAATATACTAGTGATCAAAATGAATCTGATAATGAAGATGCCTATGCTGAATTTGATATATCCCCAGCATCTGAAGATGAAATGGAGAATGTTTGATTAATGGTAGAAAATTTTACTAGAAATTCTAATATTCTACATCTTTCTTTCTTTCACTATTGATGAATATGCATGTATTTTATTATCACTTGAAGATATGGTTCGAGGACGACACGTGACTTTTTCAGGTGGGAGGGGAGAAGGTAGTGGGAGGAGATTTACTTTCTTTTCTACACCTCCACCACCAGCAGGAGGTATGTATACAAAATGTGTATGCATTGCAGTATTTATTTAATATAATTCTTTATGTCATTGTGGTATCTTATTGCTATCCTTACAGGACCTACGACCTCTGCACCTCTACCACCGACAGCAAATATATATGTCATGATTTGTATGCATTGCAATATTTGTTTAATATAATTTTTTATGTCATTGTGGTATTTTATTTCTATCCTTACAGGACCCACGACCTCTGCACCTCTACCACCGACAGCAGGTATATATGTCATGATTTGTATGCATTGCAGTATTTGTTTAATATAAATTTTTATGTCATTAGGATATCTTATTTCTATCCTTACAGTACCCATGACCTCTGCACCTCTACCATCGGCAACAGGTATATATGTCATGATTTGTATGCATTACAGTATTTGTTTAATATAATTCTTTATGTCATTGCGGTATAGGACTGACGACCTCTGCATCTCCATCACAGATGGCGAGTGGATCTACACCTCCTCCATTAGAGCCAGGTATGTTCATTCACATTTATAGGTATATTTTTGATAGTTTGTTTTATTTATGCTAATTAATTCATATAGTACATGCTGATGACGAGACGAGTCATCATGAGGGGGAGGGCAATTATAGTGAGACGATGCGGATAGTGTGGATAAATGAAGGGTATGTAATGCACTATTTTTGTTATCTATTCATCATTGTGGTTTTAATATTTTCAATTTTAGAAATAAAATAGAGCCAGCCCAAGCATCACAATTTATTACAAAGATAATTCAAGCACATTTTCCAGGCCCTATCCATCGATTTTCCAAATTTTCAATGGATGTTTAGGATTTATTGTATGATATGTTCATGGTATGTGAATTATTTTACCAAACTAAGTCTTTTTCAATTCTTAATTTAATACACTAATTCTTATGTTGTATATAATTCATTTTTTTGTTAATATGCAGAGGAATCATCAATTCACAAAGCATTCAGATGAGTTACGTGCTAGATCTGTTGGGTTGAATGCAAATTCATATCATTTCCCTCCTATTTTGATGATGACAAGAAGTGTTCTTAAAGCAATTTAATTGAAGCATGTCAAAAACATCATACCTGAAATTCATGTTCAAAAAGTATTTTTCAAATCACATTTATCATTTATAGTCATGATAAATCATTTAACTAATGATATATGTGTTTATTTTTCAGGAACAAACATTTTTATGCAAAAGTGTGTCGACACACCCATCAATGGTGTCGACACATCAACACAGATTCAAAGGAAATATGTGTAAAAATGTTGAGATTGTGTCGACACATGTCAAGAGTGTGTTGACACGAGTTGAAGTTTTTTAGGTTTCAGCCTACTCAGGTCGACACACTCTCAGAGCAGGTCGACACTAGACCTAGTTCCCAGAACAGCCAGTTTGAGGAATTGGGACAGCAGGTCGACACACTCAAGAGCAGGTCGACACTAGACCCAGTTTCTAGAACAACCAGTTTGAGGAATTGGGACAGCAGGTCGACACACTCAAGAGCAGGTCGACACGGGACTCTCTTCCCAGAACAGCCCTTCTTATATCTGGGACAGTGTGTCGACACTACCACCAGGGCAGGTCGACACACTACGGAAACTTTTCATCCTAAAAGTTGATGGCTGCCACGTGTCCTCCTAGGGCGATCAGAATCTGTCTAGGAAAGCATGCCTTTGTACCCCAAAAGGGTATCTTTGGAATCCTAAGGGTATAAAAGGTTCTTTTTGGCCTGCCTTCATAAGAGACAACGGACCCAACTCTCTCAGAGCCTCCAAGAAGCTCCTGGCGGCCAGAAGAGCTCGTGTCTCCTTCCTCTGCACTCCAATTGCTTCTAGAAGACCAATTCCCACCAATTCAAGGTGTGGGAATTGGAATTTGAGTCCTGAAGATTCCTCTGAAGCATTCCAAGGAGGCAGATCCTGTAGAAGACTTTGTCGGTGAAGAATTCGAGGAAGATCCAACTTCTCAGATTGCAGAGCATCGTTTTGGACTTCAAGCTTCACATGCCTCTTCCCAATTCAAGCCTCTACAAGGGAGTACACTGAAGAACGAAGACTTTTAATACAATTTACCTTTTCTTCTGTTCTTCTGAGATATCTTTTGAGATTATGCAAGTGCTTCTGCATAATTCTCTTTAGAGTTCTCAAACTTCGACTAGATCTGTTGCTAGAGGATCTTAGTCTTAAGTTGGTGTCTAGCAAATTTCTGTGTGAGCATTGTGCTCAGGGTGTTGTGAGCCGTCGAGCTCAGCTTGAGTTGTTAAGCTCAAGGTTGGTTTGAGCAGTCTTGCTCTGTGTTTCTAGAGTAGTCTTTCTCTAGAGGTTGTGTGAGTTGTATGCTCTGAAGTATTGGAGTTGTCATACTCCTTTGGGTGTGTAGCCCAGTTGTGTTAGTGAAGCCTCACGGGTTGTGAGGGGTGGATGTAGGAATCACATGGGTGATTTCCGAACCACCTAAAAATCCTTGTGCATTTGTCTTCTGTGGTTTGACTGATTCATTCGCTAGATGCTTGCATAGGATCCGTATTTAATTCACTCAATCAACTTGCTTCACATCTAAATTTTTCAACTCACTCAAATCTAATCAGATCTGTAGTTTTTCACTGATAACTTTGCCTCTGATTCTAAATAGTTTTCAAATTGCTTAAGCTTCCGCAAAAGTGGCTAAGATCTATTCATCCCCCCCTTCTAGATCTTTTCCACACATTTACTTCGATCCTTCAATTGGTATCAGAGCGGGTTTACATCGATCTGATTTGAACTGAGCAGCTTTTGTTTCTGAGTATTGAGTGTTTGTTTGTTTGTTTGCTTGCTTGCTTAACTACTTCTCTGTGCATTTACTTAAGTGTCATGGATTCAAAGGGTTTCATAGCTTAGGGCCATTCCATAAATAGGCCACCATTCTTTAATGGTTTGGACTATTCTTATTGGAAAAACAGAATGCAAGTATTTCTGAGGGCCCAGAACTATGAGATCTGGAAAGTAGTTGAGGTGGGTCCCTATGAGAACCAGGGAGAAGAAGATACCTGGACAAGGGAACAGATAAGGAAAGCTACACTGAATTATAGTGCCATGAACATGATTCAGTGTGCTGTCCATCCCAAGGAGTATTCGAGAATCTCTATGTGCAAATCTGCCAAAGAGATGTGGGATAAACTCGAATTACTCTATGAGGGAACATCTCAGGTCAAGGAGACCAAGGCAAACATTTTAGTTTCAGAATATGAACTCTTTATGATGAAATCTAATGAATCTATTTCTGAAATGTTTGCCAGATTCATAGTGATAGTCAATGTACTCAAGGCTTTGGGTAAGGAGTATACTGATGCAGACTTGGTAAGAAAGATTTTACGTTCACTTTCTTCACTTTGGCATACCAAGGCCACTGTTATTTAAGATTCAAAAGATTTGTCCAAAATCTCTTTGGATGAATTGATTGGATCTTTAATGACATATGAAATAAACTTAAAAAGAAATGAAGAACACATCATTAAAACCAAGCCTATAGCACTCAAAGCTTCTTCAAGTAATAAAGATAAAAATCAGGATAAAACAAGTTCTGAAGAATCTGAGTCGAATAAGGATGAGATTGCCCTCATGACCAGACAATTCAAAAAAATTTTGAAATATAGGAAAGGGAAAATGACTGGGAAAAAGAAATTTCCCTCGGGTAAGAAGAATATTTCCTCTTCCAATTTCAGTAAAAATCATAAACCTGATGAGAATGTTATCTGTTACAGGTGCAACAAGCCAGGACACATGAAGGGAGAGTGTCGTGAGAACAAAAAGGAGAAGCACAAGAGATTCCAGAAATATAAGAAGCCAAAGGCCATGGTGGCCACTTGGTCTGATGAAGACTCAAGTGAGGAAGAAGAAGAAGAGAAGAAGTCCTCAAGCTCAGAGAGTGAGGAAGCTTGCTTCATGGCCAACAGCTCAGATGGCAAGGTAAATACTTCCTTTGAAGACTATACTGTTGAAGATTGGCAGGATGTGTATGCAGAACTGGTTGAAAAATATTCTGAAATGAGAAAAGAAAACAAACACATCAAAAAGAAAATTGAAAATCTTTACCATAACCAATCCTCAAACAAAAGAATAACTGAACTGGAATCTGAAGTAACAGAAATGCTTGAAGAAAAGGAAAATCTCCTAAACCTAATTGATGAACTGAAACTTGCCTCTCAAAAGGTCTCCCAAGAATTCAGAAACTTAAATGAAAAGCTGGAAATTGAAAAACAAGAAAAACAACAAAAAATTGAAGAAATTGAAGTTCTTAAAAACCAGCTAAAGGAAAGGGAGGAGGTTATCCAAACCTTTACAAAAGGCCAAGATAACCTAGAGGCATTGCTAGGATCCAACATGACAACCACATCTCATGGATTAGGAATCAACAAGAAGAAACCCCAAAAAGACAAATCTGGTGACAAAAAGGGAAAAGCACCACTAATTAATTTTGTCAAGGGTCCTAATATGGAAAACACTGAAATTCAACAAACAACAAACAAAACCCCAAACAAAACTCAAAACAAATCAAAAACCCAAAAACAAAAGAAGACTATCAGGTCGACACAGTCCCCTGACAGGTCGACACCAGTCCACAAGAAGAAGACTTCTGTGGCTGTTGTGTCGACACCAGTACAGGAGAGGTCGACCTGCTCAACACCAAAAATCACAAACAACTCAACCAAAAATTCAAATAAAAATCTGAAAAATAAGAAAAAGGGAAAAGAAATAATCCATGAAAAACCTTGGACCTCTAAGACAACACTTCAAGAAAGTTGGACTAATCCTTGGAACCAATGGTATGAAAATCCCTGTTGGTATTATCCTCAATACCCTTATCCAAATTTCTTGATGTACCAACACAATCCATGGATTCCACCTCCTCCTCTGAACCCAAATTTTCAAATGAAAACTCCCCTCCAACCAAAAACAAAGATCTTGGTGCTTTCATTCCTAAAAGAAAGAACAAACAGAAAAAGGCTGAAAACACCAAAGTAACAAAACAAAAATCTAAAACAAATCAAATTTGGGTGAGAAAGGATTTGATGTCTTTGCTAAATCATTCTGATGGTCCCAACTCTATTTGGGTACCAAAATCTTCTCTCCACTGATCTTGTTGCAGGGAGGTCGTGCACCCAACACAAATGTATGGTTTCTTGACAGTGGGTGTTCACGACATATGACTGGAGATAGAGCCAAATTCTCATTCCTGCTTGAAAAGGAGGGAGGGTCAGTCACCTTTAGAGGTAAAAATAAAGGAAAGATCATTGGATCTGGTAAGGTTGGTCAAACTTCTTTAAACACAGTAGATAATGTTTTGTTAGTTGATGGACTTGACTATAATTTGCTCAGTATTAGCCAACTATGTGACAAAGGTCACAAAGTTGTGTTTGAATCTGATGTTTGCAAAATAATTGATTCATCAACTGACAAGATCAAATTCTGTGGAAAAAGAGAAAACAATGTTTACATGATCAACCTTAATAAAAACTTTTCTGAAAATCTTTGTTTTGTTGCAAATAAAGATGAAATTACATGGACTTGGCACAAAAGACTTGGCCATGCAAGCTTCAGAACAATGGATAAGTTGTTAAGATTGAATCTGGTTAAAGGTCTTCCTGAATCACTCTCTAAAGTTGAAAATCAAATTTGTGGGATCTGTGCTAAAGGAAAACAAACTAGGAAATCCTTTAAAGTCTTCAATGATGTACTCACATCTAAGCCACTAGAACTTCTTCACATGGACCTCTTTGGGCCAACAAGAGTTCTAAGCTTAAGTGGCAAGAGATATGGGTTTGTAATCATTGATGACTTTACTAGATTTACCTGGGTTATCTTTCTATCCCACAAAAGTGATGCATGCCTTGAATTCAGGAACTTTTGTACCACTGTCTTAACCACTTATCCATATAAAATCAAAAATATCTTAACTGATCATGGGGGTGAATTTGAGAACACATCCTTTTCTGATTTTTGTGCTGAATTTCAAATATTCCACAATTTTCTTCACCAAGAACTCCAGAACAAAATGGAGTTGTGGAAAGAAAGAACAGAACTCTTGTGGAAATGGCTAGAACCATGCTTCTTGAGAGTAACTTGCCCAAATCCTTCTGGGCTGAAGCTGTGAACACAGCAAACCACATACTCAATAGAGCATTGGTCAGACCAAAAATCAAGAAAACCCCCTATGAATTATTGAAAAACAAAAAGCCAACTGTTTCCTATTTTAAAGTCTTTGGGTGCAAATGCTATGTACACAATAATAACAAAGAAAACCTTGACAAGTTTGATGCTAAGAGTCAGGAAGCTATCTTCCTTGGCTATTCTGAAGTGTCAAGGGCCTTCAAAGTGTACATAATGAAAACCAAATCTGTTGAAGAATCTCCACATATAATTTTTGATGAAAATTCCTTTTCCACTAATGATTCTAAATCTTGCAGGAAAAAACAAGACAATGAAGAGGATGACCTCATTGTGGATTCTTGTGGATTCTTCACCAACCATTGAGGAGATTAACAACATTGAAGAAAACCTGAACAACAACTCACCATCTCCAAATGGTTCAGGTAATATTGCTCCAGAAGTGGGCACTTCTCAACAGGTAATTTCTGAACCTCGTTTTCTAAGAGATCACCCATTAGACAGTGTAGTTGGCAATCTAAATGATAGAGTTAGGACCAGATCATCCTTTTTGCAAAACATTGAAGAAGACTCACTAGCTCTAATTTCCCAAATTGAACCCAAGTCAATTGATGAAGCCTTATCCAGTTCTGATTGGATTAATGCTATGTATGATGAACTTCATCAATTTGAAAGAAATCAAGTATGGGAATTAGTGCCTAGACCTAGTGATCAAACAGTGATTGGCACTAGATGGGTTTTCAGAAATAAATTGAATGAAGCTGGTCAAGTAATAAGAAACAAAGCTAGGCTAGTTGCAAAGGAGTATAACCAAGAATTTGGAATTGACTTTGAAGAATCTTATGCCTCTGTAGCTAGACTAGTAGCTGTGAGAATTTTCCTTGCTTTTGCATCCTCCATGAAATTCAAAGTCTTTCAAATGGATGTCAAAAGTGCATTTCTAAATGGATTTATAAAGGAAAATGTGTTTGTTGAACAACCTCCGGATTTGATAATGAAAAATATCCTAACCATGTTTTCAAGCTTAATAAGGCACTCTATGGTCTTAAACAAGCTCCAAGAGCTTGGTATGATCGTTTGAGTTCCTTTTTACTTGAAAAAGGATATTCTAGAGGTAATGTGATCAAACATTGTTCACAAAAACAGTAAAAAATCAAATAATTGTGGTCCAAATTTATGTTGATGACATAATTTTTGGCTCCACCAATAAAGGCCTTTGCACTGAATTTTCAAATCAAATGAAGAATGAATCTGAAATGAGCTTGATGGGAGATTTAACATTTATTTTGGGATTGCAGGTTAACCAAACGAATGAAGGAATCTTTATCAGTCAAACCAAATATGTCAAGGATCTACTGAAAAGGTTTGACTATCAGAACCTTAAACATTCAAGCACACCCATTGCAATAAATGCTAAGCTAGAAGAAGACCCATCTGGTAAGTCAGTAGATCCAAAGACCTACAGAGGTATGATTGGCTCTCTGCTCTACCTTACTACTTCTAGACCTGACATTCAGTTTTGTGTGTGCTTATGTGCAAGATTCCAATCTAATCCTAAAGAAAGTCATATGCTTGCTGTGAAAAGAATTTTTAAATAGCTTGTTGGGACATGTGACTTAGGAATTTGGTATCTTGCTGGTTGCAAGTTAGAATTGTTTGCCTACTGTGATGCTGATTATGCTGGGTGTAAGTTAGAAAAAGCACAAGTGGCTTGTGTGTATTTCTAGGTGGGTGCCTTATTTCTTGGGCTTCTAAGAAGCAACATTCAGTTGCTTTGTCAACAGTAGAGGCTGAGTATGTTGCAGCAGGTAGATGTGGAACTCAGATTCTCTGGGTAAAACATCAACTTCTTGATTATAACCAAGATTTAGGGTGTGTACCCATCCTATGTGATAACACAAGTGCAATCAACCTTTCTAAAAACCCCATTCAGCACTCCAGAACAAAACACATTGAAATTAGACATCATTTCTTGAGAGATGAGGTTGCAAAGAAATCTTTTGAACTCCATTTTATTGAAACTGAAAAACAAATTGCAGACATATTCACCAAACCCCTTCCTGAAAACAGATTTTCATCATTAAGGAGAGAACTTGGTCTTTGTAAATGTCCACCTTCTTGATCTCTCTTAAGGTTTGGGTTGAGTGCTATGCATTGTCTAAGGGGGAGTTCTTTGCATTTCATAACTCCTTGCTTCCTCAAGCTACATTGCTCATATCTCTCTCATTTTCAATTCCATTTCCCTTTTTACAATAAATTCCTCACCTCTGATTGTGTTGAAACTTCTTGGTATATCAAATAGTGACTTGGAGAAGGACAGGTTATGCTTGTCTGGACACTTTCACTATGCGTGAGAACATATCTCCGCCAAGTACTAAGAAGTCAATGTGCACTAATTGAGGGGGAGCTTTTATTGTTCAAAGAGAATTTCTTTTCTGATTTCAAAACTTGCACAGTTTTAACTTCCATTTCTTTTTGATAATGAATTCTTCAACTTTTATTGTATTGAAATCTCTTGGTATATCAAATGGTGACTTGGAGAAGGACAAGTTATGCTTGTCTAGACACTTTCACTATGCGAGAGTATGTGTCTCCGCCAAGTACCAAGAAATGGATATACAATTGTTGAGGGGGAGTCTTTGTTGTCCAAGAAGAAAATTTCTTTCTGATTTCAAAACCGAATATCCTTATTTTGATGACAAATGGTTGAAATCATCATCTCAGGGGGAGCTAGAAAATTCACAAGTCATCTTTTTGTAAATTTCAAAACCCTTCTTGCATTTCATCAATTCCTTGCATGATGTCCTCATTCTAAAGTCTAGAATCACAAAATGAACCTTGAGTGATATATTATATATTTTTTTTCACCTTACAACTATGTCTCTCAATCCACAGAAATTCAGATCTCTTCCTAAACTAAATGAAAATTTGTGTCTTGAACTTAAAACATTTCCTTGTTTGCAACTGATGACTGGATGTATTTGAATTCTATCTCACAAACTCTCCAAAATATTGTAAAATCCAAGAGCAATGACATTTGTGCTGAGAAACTGCACACCTTCACAATGAATGAAGTGCTATGTATGTCATGAGGCATTATTGCTAACTCTGTTCAAAGGGGATCCAAATTCAAAATAACTTCAAATTTAAGCAATTATGTGCTATGCTTTTTGATGATGACTGAGTAACTGGAAATATTGGCGTCTACAAAACGTATATTTTCATGTCGAAAGGTCATCATTTACCCCTTTGAGAATTGACAATGACTAAATCTTAAGTATCTAGGGACCATGGTGTGTAAAAAGCACTAGTACTTGAGTGAAAGAGATTTATATCATTTGATAGTTTGTTAGAAGAACAAAAATATGAAAATTATTGGAGATTTGTTTAGAAAGAATCATCTTCCTCCTTCATCAAGTTGTTCTTTAAGTTTGTGTTTTACTTTCAACACAACTGTATTTAGTCTAGATGATATGTTTAATTCTTGAGAATTGAGAAACATGGTAGTTTTTGGTTGATTGTTAGATACATTATATCCCTCAATTTATCATTTTGTTGATTCAAGTCTTGGAATGCTAATATCCTGTTGGAAATTATGTGAAACACTTGAACTGTGATGAATTTTTGCAAAATACAACAAATGAATTTTTAGGCCTCTTAAAAATCCTTGAAATGATAATTCCTCTCATTATTTATCATTATAAAGATGTCCCTAAATTTCTCAAAAATTTCCTCTCAAAACTTCAAATTTCTTTCAAGGCTGTGTCG
Organism: Colocasia esculenta; assembly: GCA_014218235.1. NCBI lineage: Eukaryota > Viridiplantae > Streptophyta > Magnoliopsida > Alismatales > Araceae > Colocasia > Colocasia esculenta. Next base: position 27,393,954 of record CM024759.1, read on the forward strand.
ACACAATTCTCTCTCGTGTCGACACACAACCCCAGTCAGGTCGACACACCCTTCCTCATGTGTCGACACTGCCTTCTTGCCAGACCCTTTTCAAACCTTTCGGGTTCACCTTAAACCCTTGTTGTTCCTGCGGGGCAGTGTACCACTACATCCCTTTTTGGGCATCAGGTCGACCCGACGGCCCCATTTCCACTCCTTTCCGGCAAGAATTCCTCCAAATTCTCTCTAAATCGCATCAATCCTTCATCACCTCTCAATTCTTCCATTTCCTCTCCAAATTCCACTCCTCTTGCACCATGGTCCGCAAGCTGGGTCCCCGTCATGGCGCAAGATCAGCGGCCTCTTCAAGGCCAGTTCCGGCAGAGGTTCCGGTTGAGCAGATGGAAAGAAGAACAAAACAAAGAAATGATCATGCTTCTTCTTCTGCACCTCTGAGGGCTTCCAAGCGTGGCAGGAACTCCACTTCAGACAGAGGTGGTAATATCTCATACCCTAGACCAGACATTTCGGGAGATTCCTCTGACCATCCTGAGGAATCATCTTCCTCCTCTTCTTCTGAGTCTCAACCAGATATCCCCTCAGAATCCGTAAGTGCAGCCAAATTGATTTTGAAGCCAAGTATACTAGACCTTTCAGACATCCAACTAGCAGACTCCCTTCCTGAGATTCAAACCTACTTTTCCTTTCAATCCTGGATACCTTTCATTTCTGAATTTCAAGTCTGCTATCCAAGATTGGTTAGAGAGTTCTACAAGAACCTCACATGCACAGACGAAGGGTATGAATCAAAAGTCAAGGGAATAGCCATAGACATGCCCACTGCAGTAGCTGCCTCCATTTTCAAAGTATCAGATGAAGGGGCAGACTACCATGAGTTTGAGTTCAATTTACATGAAGCCTACTCCATTTTGACAGGCCTACCTGCAGATGAATCAGATCCCAAGCAGACCTATGTAACCAGGTACAATGCCAATACATTTCCACCTGTGTTAAGGGTCATCCACCACATCTTAACCACAATAATTACCCCTCAAGGTGGTGGGAGGGATAGGTTGACAGACATTCAGAGGTTCATCCTCTTTTGCATGGTGAAAGACATCAAGGTCAACCTCCATGTGATTCTCTATCAAATAATATCTGAAACAACAAGGACAGACCTAAAGAGATCACTTCCTTATGGAGCACATCTGACCTCAGTATTCAAGCACTTTGGTGTGCCCTTGGAGAATGAGAAGGCCCAGTCTATTCCCAAGTCAAATATCTACACCTTTAAGAATATCCAGAAGTTCATGGGATTTAGATTGGAGGGCAATCAAATTAGAAGAGGACCAGCTGTGGTTGAGGCTCCTCCAGTTCAAGAGGAACAACCTCAAGATCAAGGGGAACAGCCCCAACCTCAGGAGGACCAGCCTCAGGTTCAAGGGGATCAGCCCCAAGCACAAGAGGAACAGCCTCCAGCTGAAGGGGATCAGCCCCTAGGTCAAGAGGATCAGTCTCCTATGCATGAGGATCAGCCCCAAGTTCCTAATGAAGGTGACAGTCCTTTTCATGCTCCTCTCTCACCTCAGCTTCCTCATTTTTCTCCACAACCCTCATTCCAACCATCCACATCCTCTGGTGGGCCTCCAGTTCCACCAGAATTGATATCCTTCCTCAATGACAAATTTGAATCCTTCAACTCCTCAATTCAATCCATGTCCACATCTTTTGAGCTACGGATTCAAAGACTGGAAAACACAGTGTCAGCCAAATTTATTGAGCAGAAGGCAGCTTCAGATTATGCAGCTCAGAGATTTAACAGACTTATAGGCACTCTGGGAGATTCCTATATTGAGCTGAAAGAGCACCAACAAAAGCTAGAAGTTGTACTTCAGGGAATTTTGGCAAATTCCCAATCAGATGTCTTCAACACTACAGAGACTCTTTCTCAGCTTGCTCATCTAGCTGATGATTTGGAAAGCATGAAAAACTTCAATGAAAACATTGGTAAAGAGATCTCATCCTTGCACAAGGAAGTGAAGATTATTTCAAGGCCTGGTTGGTTAGATGGATCTTCATCAAGCTCTCAAGCTGTTTCAAATGACTTGAAAAGAACTCAGAGCACCTTGATAGAGCATTCTGATAGAATGGAGCATTATATTCACACTAGGCTGACAACTATCCATGAAAACGTTAAGTCAAGCATGAAGTCAATGGACAAACGATTGTCAGACATTGAGATTCTTCTAGCTCCAATTCCTCCTCCTCCTCCATCTTCTCCTAATGTACATTTTTTTGATAATGTCAAAGGGGGAGAAGAATGAATGAATTGAATGTAATATCTTGATGTAATGATCTTTTGAATGAAATGAATGAAATGAAATGGTTGTTTGGCTTCAATACAAACTTTTGTCTTTGTGTGTGAATACTTGTTCAATTGTTGACTTGTGTGCACAAAACTTCTAATTTCAAGTAACATTGTATCTCACAAAAATATCATCAATTGTTACTGAACAATATCAAAAGGACATTAACAAGTATGAACAAAAAGGAAAACAAAAACTTAAACAATAAAAATTGCTTAAAAATCACACTTCATCAAAACCACATTCAAATATGGATTTAATGTTGCCATCATCAAAAAGGGGGAGATTGTTGGGTTGAATGCAAATTCATATCATTTCCCTCCTATTTTGATGATGACAAGAAGTGTTCTTAAAGCAATTTAATTGAAGCATGTCAAAAACATCATACCTGAAATTCATGTTCAAAAAGTATTTTTCAAATCACATTTATCATTTATAGTCATGATAAATCATTTAACTAATGATATATGTGTTTATTTTTTAGGAACAAACATTTTTATGCAAAAGTGTGTCGACACACCCATCAATGGTGTCGACACATCAACACAGATTCAAAGGAAATATGTGTAAAAATGTTGAGACTGTGTCGACACATGTCAAGAGTGTGTCGACACGAGTTGAAGTTTTTCAGGTTTCAGCCTACTCAGGTCGACACACTCTCAGAGCAGGTCGACACTAGACCCAGTTCCCAGAATAGCCAGTTTGAGGAATTGGGACAGCAGGTCGACACACTCAAGAGCAGGTCGACACTAGACCCAGTTCCCAGAACAGCCAGTTTGAGGAATTGGGACAGCAGGTCGACACACTCAAGAGCAGGTCGACACGGGACTCTCTTCCCAGAACAGCCCTTCTTATATCTGGGACAGTGTGTCGACACTACCACCAGGGTAGGTCGACACACTACGGAAACTTTTCATCCTAAAAGTTGATGGCTGCCACGTGTCCTCCTAGGGCGATCAGAATCTGTCTAGGAAAGCGTGCCCTTGTACCCCAAAAGGGTATCTTTGGAATCCTAAGGGTATAAAAGGTTCTTTTTGGCCTGCCTTCATAAGAGACAACGGACCCAACTCTCTCAGAGCCTCCAAGAAGCTCCTGGCGGCCAGAAGAGCTCGTGTCTCCTTCCTCTGCACTCCAATTGCTTCTAGAAGATCAATTCCCACCAATTCAAGGTGTGGGAATTGGAATTTGAGTCCTGAAGATTCCTCTAAAGCATTCCAAGGAGGCAGATCCTGTAGAAGACTTTGTCGGTGAAGAATTCGAGGAAGATCCAACTTCTCAGATTGCAGAGCATCATTTTGGACTTCAAGCTTCACATGCCTCTTCCCAATTCAAGCCTCTACAAGGGAGTACACTGAAGAACGAAGACTTTTAATACAATTTACCTTTTCTTCTGTTCTTCTGAGATATCTTTTGAGATTATGCAAGTGCTTCTGCATAATTCTCTTTAGAGTTCTCAAACTTCGACTAGATCTGTTGCTAGAGGATCTTAGTCTTAAGTTGGTGTCTAGAAAATTTCTGTGTGAGCATTGTGCTCAGGGTGTTGTGAGCCGTCGAGCTCAGCTTGAGTTGTTAAGCTCAAGGTTGGTTTGAGCAGTCTTGCTCTGTGTTTCTAGAGTAGTCTTTCTCTAGAGGTTGTGTGAGTTGTATGCTCTGAAGTATTGGAGTTGTCATACTCCTTTGGGTGTGTAGCCCAGTTGTGTTAGTGAAGCCTCACGGGTTGTGAGGGGTGGATGTAGGAATCACATGGGTGATTTCCGAACCACCTAAAAATCCTTGTGCATTTGTCTTCTGTGGTTTGACTGATTCATTCGCTAGATGCTTGCATAGGATCCGTATTTAATTCACTCAATCAACTTGCTTCACATCTAAATTTTTCAACTCACTCAAATCTAATCAGATCTGTAGTTTTTCACTGATAACTTTGCCTCTGATTCTAAATAGTTTTCAAATTGCTTAAGCTTCCGCAAAAGTGGCTAAGATCTATTCATCCCCCCCTTCTAGATCTTTTCCACACATTTACTTTGATCCTTCAAGATCTGCATGGACAACCACTGTAAGAGCAAATTTCAAACATCTTTTGCATAATTTTTGAAGAAATGCAGAAAGAGTTTGTGCAAGCACAGATAAGAACTAGTGGAAGGAGCATGGGCCTGTTTGGATGAGAAAGGAGTATTGGATGGAGTTGTGCGTGATATGGGGAGGGGAGAAATGGAATGAAAATTTTGCCAAAGCAAAGCTAAACAGAGCTGTGCATCCCTAGGCAAATGTACACATGAGTGGCTCTGTCTCTTTTGCAACGCATAGAGCGCGATTGGTAACTACATTTCTAGATTCTTTAAAATTTGTAAATCTAATAATAAACTGTTATTTATTTGAAAAACAGGAAGAACAGCTCAAGAGGCCACCTTAATTTCAAGAACTTTTTGATCAAACTCATAAGAAGAAAGGGACGGATGATTACATTAGTGAAAAAGCTCGGGAGGTAGCGGTAAGTGTATACACCAATAGTTTTCATTTAAAAGTAAAATGTAGAATTAAGAATAATTTGATTTTTTTTTGCAGGAGTCATATATTAGAGGAATGCATGAGAGGTACGGGGACAACAGTCAACGTCTAGAGTTGGATCTTGACATTTGGGTTGTAGCATCTAGGGCACCGAAGAAAGGCCACGTGTATGGTTTTGGACATAGCTTGGGCACGGCCAGAGTGACATCATCATGCTCGAGCTTCGTCTCACATGCGACCTCTCCATTTCCCACACCTGTAGCCCAGGTGGTTCATCTGGTGCCACCTCGACCATGACTCCGGCTCAGTTTAGGGAGAACGTCAACGAGACCATCTCTCAGAATATCTCACATATCGTCTCTCAAACGCTTGCACAATTGGGGTTTCTTGGTGATAGAGCACCTCCTGCACATCAACCTCTGGTGCGTATTTAATTTTATTGATTTTTTATTTCTCAACTCTAAATATCATCTTATAAAATGCAAGAACTTAGGTTGAGGAGGGTCAATAAACACTTTCTAAAAGAACTTAGTTTAAAGTCAATAAACACAGGTTTAGAAGGGTCAAAATTAAAAATATAGGTCTGATTAATTTTTCAATGATTCCAACACGGCCGGGAAGGTGAGAGTGACTTGTAGAAACTGACGGAGTCCAATTTGGACTCCCGGTTTGAACTGGGCAATCAATTTCTCATTTTCTTAACTAGTTTTGTTTAAAATCTGTGAACTTGGGTTTAAAGGTCCAAAATTTAAAATACAGGTCCAATCAGTCTATCGATTATTTCAACACGACTTGGGGGGTGAAAGTAACCAGTAGAAACTAGCGGAGTAAAAAATTGGACTCTAGGTTTGAGCTCGATGCTCAAATTTACATTTTCTAAAAGAACTTAGTTTAAAGTCAATAAACACGGATTTAGGAGGGTCAAAATAAAAAATATAAGTCTGATTAATTTGTCAATAATTCCAATATGACCTAGAAGGTGAGAGTGACTTGGAGAAACTGACGGAGTCCAATTTGGACTTCTGGTTTGAGCAAAATGCTCGAACGGTCATTCATCAAATTAAGTTAAGTGAAAAACATCTTGCTTTCATTAAAAAAAATAGTTTATTTATTAAGTATTTGATTTTGATTTTTTATAAATGATATACATGATCATCCACCGCGAGGCGTTGGGGGAGACGAGGACCAGGATGACACATATGCAGAGGATTTGTGATTTTGTGATGGGTGTATATTGTGGTTTGCGATTTCTTTTCACTTGTGTGAATGTTGTGATTTTTATGATGGATGTGTGATGGGTTTGTGTAGTCTTGTGGTTTGTGTGATGGGGTATTGTGATTTGTGTGGTGGATGTATTGTAGTTTAATTTTATTGTCATTTATCAGATGATTTATTGTCATTAATGATTAAATATTAAAAAAATATTCTGATATTAGCGACCGAATTGCAACGGATTTATTTGGTCACTAACAATTTGCGACCGATAATAGCGACCGATAGATAATCGGTTGCAAACATTGAGACCGATCTGCGACGGTTATGTTCGGTCGCTGTTTGCGATCAATTCTATGACTGATCAGAATCGGTCACTGATTGCGACCGAATTTGTGACCAATCAAAATCGGTCGCTGATTGCGACTGATAAAAATTGGTCGGAATATAGCAACCAATATATAGTGACCGATGATATCAGTCGCTGATTGGTTTCAAATCGGTCGCTGATGCCCTTTGCGATCGAATTGCGACTGATCAGAGACCGATTGTGTCGGTCGCTATGGGCACTTTTCCTTGTAGTGAATACTTAGTTTGATGTTATTCAACCAAAGAAATCATATTACTCTTGAATTTCAGAGAATAAAAGAATGTGGCTTGTAGAATATTTTAAGGCTATTAAATATCCACTCTTTGGTTGTTTTTAGAAGATTTAATGATCAAGCTTTAAACTTTATAAGTCTCATACCCTTAATTTATTTTGGGCTGACGTAAGAAAGAGCAGTGAATTCTTTAACTCCCCCTGAGTTGTGGAAGTGGTACAAATTTATCAATATAGAGATATTTCTCTCTAGGCATGTAAGGAATTAAGTGAGTGGGTTTTCCAAAAGTTTGAGAGAGGGATAAGAAAGTTTGACTTATAGTCATAAGATAGTGTGTCGACGTAAGACCAAATATGTGTCGACCTGTCTCTGAGCAAATTCAGCTTTTTAGTTCTTTTTCAAATTGCACAACCACATTTCTCATCAAATCTGACCAAATGAACATGGTTCCAATGACAAAATTCTACTCTGACTCTTTTGCCCCCTTTGATAAGAAAAAAAAATCACTCGCCTTTAACATGTGCATGAATGAAATGTATGATGTGCAAATGATACACACATGATTCTGCACACAATTGACATTTAGTCAATGAGAAATAAAATGCACAGAAGATCATGGATATGAGCAAGCATTCATAGTTTAGCAATTTATTAATAATATAGTGTTTATTTTTTTGATTACCTTCATGCAAAGAATGACTATTGGTACTTGGTGGAGGATTTTCCTCATGCATAATGATAGTTTCTAGACAAACTTAACCTTCCCTTCCACATTTCACCATTTGATATACCACACATAGTCATTGCAAAGAAGATCAAGTTTGTTTATTGCATTTTGCATATGCCAATTTCTCTTCTTAGTGTTGTGAATCTGTCTTCAGTTGTGAAGATACCAGCCAATTGTTTGTTTGATTCAATAAATTGAAGTTTAATGTTTTGTTTAGTTACTTCATCTCTGAGAAAGTGATGTCTAATTTTAATGTATTTTATCCTAGAATGTTGAATCGGGTTTTTGGATAGGTTAATAGCACTGGTGTTGTCACATAGAATGGGTGTGCATCCAAGATTGATGTGATAGTCAAGTAATTGATTTTTTATCCACAACACTTGAGCTGCACAACTCCCTGCAGCAACATATTCAGCCTTTGTTGTGGAGAGTTCAACTGATTGCTTCTTAGATGCCCATGAAACCATGCACCCACCTATGAATTGACAATACCCACTAGTGCTCTTTCTGTCAATTTTACAGCCTGCATAGTCATCATTAGTATAAGAAAGTAAATCAGTTTCACAACCAGCAGGATACTATAAACCCAAATCAATAGTTCCATTCAAATATCTAAAAATTCTTTTCACAGCAAACATATGAGATTCTCTAGGACATGATTGAAATCTAGCACATAAATAGACAAAAAATTGAATATCCGGTCTGGTTGCAGTGAGATATAGAAGTGAGCCAATCATACCTCTGAATTGCCAAGCATCTACCATTATACCTTTTTCATCGACATCAATTTTGATGCTTGTACTTATTGGTGTGAATGCTGGCTTGGCCTGTTCAAAATTGAACCTTTTCAGCAACTCCTTGATGTACTTTTCTTGGTTGTTGAATATCACCTCCTCAAGTTGCTTTATTTGTAGTCCAAGGAAAAATTGAAGTTCCCCCATCAAGCTCATTTCAAACTCATTATGCATGAAGTTAGAAAACTCCACACATAGATCTGGATTAGTGGAATCAAAGATGATATCATCAACATACACTTGAACTACAATAATGTGATCATTGACATGCTTTGTGAAGAGGGTTTGATCAACATTACCTCATGTGTATTTCTTACCAATAAAAAAAGTACTCAATCTATCATACCAGTCTCGGGGTGCTTGTTTCAAAGCATAGAGAGCTTTGTGTAACTTGTACTCATGGTTAGGCTTATCAACATTTTCAAAACCAGGTGGTTGAGACACATAAACTTCTTCTTTAATTATTCCATTGAGGAAGGCTATTTTTACGTCCATTTGAAACATTTTAAATTTATTTGAGCATGCAAATGCTAGGAGAATTCTGACTCCTTCTAACCTGGCCACTGGTGCAAAGGACTCTTCAAAGTCCACACCAAACTCTTGGTTGTAACCCTTAGCAACCAAACGAGCCTTATTTCTAACCACTTTGCCCTTCATTGAGTTTATTCTTAAACACCCACCTAGTCCCAATTATGGAGTTTTTAGTGGGCTTGGGAACCAAGCTCCAAACATTATTCCTTTCAAATTAGTGTAATTCATCATGCATTGCCTCTACCCAAGATTCATCGGTTAAGGCTTCATCTACGCTTTTGGGTTCCACTTGAGAAATAAATGACATGTGGTCTTGTTCAATTATATTCTTGAAGTGAGACCTAGTGTGGACCCTATCATGAACATTTCCTAGAACATTTTCAAGTGGATGATTGTAACGCCCCAAAAATTTTATTTATTGGAAAAATATGAAGATTTTGATTGTTAAATATAACTACTTTCATGAGATGTAATTAACTTTAATTTAGGATTAATTTGTATTAATAAATATTATTCTAATGTCATACTCAGAGGTGCGCACTCCAACAGGGCGACACCAAAATTCTATAACAAAATTGAAATTTGAGAACACCATAATTTCCAAAAACATGTGCTGATATCAGAAATGTAAATATCCAGAATTGTTGACGCGCACATTTCAAGATTAAGTCGATGCAATAATTTTTGGGCAATTTTTGCTGGTTGAAAAATAAATTCTAAAAATTAAACTAAAATTACCATAATTTGTAAAACCTTTTAATTAGCTTATGGTTGAAATTTCAACTTGAATGGACACCATTTGTGTATAAAAGTTTAGGGTCAAATGGACCAGCTGATTTATAACCCATTTACGTAACCCATTTCTTTGAATAAACTTTGCTTACGTATTATGGGCTACGTAAGCTCATTTCACTTGGGTTAGAAGGGCTACACATTTTACCATATGTGTAAGCCATGGGAATCATGCATGGTAAACGTGGCTTGGTGGTGGTAAAAGGGTTGTTACGGCTCCACATGTTTGGCTATGTGCCAAACATGCATGGAACCTGAGAGTTTATATAAACTTTCCCTTCACCCTTCGTGTGAGCTTTTCCTACCACTTGCCCAGTCTTGCTGCTACTACTGCTGCTGTTGCTGCTTGGCCGTAGCTACTGCTGCTACTTCATCCTTTACACCTACCGTGGCTGCCACAACAAGTCTTTTTCTTCCGGCTACTGTTAGTTCCTTTGTTGGAGAGGAAAGGAGAAGGACCTTTGTCTTTCTTAAGTCAGGTAGGACTCTTTCTTCTTGTCTCCTTCCCTTACTAAGAACTTCATGTTTAAGTGTGTATTACGTTCACACTAAGACTTGGGTTCTTAAATGTCCTTTGAAGTGTTATTCTTATCCTTTGTAATCATGTTTAGCTAGTGTTCATGTGATGTCCAAGCCTACGTATGAAAATCTTCTTATTAGATGTAAGGAATTGTTGTTTGGAAGAGTTGTATTCCCAGTTATCATCTTGTCATAAGTTTCATGCCATTGTGTTGTGAAGAATGTACTTCCATTGTCTACTGTTTCCTTCCTATAAAGTGGTGTTTAGAAGTGTAAACCAGACCCATTAGGTGTTGTTAACCATGCTTAGAATCATAGGAACACTTAGATGAGTATTCTGAGATGTTGCACAACCATTTCTGGAAGTTCAGACTGCACCTATCGACAGCTAGAACCCACCTGTCGACAAGGTTCATGCTTCCAAAACCCAGATAATGCAGAACACCAGTAGCTATCGACAGACAGTCTTCACCTGTCGACAGATGGCCTCATCTGTCGACAACCATTTTTGGCTTGTCGACAGGCAGTGGTCAGATTCCAGAAACCTGGTTCTGGAAGGCAGTGGCTATCAACAACCACTCTCTAGCTGTCGACATACATTGTCCTGCCATGTTTTCCAGCACCACTTCTTGTCCAATCCTCAGGTGACTCACCATACTATTAACCCTATAAGTTGTTTCTCTCATTTTCTTAGATTCCAACTACTGTATTACTAAGAAGGATTACTCAAATGTCATTCATATTCCATTATGGATTGTTCATGAAGCTACAATCTTCTGAAGTCATTAGCTTTGACTTCCAATCCTTTGTTACTAGTGAGATCTTGAGTACATGTGTATACCCATTTGAATCATTTACAGAAATGAATTGTGATGACAATTATTGGGTCTTTGGACTCAAATGAGATATATGCCAGTGCAAGTGGGGCTGGTCCAGTCCCGGGAGGAGTACTCGAATTTGTTTAGTGGCCATACGGAATAATAAAGGATATGTGGATGTTTGGCATTGCATCAATACTAGCTTGATTAGTCATCATGTTATTTTATCATGAGTTGGATATGTATTTGAACCAGAACGTGGTTGTTATTCTGAATTCTTGACCATGTAATCTTAATTCAGTATTCCTGTTTCACAATTGTTATCTATTTGACATGGTCATCCAGTCGTCTTTGATAACCAACATTGCTAACAGTTAAATCTCTTATCCTGTCCTTGGTTATCTTAATTCTTTTTTATTAGAAGATTGAATCCTACTGGACTAGTTAGCATCAAATCCTACTTTTTCAGGTGATCAAGATGAGCGTAATGCTTAAGGGGGACCAGTCCTCAGAAATCCAACATCTTTACTTTCCTTTAGTACTGTAGGAATAGAATGTAATTAAGTTTTCTTTTTCTTACTCCTGTTATGGATAGTAATGAGGAGTAATATGTAATTAAGCTTCCGCTATGACAATGTTAGATGAATAAAACATAAGTTCTATTTCTTGAGTTTGTTTTCTGTCATTTTCGATAAATAGACATTTATTAGGACATGATAATGATCTTTAGAATACCTGAGGTTGGTATCTGGTCAGACGTCGACCTGCTTGTGATGTGTGTCGACACTTCTTCATTGTCAAGTAATTCTTTTGTTTCTAAAAGTTGATCTGATTCCTTCACAAGGATGTCTGCATCATCTTCTTAGTTTCTGCAAGAATTAGAGTCATCAGTATTCTCATGATACTCATCAAATTTGACATGTGGAGTTTCTTCCACAGTTCTTGATTCATTATTGAAGACTCTATATGACCTTGAATGTTCAGAATAACCTAGAAAGACACCTAGATTACTTTTATTTTCAAATTTGTCCAGATCTTGTTTATCATTATTGTGAATGAAAATTTTACATCCAAAAACTTTAAAATAAGCAATGTGAGGTTTCTTACCTTTGAGAAGCTCATAAGAAGTTTTCTTTAGGAAAAGTCTTACCATAACTCTGTTAAGGATGTAGCATGAAGTGTTTACAGCCTCCACCCAGAAACTTCTTGGAAGTTGACATTCAACTAGCAAAGTGCAAGCCATTTCAACCAGTGTCCTATTTTTCTGTTCTACTACTCCATTCTGCTATGGAGTTCTTGGTGAGGCAAACTTATGCTCAATTCCCTTGCTCCTGCAAAATTCAAAAAAAAAAAAAAATTGTCAAATTCTCTTCCATGGCCAGTGAGTAAGGAGCAAATTTTATTTTTTTGTTCCCCTACTCAACTTTATTGAAGAAGTTTTGAAAATTCTTAAACGTGTCACTTTTGTGAGACAGGAAAAACACCTAAGAGAATTTAGAGAAGTCATTGACAATAACTAAGCCAAAATGATGACCACTAAGACTGAGTGTCCTAGTAGGACCAAAGAGATCCATATGCAATAACTCAAAAGACTTTGTGGTTATTAGGAGTGCAAGAGATTTAAATGACTTTCTAGTTTGTTTTCCTTGAGCACATGCAAGGCAAATACTAGTAATTTTCTTTTTCTTTATTTTTGGAAGTCCATTTACAAGATTAAGCCTTATCAATTTCTTCAAAACATTTTCACTAGCATAACCTAGTCTTCGATGCCACAGTTGAAAAAGGTCATGATGATTTGCAACCAAACACAGATTTTCATTCTTCTGCTCATTCAAGTCAACTAGATAGACATTGTTTATTCTCTGACCAACAAATTTAATTTTTCCAGTTTCCTTTTGAATGATTTCACATGCATCAGAATAAAAAATTACTTTAAGACCCTTATCACACAATTGACTGATGCTTAGCAAATTATGAACTAGCTCTTTGACAAGTAGCACATTTTCAATGGAGTTTGAGACGTTCTTACCCACTTTACCTGTACCAATGATTTGACCTTTGTTTTTACCTCTAAAGATTACCTGACCTCCATCCCTTTCAACCAATGAATAGAATTTACCTTTGTCGCCTGTCATATGCCTTGAACAGTCACTGTCGAGATACCATTTATCCTTTTTGTGGGCTATAAGGTATTCGTACAATGGGATTTAGAGAGAATATTTTGGTACCCAAATTACTTCGGGTCCCATCAGATTTTTCAATTCAGAAACAATATGCTTTGAAATCCAAACCTGTTTGATTCTACACATATTCATGTTGTGCCTACAATGGGAATCAAGATGACCAAATTTTCCACAAACTTTGCATGACATGAATTTATGAGATATGAATTTTTTTTATCAATCTTTTGATGATAAGTAGATCTGTTGACATGCTTCAGATTTTTTCGACCACTATGATGAATTCTTTCATGTTGGATTTTTCTTTTGGAGTTTTTAATTTGATTTTGGCTTTGATATTTAGAATTCATGGATTGTTTCGCTTGGCTTTTATTTCAGATTCATGGTGAGGAGTTGTTTCTTTCACAAAGGATGTTATCAATGTTTGTCCAAATTTCTTTTTATTTTCAGGTTGAAATCTTAGTCCATCCTTAGTGGTGTTCATCCGAGCCCCTAAGATGACATCTAGATTTTGTTTTCCTTTAGAAAAGTTCAATAATGTGACCTTCTTATCATGCAATTCCTTTTGAGTACTTTCCAATTCTCCCTGAAGTGTTTCCTTTTCTTTCTTAAGTTTTTCAACCATTTCAGTTGAAGTCTGTTTTTCTTTTTCAATATTTTGATATTTCTCCTTAACATCACCAAGTTGTTCATAGAGAATTTCCTTTTCATTCTTCAAGTTAATTACTTCATTATTCAAGAGATTAATTTGTTCAAAGTTTGAGGAGTCATACAAGATACTATTGACTTTCCTTTTTAAAGATTTATTTTCAGACTTGTACTCACAGAGTTTTCAAATAGGGAAGTATATGCCTCTTCCCATTCATCAATAGAGAAGCACTCAAATGAAGAACTCACCTTTGTGTTTTTTTCACTCCTTGCCATGAGGCAAGTGACTTCCTCATCATCAGATTCATTCTCTTCTTACATGCCCTCATCTTCGTCACTCCAAGTGGCCAACAAGGCTCTTGTCTTTTTGAACATTTGATTCTTCAATTTTCTCTTCAAGTCTGGGCATTCTCCTCTCATATGCCCTTGTTTCCTACATTCATAACAAATAATGTCAGTCTTTTTGTTTATCTCAGTTTTTTTGTTGACCTCTAGTTTTGTAGCAACCCGAAAATTTCAGTATTTAAAAATTTGAAATAATAAAATTCTATAAAAATGAAATAATAGAAACATACATACTATTATCGTTTGTGCAAGAACACATCTAAAAATTTCGTAAAAATTATAAATCATCCCCAATATTATCCCTAAGTGTTCCACGAAGAAATTCTTGCAACGAAAAATCTGATTGGCTAAGCGTACTAAGAAAATTGAGCTTAGAAAGATAATTCGGAACAAGTTTAGAAATTGAGGTGACTTATTAAGGAATAATTCAGAAAACTCATTATCATATGAGCTAAGTAGATTAACAATTAAAAATAAAATGATGGGTAGACTCCAAAAAATATGTAATGATAATCCATCATGAGAAATTAGATCAATGAACCTACCATAGCCCATGAATAAAATTTGAACTCTAATATTCTCTAATTTTAAAAGGGAATTTTATAAGTTAAAACACATTAAACAAAAGAAGTGGTGGGCTTGGTTAAATGGATCATAGAAAGGTTATTGGGCCAAAATAAAGATTTTTAAAAGAGGAATAATAGGAAAATACCTTAAATTCGTAATTTAATTATTACTTAAATAGAAAAGAGGTATTAATACATTAAAAAGGAAGTTTGAGTTGGATTTGGATTCCTAAACCTACCCTAATGGGTTGGCCACGAATTTAGCTCCCATCCTAACCCAATTAGGAGTTCTCATGCTTAGAAAGGGTAGAGAAATAGGAAATCCTGAAATTAAATAGTAATTAGAGTCCTATTAGGAAATAACAACCCAACAAGCATAAATACTCTCCAATCTCTCCATGGCCGACCCTAACACATTGCTAAGGGTTGTTGGACCTGGAGGAGAGGCCGAGGAGGAGGAGAATTCGTGGGGAGAAGGCTTCATCAAAGCTTCAACCCGAGTTCTTCAAGTTTTAGCCCTAGAAGAGGAAAACGACCAAAGGTAGGCATTCTCACAAGCTAAAATCATAAGATTTCGTCTGTAGATTATTCCATGTACTAGTAACAAAACTCTCAAGATTCATAATTTTCCATCAAGCCAATATTTTCTTATTGAATTTTGAAGTCCTGTAACTCTCTTGACCCCGAACCTTCATGTTTAATTCATATCTCCTTGAATACTCGATCCCATGCTCTCAAATTTTTATTGGAGATTTTGATTCATGTTAGGCATCTTTTGCCCCTAAAAGCCCTAATTTTCATCCACCCTACATCATGAATTAATTCCTTTACCTAACTATGTACTATTCCATGTTCTTCGTAAAGTATCATGATTAAACCATGCTGAAACCATGTTTGTTTTATTCCTATTTATTGGAAGTACCCTTGCATGTCTAGAGTTGTTTAGAATTTGTTTCATGATTTTTCATCGACTATACAATTAGTTATGAATTTTCAAATCACCCTGTGTCAAAATATGTTAAGTTGGCACGCAATCCCATGCTAGCCCCTTTTCCCGCTCGAACTCAGGTTCACAACTTGAGAACGCGACGGCCCAATAGGCTGCGTTCTCAGGGCCATCGCGACACAAGCACCTGTCGTGATCTGATTGCGACAGGATACCCCGTCGCGTTCTGGCCGCCCGACCTGACCTAGCCGCCGCGACCCTCAAGCGACCCCGTCGCGATCTGCCGGCCTGATCAGACAAGCCCATCGTGACCCTTACAAGGCCCTGTCGCGTTCACACTTGATCCCGTCGTGACCATTATAGAGACCCGTCGCGTTCTAAAGTTTTTCATGAAAACCCCTTATTTTTGCAAGTCTTGTTTTTCTACAGTGAACTCATGACCTGTTAACTCTCTTAACACAGTAAACGAAGCTATTAAATCTTGGACATATTTTAATTAATTAAATCATTCACATGACCCTTTTCATATTCCATGATTCTCTATGTCACAAGCACACACTTGGACCATCCAAGATGGCTTAATTTGACATAAAAATATTGCATAATGTATCTGGAAATTCATTTCAATAATGTATATTAACTGTCCTACTTTAAATATACTTGTCGACATTTTCTCGCGTTGTTTTGGGAATATCGTTATCGACGCTCCACTGTTCTAGAAATCCTCTAGATAGTCAGGCACTTGTTTCTATACACACTCTGTTGACTTGGACGAACTCTCCGTCGGATACTCCTTCTGCCGGACTAGTGAGTCTTTGTTCAAGGCCTCCGTAAGTCTCCTCTATCCATGGGTTCCTACATGGTCGACGAGCTAGTTGTATCCTAACACCTATGATACACTTGAGGGATCAGTAAGATCCAAACGACCTTAGATTGTTCTCTATCTTATCTTAAATCATGCCGGAGCTTTGGACCTGTGCATAACATGGCCAATGGAAAGGTAGTGAATCCCACCTGACTGCCAACACCAATAGCGCGTGTTGTGCAACTGTTACTATCGCCTATTACTCGATGTGTTACGTGCAATGTCCACTAGCTCTCATCTATACTCTACTCGCTCATCTATTCACGTTCTCTCTACTATCTCATCTATTCATCTAGTGCTCTTATCTATTTTCTTGGTACTCTCTATTGGCCATTAATTGATTGTCTAAAGATAAACAACATGACCAATGCCAACGCAATAGGGCCCGATCTGGTCCTGGGGAGAGCGCCCGAAAGTGCCATTTGCCCATGGGAGTTAAATGATCAGGATGTCGGCATTACATCCAAGTGCCATACTATCAAGATTAATATAAGACAATCAACACAAAGTGCTATATTCTCTTGATGTCTTTGACAAACAAAGTGCTATATTCTCTCGTTGTCTATTGACGACAAAAGTGCTATATTCTCTCTCGGCTATCTACGGATAACCAAAGTGCCATTACTATTTCGATTGACGAAAGTTAATCAAAGTGCTATACTATCTCGATTGATAAGAAAATCAATCAAGTGCAATTTACTCTCTATATGGCCAACTACTTTCTCTCTCCTTGCTATACATGTTGCTTGCTATTGTTTGATGTTGACGTTATTTGCCATTGTGTTGTTATTGCTTTCTATCATGACTTGACTTTAATCATCGTGCTATACTTGATTCGTCTGCTATCTGAACCATGTTACTTGTGCTATTACTTTCTCGACTTTACATGACTCGTTCTATCATTTATTACTCTGCCTTTTAATACATTAATCATTTAAAGCCTGCTTGACCATTGAGATTTAAGTCCTACTGGGCGTTATCTCTCACCCTTTGTTATTTGTTATTGTGTCTTAGGTAAGCTAGATGACGTCACACATACCAATGGGACGGGACCAGAGTGATGAGCAACCTAGAGTTAGTTGGTGAAGTTGCCCTAGTACAATGGAGTCTAGTAGTTGTTGTTTTAGATTTCTTTTCCAATGTAATGATGTCAATGAGCTCAATGTAGTGGCTCCGAATTAGTGGTTGTAATAGTCTTAGTGGTTTTATAATGAAATGAAGAGTTTATTCCAATTATTGTTCATTAGATGCTCTGAATCATTCAACTGTTGTACATTTTACTCTACTATGTACTTTGCTCACGTCTCCGCGATTTATTCCGCTGCTAAATTGGCAGGGCGTGACAGGTTTCTTGGAGAAATGTTTCTTGGTAAAAGGTTTGAATTTACCTTTTCCTTTCTTTCTCGAAAATTTCTTGAATTGCCTTGTTAGTAAGGCCATTTCACTTTCATTCTCATCATCAGAAGATTCATCACTTTCATCAATAGTTTTAGAACTAGATGTTGCTTTCAATGCTAATGGTTTCTTTTGAGTTATTTTAGATGCATTTATTTTCAAGTTGATTTCATAAGCCATCAAGGATCCTATAAGCTCATCTAACTGCATAGTAGAGAGATTTTTGGAATCTTCAATAACAGTAGCCTTTTTCTGCCAAGCAGGTGGAAGGGACCTTAGTACCTTCCTCACAAGGTTACTATTAGAATATTCCTTTCCATGACCCTTAAGCCCATTTACAATTAGCATGAATCTAACAAACATTTCAGATATGGTTTCATCATTCTTGATCCTAAACATTTCATACTCAAAAACTAACATGATTGCTTTAGTCTCTCTTACCTCAGAGGTTTCTTCATAAATGAGTTGTAATTTTTCCCACATCTCTTTTGCAGACTTACAGGAAGATACTCTGGAGTATTCCTTGGGATGGATGGTGCATTGCATCATGTTCATTGAGCTCCAGTTGCGTGTAGCTTAATGGATTTGCTCTCATGTCCATGTATCTTTATTTTTAGGCAGCTCAGTAGGGCCTTTGTCTACAATTCTCATAGCTCATAGTCTTGAGGTCTCAAGAATACCTGCATCCTATTTTACTAGTACGAGTAGTCAGTTCCATCAAAAAATGGTGGTCTAGTGACTGAGTGTCCCCCAGCCACAAAGCCCCTATTCATATTCATAGCGGATCACTCTTGATTGTTAAATCAAACATCTAGCAGGCGAAATGAGAACCTGCTATGATACCAATTGAAAGATTGCGGAAATAGCTATATAGAAATATAGAAGGGGGGGGGGGTTTGAATAGATTTCAAACAATTTCATCCAAACACTCAGCAATTTCAAGATTCACAACTATTATAGAATTCTAAAATGACTATAGATCAGAGTTGAGATAGAATGTGTGTGTAAAGTGAGAATTCAGGGATAATTAGATGAAAGCTGAAAGAATTGATGAGCGTGCCTATCAATCATCTAGCGTGGAATGAAGTCAAATCATAAGAACACAAATATTTAAGGTGGTTTGGACTACATAACTTGTGTATCCTACGTCCACCGTCCACACACACACACAAGTTGCTTAATTAGTAAGTCTGAAAACACACACACAAACACACACGATCTGAAAGGATCGAGATCTCAGATCAAAGTACACACACACGTGAGATTGAGCACAATGATTACTCAATTCACACACTACACAATGAGGAAGATAAAATTCAAGTGCATAACCAATTTGGACTTTGAAGAATAACATAATAGATAAACTGGTTTCGATTCCCCCTATAAGTCTGAATAGGACTTCTGTGACTTCCAAACTCAGGCAATTGATGAGAATCCAGAAGAACTGGTGTTGAACTTGATCTGCAACCAGCTTCAATAGATGGATCTTGAAGTCTGCAAATCTAGAACTCGAGCAGGACTCTGATGAGCTTTCTCTGGCCACCACAGGTTTCTTTCTGGAGTTTGTGTTGGCTCTTCTCCCATTAGTACATTTATGAGGGGTATTTATAGTCCCTTGTATCCACCTCGTACCTTGAAATGCATGGGCACAGAATTCCCGCTCAATTCCATTATCCCAGAAGTTGACACATGTTTAGCGTTTTTTAGTTATTGATCTTCCATTTGAAGTGTGTCGACACATGAAACCTGACTTCTATGACACTTCTTTGGAATTGAACATGTGTCAACTCATGATTGAGATGTGTCAACGCACCTGACTTTAATGCATATAATTGCTCACGGGGAAAGCTCATGTGTCGATACCCTGATAGGGATGTGTCGACACCACAGATTGTAGTCTTCAATATCTACTTACTGGAGAGACATGGTGTGTCGGTACATTGACAAGACTATGTCAACACCACTGGCTTTTCTTCAATTGTTGCTTACGGAAGAGGCATGATGTGCCGACACCCTGACAAGGCTGTGTCGACACCATTGACTGTTTCCAATTTATCTGCTGGATTAATCAAGAGAGAGAGGATTAGATATTATTTGAACTATGTATTTTGGCTTATATGGATCATAATTAAACATCATCAAAACAAGAGATACAACAGAAAAGAGATTTAATTTGAAGAGAGTATTTGATAGAAATTGGGGAAAATCACACCAACATGATGTAGTCAACATGCAGTATCTACAGAAAAAGTTTCATGGCCCGAGATGAAGTATAAACAAGTATTTGAGTTGAACATGATGAGTCGGGTACATGATCATCACAGAACTTTAGGCATGAAATTGTCATGAATAGCGCGATAGAAATTGGGGGTAATAGAGGACTTTTGTTCTTGAGATCAAGAACAACCTATGCACGAGATTAATTGAGTTTTGCCTACCTTTGGACAAGTTGAACTCCTAGGGCTTAAGAACGTGAAGAATGCTTGAAGAACTCCTTCCAAGCCTTCTTCTCCACGAATTCCTCCTCCTTTGGCCTCCTTCCCACGTTCAAGAGATCTCAGAAGAGTAGTAGGGTCAGCCATAAGGGGTTTGGGGGTTTATTTAAAGGTCTTGTGCTGTTGTTTCCTAATACAACTCTACCTTCCCTTCAAATTATGAATTTCTATATTTATCTAGCTTTCCTAGCATCAATCCTTCTATTTGGGTTAGGATAGGACTCCAATTTCGTGGCTAGCAAGTTAGGGTAGTGTTTAGAAGTCTATTTTAATATATATGAGTCATATTAGTGATTTACTTGCCCCTTTTTAATTAGGAAATAATGGAGTTACAAATTTTATAATATTTTATTTTAATATATCAATTCAAACTCCTATTTTGGCCCAACTACTCTAATATGAATCATTTATTAAAGCCCATTACTTATTTTTACTTAATGGGGTTTTAATTTATTCACATTTATTTATGTTTTAAATTTATTTATTTATTTTAAAATAGTGGGGGCCGTAGCTTGGGCAGGCTGCGGTTGTTGTTGTGTTGTGGTGTTTCTGTGGTGGCTCACTAGCCTCACTCTTTAGGGGAGGTTGTAGGCAGGAGCCGGCTGGCGAGTGGTGAGTAGCCAATGGATGCTCTCAACTGTCAGTGGCAGTGGCGTGGTTGCTATTGTGGTGCCATCGTTTCCCTTATGGTGTTTTCAAGTGTGATTCGTTGCCCTAGCATATACGACGGTTATAACCTAGCCGTGCCTAGCTTCCGTAAGCGTCGTTAGTGTGGCGTTGTGTGTGTTCGTGCTTCTAGTGGCTTCTGCTTCACCTGTTCTCTCGGTGTGCCTTGTGTGGGCCTCAACCATGGTTCCGTAATCCGTTCTTTAGTGCCCATCCATGGTGGCACCGATGTATGGTTTCCTGACCTTAAGGTGTTTCCGAGGATCTAGGTGGTTCTTCTTGTGGGCCCTCGACCTCGTGGAGGTCTGAGGTGACAGTGCTTGTGGTGAGACATCGTTCTCATGTGGTTGATTTGTGGTCTCCGTAAGGCATCTACCTCGGCAAATGTGCCAAGGGCTACTTTCGCTTGGTGCCCGACTCTGTTGGCTTCTGTGGGAGTTGTGTTTGGCCCGACCTTGGTTGGTGGTCGTGGCGTTGTTCTCTTTCCGCTACTTTGTAGTATCCTATTATAGATGTTCCTCGATTTACTGCTTTCTAGTGTAGTTTCCTATTTTCAGAGTTCATATTACTCTGACCGGTGAGAGACTAGTAATCTCTACTAGGCCTTGTTAGCGAGGCTCACCCCTTACTCTCTTCAGCTAGGGGCTCGTTGTCACGAGTGCTCAGTGTCAGATAGTTTGCGAAGGCGGCTGTGATACCGTGTGCTATTAGCAGCAGTAAGAGCGAGTGTTGTGAGCACTTGTACCCGAGTGAGTTGAGAGTTGTGTTTTACAAGTTCTCGGGTATGCCCCTTAAGGACTGCACCTTTCTTCTTGTACATGTGCTTTTATTTGGCATATGTTGTACTGACTGTTATAGTTATTTAAATTTAGTACATATCTCACCAGACTATTCTTCTAACCCTTCTGGGTCTTCAAATCCTTGCGTGATGGCATAAACTTCGAGGTCCCTGGCAGGGGTCCGGAAGGTCGGGTCTTTACAGAATTAATTTGATTTAGTCATTTAAATTAGTCATGCTTGACTTTCATTTGCATGGATTAGAAATTTTTTTATTCTTCTTTTTTTTGTTCATCATGATTTATTCTATTTGCTTTAGATTTTATCATGTGATATAATTTGAGCATTTTTTAAATTCGTTTCCATATGATTTGAATTTGCTATCTTTTAATTTTATTCCATTTTTTTATTGTTCATCGTCCCTTTACTTGTGCTCATTTAGTATCTTCTTTCTTGTTTTCTTTACATTGTTTACATGGATTGGAAAGGTTTTGTTCGGGGTTTGCATGACTTATGCTTATTGGCTTGGTTTTAAACTATTTTGAATTGGTTTGGTTGGCTTGATTGGTGGTTTGATTTGAATTATATATCATTATTTTGATATGCATGCATTATTATCATCATTGTTATTATTTCTTTTTATTGGTTTATCATAAAACAAGTATTGCTATTATTGTCATCATTGTTATTTCTATTTTCTTACATTTTATTCTTTATATGTGAAGGGGTGTGAGAGAAGGGGGTTCATGATATGGCGCCAGCCCATGGTACTGGTGATCCCCCGCTAGCTCACCCGACGTCGGTTCACTTAGAACTAGTGATCGTTACCCTGTACGCTTGATCACCTTCTCCTTAACCCATTTTTATGGTTATTTCTTTTAGTTAATGGATTGGTTTATTTATTTTTTATTTGGTTTTATTTGTAAAGAGATTAATTATTATGGTTTATCCTTTTGATTTTTATTTATTCATCCAATTTTATTGTTGTTATTATGATTTATTATTTACCTTCTTGTCCAAATTTATTTCATACGAAGCTTTGAAACATTTTTTTTAAGTGGGATTAATTGTTGAATATTTTACTTAAGCACTCCATCTTTTATTTATTTACTTAGTGCATAAGCTTAAGAATCATGTTGTCTCCATTACCGGTTCGACGTCATAGTGTCGGTCCTTGGTTTGCCTGACGGGCACCAACACAATTCGGGCCTACTACTCGGTCATGCCAAGGAAGAAAAATTTGCTACGGTCATTGCCATTTCATTTTGTCATCACTTAGTCATTTAATGAAACATGCAACATTAATTAAACAAAAAAACTAGTGGTATTTCAGTAGCATCTCCCCCTTTCCATGGGACTTATTGGGGGGATGCAAGTGGGATACCATCCACATGCTAAAAAGTGATGGCCCCGACAAATGGGTTACGTGCCTATTAACGCACCCAAAGTGGCCTAGGCGTCATTCCCTCAAAGGCTTCCCTTCAAGAGGGCTCGAAGTGCCTAGATACTAAATGGGACTGGTATGTGACATGATGGCTTTGGATTTTAGCCACTTCTTTGAGTTTGAGCCATATTCCAACATTCTAATGGGCTTTTGGACCCTAGTTGGCCATGGCTAAGGCTTGGGCATGAAGAAGACATTGAAAAGGGAAACCAGAGGCATAAAGACCGATGGTGAGAATAGGAACCCGAATGAAGCATACATGATTGTCAAGAATATTGGACATGTGGTGTATGAGAACCCAAGAAGTTCTAACATAAAGCTATAATCATATAGGCCAACCATAGGACCCAAGTTTATACGATACATGGTTCTCGAGGTGATGTCCTGACCTTATTGAGGTGTGAACCCAAGCAAAAAGATCGGGAGTCCTTAAAGACCACCCCTTTGCATAGGGACCATGCCCTCATTCCGAGTAGGAAGTCATGGCAAACCTCAGAAACCTGGCAGTACAAAACAAACGATGATAAATATTGGCCTTTGGGATGATGGGCACATAACATGTTATGTTAATGCCCTTGCACAACCCCATTTCCTATCCCCATACTATACGGGAATGAAGACTGCGGCTCATGACCATATGGGTATGGCACCCCTCATTGACTGAGAAAGGTTTCCCTTATTGGTATAAGTCCCAAGTAGCAGAGGGGGTTGCCATTGATCCAACGAACATAAATGTAAAAGAATGAACAAATGGCCCATGGAGGTAGAGGGGTAGATGAACATACTACTAAACATAAACATAAGTTTCATGAAGTAAATAAACAGAAAGACTGCGCACATAAAGATGTTACCCGGAAGATGGGGATATGGGTATTTCATATGCGATCGTGGGGTAGGAAGGTCATACCCATTAGGTGGTCAAGCCTCACCCCCGAGTCCAAACATGAAGATAGAGGTATAAGAAAACATATTGTAAAGAGAAAAGGTGCAAACATACATGCTCATTAAAACCATTTATTATGTGTACATGTAGCCAAGGGAACATAAAGGCCATACCCACTTGATGGGCAAAGCATGGCTCTAATCAAAAGATAAGCTAACAACATGAAAGTCACATAAATCAAGCATGAGCGGAAAGGATGATACTCTTGCAAGCCATATTGGACCAATTAGATCATGAGACCATACTCATCATTTTGAGCAAATTACATGTCTTTGGGTCTCATCTAGGCCCAAAATAAAAAGAAAGTTGTATGAGGGAGAAAACTTTCCATGAAAGGAGCATAGAGAGAGAAGAGAAGAACATATAACACATAACTTGAAGAACATAAGAACATCTTGCCAAGAAGAGGCTTTTCATTGATGATAGAACTTAGAGTTATATGGGGAAGCATAACATGAGAAAGGAAGAACATAACATGAGGAGCGGGGAACATGGAGCATGAGGATTACATGAGACCTACCTCTCTCTCTCCCCCTCACAAAAGCTCTCTAAGAATCCCTAGATGAGAAGTTGCTCCAAACTCCAAAGTGGTAGCACCTCCCCATATTGGCTTCCTTTATGCCTCCTTGGACCCTTGGGGTCCTACTTATAGGGGTAATAGGGACATGATCTGGTGCACAAGCATGATCCAATGCCAGTGATCCTACGCGGGACCTGATCTGATGCCAGTGATCCAATGCCAGATGTGATTCGGCACCAGTGATGATTTGGCGCTAGGTGCCTTGAGTTTTTCGACATCCAGGTGTAGGCAGCTCCGTCGCCAGGGCTTCAGCTTCATGACTACGGGCTTCTGACTTGTTGCATGGTCGCAGGTTGCTTGACTTGTCGTCGACGTGTAGGTCCTCACCTTGTGCAGCATTTCCATTTTGTCACATAATCATTGGCATTTTTTTGCCATTAATAAATGCCTCCCATACGCTAGTGATGTAATTGAGGGACGAACAAATGGGGATAGCTAATGCAGCCTTTGTCCTATTTACGCATCATCATCTCATGGGTCAGGTACAATTATTTGTGTTGGGAATCGCATCAAGGCATCATATGCACAGTGGAATAAATTTCAAATAAAAACAAAATGATTCCCAAGAAATTTGTTATTGGATCGGATGATGTCTAGGGCGCCAACCATTGACACAATCAGAGGGAGACTTTCTTGTTGACTTCTTTGCCTCCTTTCTATATGAATTTTGATGATAACAAAAACTCTAATTTTATATGATTAACATATACTTTTCATTAAAGTCTGTCAATAGGAAATAAAGGTAAAATAATCACTCTAAGGATCATTAGTGTAAGTACTTCAAAACTCAGTCTCAAGTACTTTATAATATTTTCTAAGTCCATATCGATTATAGAACAAGATTCATACCGATTGATGTCAAACTGTGTATCGATTCCTGAACAAACTGTGCATCGATTCTTGAACAATTGTGCATCGATTGGTAAATAATTTTAGTGTTCAAGTATTCTTCTGATTAGAGAATAAGAGTTTCTATCGATTGCTATTTAAAGGGTTACACTGATTGCTGTAAGTTCATTCTGATTACTTAACAAAGGTTTAGTAGTCTTCCGATTGGTGAACACTTGTCTCTCACCATATCGATTGGTGACCAAGTGGTGTGACTCATATTTATATTCCGATTGGTGAACAACATACCGATTAGCGTTATTTATGTTCCGATTGTAAACACCATATTCTGATTGGTGAATACCATACTGATCAATGTTATTGTTGTTCTGATTGATGAGCAAGTGGCCTGATTCATTCTGATTATTGTTATAGAAGTTCTGTTTATTGACTAACAAGGCTTATGTTGTATAGATTAGTGAACACTTACTTTGTATTGTTTCGATTAGTGTTGTTCAGATATCGATTGGTGAATACTTGGTCTATATTGTTCTGATTAGAATTATTCACTCATCAATTATTGAATATGTGTCACATGCCATATCGATTAGTGAACACTTAACTTATGTTGTACCTCCTATAAGTGGCTAAACTGATTCTGATTAGTGTACAAACACTTTATTCATACCAATTGTAACGCCCCGAAAGTTTTACTTGTTAGGAGAATATAAGTAATGTAGTTATTGTACATTAGTATGGTCATTAAATTGAAATAATTAGAATGTGAGTATAATTAATGGTAACATACGTTACCCCAGTGTCGTACACAGAGGTGCGCGCTCCCACAGGGCGACACTGGAAAACAACAACGAAATAAAAATCCGAGAACACCATAATTTTCAGAAAAATGTGGAGATCTCAGAAATGTAAATATCCGAATTTTTCGGCGTACGGACTTCAAGGATAAGCCGACGTGACTATTTTTTGGGTGATTTTTCACCCTGTGTAAAATAAATTCTAAAAATTAAATAGAAATCACCACAGTTTGTAAAACCATTAAATTAGCTTATGGTTAAAATTTCAAGACAAATGGACACTATTTGAACCTATTTACATGTCGATTAATGAATCAGCTGATTTAGGGGACAATTACGGGATGGATTTTTGGGTGATTTACGTGTCAGGCTCTACAAAGGCCAGCACGCATGGGGGAATTGCATGTAAAATGTGTCCCCAGTAAAACCTAAGAGGTTTTACTGCGGACACCATCATGGCCGCGTGTCCGGCATGCAAGGGAAGGATGAGTTTATAAAAGCTTCCCCTCACCTTCGTGGAAGCCTTTCTTCTCCTCCACTGCCGTTGCACTTGCTAGCATCAGTTGTGAGTGCTGCCTTAGCTCTGGTTGCTATGAGGAAGCCGTTGCTGCTGCTGCAGGAGCTGCTATCTCCACTGCATGTGTGTGGGTGCTTCAAGGAGCAACAGTGGGTGGTTGCTGTGAGCACCTGGGGTTTCGTCTCTATCTTTTAGTTGGGGGTTCTCTGAAGAAAGACTCCATCTCTTTCAAGCTAGGTAGGATTCATTCCCTCCTTTCTCACTCCTGTCTTTTATACATGCTAAAGAGGCTCCTGTTTAAGTGTTTAAGTTCACCGGTTCCTCCTCCGGTTATTGTAAATTTTATGTTGGGAAGAAGAAGAGTCTTGTTCTATTCCTTCTTCTTCCATCCTTAACATTATACTTGCTATAGAATCTTGTTTTGGAGCCATAAATATCTTTAGAATAGTGTGCTCCTTCCTGTTTAAGTGTTTATTCTCTCAGACTTTGGATTTGACTCCTTAAATGCTCTTGAAATTGGTTAGGATCCATCTCCTATTTTCTTCTTCTTCCATCCTTAGTTCTGGAGTCTTATTTTGAAGTCACAAACATCTTTAGTTTAGTGAGTTTGTTCCCCGTTTAAAGGTGTATATCTTCCAATTTCAGATTTGAGTTCTTAAGTACTCCTGGAATTGAGTGTCCATATTGTAGGATTTTTTCTATTCTCTTTCCTTCTTTATTAGAATCTCTAAGTATGAGTGTATACTATATCCACATCTTGATTTGTGTTCTGAAAAGATCAATAGGTTTGCTCTTCTTTCCATTGTGTTCATACTTTAACTAATGATCATGTTTTGGGCAAAATATACTTGTGAAGAAATTCTTGTTAGATGCAAGGAAAAATTCTCTTAGAATGATTGCATATACTTTAATCTTTATTTCATAAGTATTTCATACCATCCATGTTGTAGAAATCTTCTTCTTTCTCTCCTTCTTTTGTTCTGACTGTTTGCTGGAAACTAGCACTAGTGTCGACACTACCCCTGAACTGTGTTGACACCACTCCTGAACTGTTCTGACTGTTTGCTGGAAACCAGCACTAGTGTCGACACCACCCCTGGACTGTGTCGACACCACTCCTGAACTGTTCTGACTGTTTGTTGGAAACCAGCACTAGTGTCGACACCACCCCTGTACTGTGTTGCCACTACTCTTGGAATGTTCTGACTGTTTGCTGGAAACCATAACTAGTGTCGACACTACCCCTGAACTGTGTCGACACACCCCTGGACTGTGTCAACACCACAGTGAACTGTGTTGACACCACAGTGACTTGTGTTGACATAGCAGTAACTTGTCTATCCAGTAGTGTCAACTTGTCTTCAGTACAATAAGTACCAATGTGAGGGATCATTCTTTTAGCCATGGATTATTCCTAAATATCCCAAATTTGCTTGTTCCTTCATGGCTACAACCTTTTGGAATCATTGGTATTAATCTTTAAACCTTTGTTTCATGTAAAATCTTGAATTCCTGTGTACCGCAACTGAACCATTACAAGAGTGAGTGTGTTATGATGACAAAGTTGTGGGTCTTTAGACTCAATGAAAAATTATGCCTGGGCAAATAGGGCTGGTTCAGTCCTGGGAGGAGCACCCGTATTCGTTAGTGGCCACGCGGGAACGATAAGGACAAATGGATGTTGGCATACATTATTTCGTGCTTGATTGGTCATCATATCATACATGTGTGTGTGAATGGGTATCTGAACCAGAACTTAAATGTTATCTTGAATGCGTGATTATGCTTCTACATTTCCATTATTCTACATGTATTAATCAGTGGACAAGTTTGTCCCTCCATTTAATACTCAATATTAGCGATGTTCAAATTCTTGCCCTGTGATTATATACTTGAGTCACTTTGTTTAAAGGAATTGAATTCTACTGGGCTATTTAGCTCATTCCTCCTACTTCTTTTTCAGGTGATCAAGATGGGAATGAAGTCTAAGGGGGATATATGTGTGCTGAGTGGACTACCCGTCGTCCAACGAGTCGTTATCTTTTATTTCTCTTATAGTTAGTTGGAATGTAATAATGTTACAGTTTACTTTTATCTGCTCCTCATTTAGACTTGAGTTAGGAGTATCATGTAAAAAGCTTCCGCTAAGAGAGTTGTATATAAATAAACTTTTATGTTAATTCTCGTGCTTAATATCTTTCGTTTTCAGTAAATAGATTTTGTTTTACTAGGACATGACAGATAAAATTGGTATCAGAGCATTAGTACGATAAACCTAGGGATAACCAGTGAGTTGGGGTAGAAACATGTGATTAGTTAGCATGATTTTTGTAATCATGTAAATGCTTAATCTGTTAATTATTTCAGAATGGACATGAATGCCTAAGAAAGGTTGGTTGCCGCCATGGAAATGCTACGCCATGATATAGAATTGTATGCTCAAGCCCAACGAGAAGCCCATGTACAAATTAAGGAAGAAGTACTTAACTTGACCGCGGGTGCATTCCTTGCTGGTAATCCACGTGCGTCATTGGATGTCATGACTCAAGTCATGAATCGTTTGGATAATTTGAAGTTGGGGCATGATATGTTGCTTCATCAGTTTGAAGGATATTGGGAGACATTGTCGGATGCAGCAAGAGAATTGTACTATGGGACCGGAGTAGAACATCAAGCACCAATGGAAACCGTTATAGATCTGACTCAAAACTAGGAATAGACTTAGACCCTTCATCTTTTTGTAAACCTCTCCTTTTTCTGTAAATATTAGTTGTATATCTATAACTCCCATGTGTATGGGGAGTGAGAGGTTAGTGGAGGTATGTTTTGTATGATGGAAGAATTGGGAGGAGGAGACTGCAGTAACTTAGTTACTGGTTTGTGATAGCATGTTTAAATGTAAATATTTGACTTATGAATGGAAATGGAGTGTTATGTGGATTTAAAATGTATATATGTGATGAATGCAAGTTTGGGTGGATTGTGAAATTAATGTATGTCTTATTGAATGTTTCAGATACTTCCTTAATTTTGTCATGGACGGAGGTGACACTAACTGGAGGAAAATGGAAAATTCGATGCATGATTTGACCCGAGTAATGAGGTCTGTAGCCAGAAATAACAGTCATAATGAGACAAGTCTTTTCAGGGATTTCCGAAGCTTAGATCCTCCAAGATTTGCAGGAAGTACAGACCCGGATGAGGCCGAAAATTGGTTAAAGGACATTGAAAGGATATTCGGAGTGATTAAATGTACCGAGGAAGAGAAGATCTGGTTGGTGACTTTCCAGTTGGAACGAGATGCTAGAGCATGGTGGGACACCGTGACATCCACATTGGAAGATCCAACTCAAATTAGTTGGGATGAATTTGTAAAGTTGTTTAATGACCAGTATTTCTCGGAAGTAGTCCAGGAAAAGAAAGCCACTGAATTTGCTAGTCTGAAACAGCTAAGAATGTTAGTGTCCGAATATGAGGCTCATTTTGCTCGATTATCCAAGTATGCTCCACATCTCATAGCTACGGATAAGTTAAAAGCCAAGAGGTTCATGAATGGTCTACGTCCTATCTATATTATGCAGTTAACCTCACATCTGATTACTACGTATTCGGATATGGTCAAAAGAGCTTTGGCTTTAGAAGCTGCAAATGATTTGGTGGAAAAAATTAAAGGAAGGTCAAGAGAAGGATCTTCGGATCGAAAGAGAAAGTTTGAATCGGGAAATGCCCCGAAAGTGCAGCAAGCTGGGAAGAAGACAGGGAAAGCTCCAAGTGGAAGTAAGGAGGTGTGTAAGCATTGTCATGTTAGTGGACATAAGGCGGAGGTTTTTTGGCGTAGATTGGGAGCATGTCTCAAGTGTGGAAGCTCTTAGCATCGAATTTCAGAGTGTCCGATGATCAAGAATGTGTTGGCCAAACCAAATCCCCAAGCGAGGCAAGCAAGGCAAGGGAGAGTACAAGCTATTCAAGAGATAGAGCCTGAATCTCCGCAAGAAGGTGGACTGATTGAAGGTACATTAATAATAAACTCAAATCCTGCACATGTATTGTTTGATTCAGGAGCTACGCACTCCTTTATTAGTTATAATTTTGCTAAATCTTTGGAAATGCAACCAGTCCTATTGTCTACACAATTGGAAGTGGCAACTCCTTTGAGTGAAGGTAAAAATCTTAGGGAGTATTACCCTAATAGTCAGATTCTATTTGAAGGACACAACTTATATGGTGATTTGATATGTTTGGAAATGTGGGATTACGATGTAATCCTCGGGATGGATTGGTTATCTAAATACCATGTCAATTTAGACTGCCAAGTAAGGCGGGTCACATTTCCAGGAAAGGAAATTTGTTCTATAACTTTTGATAAACCCTACATTAAACGAATACCAATAAAATCAGCAGTAAAGGCTTGCAAGCTAGTACAGAAGGGTTGTCAAGGGTATTTGGCTTCTGTGACTCTATTAAATCAGAACATTGTGGGATTGGAAGATATTCCAGCAGTAAGGAAATTTCTTGATGTATTCCCTAAAGAATTACCTGGTATACCACCTAGCAGAGAGGTAAAATTTTCAATTGAATTGATACCAGGGGCTACACCAGTATCAAGAACACCGTATAGAATGTCAATGGAAGAATTACAAGAGCTGAAAAGGCAGTTGTTGGAATTGATAGAAAAAGGATTTATTAGACCTAGTACCTCACCCTAGGGTGCTCCGGTGTTATTTGTTAAAAAGAAGGATGGATCTATGCGATTATGCATAGATTATCGACAGTTAAACCAGTTGACTATAAAGAACAAATATCCACTTCCAAGAATTGACGATTTATTTGATCAATTGTCTGGAGCTCAGTGTTTCTCTAAGATTGATTTAAGATCAGGATATCATCAACTCAGAATTCAAGAGCAGGATATTTACAAAATAGCTTTTCGAACAAGATATGGGCACTATGAATTTGTAGTGATGCCATTTGGATTAACTAATGCACCTGCTGCATTTATGCGCCTCATGAATGACTTGTTCAGGACTTATTTGGATCAATTTGTGGTTGTGTTTATTGATGATATATTAATTTATTCTAAGAGCATAGAAGAACACGAGACACCTTTACAGATTACTTTGCAACTATTACGAGATCACAAGCTATATGCAAAGTTTAGTAAATGTGAATTTTGGATGAAGCAAGTGATGTTTTTGGGACACATTATTTCAAAAGAAGGATTGTCTGTGGACTCTTCGAAGATTGAGACCATACAAAAATGGGAGCAACCAAAGAACCTCACTGAGGTTAGAAGTTTTCTGGGTATGGCTAGTTATTACCGGCGATTTGTCCAGAATTTTTCTAGAATTGCCTTGCCTCTCACGCAATTGACTAGAAAAGGAACTGCATTTATATGGAGTGAGAGTTGCAACCAAGCATTTCAGTTATTAAAGGAATGTCTATCATCGGCACCAATTCTAGCCTTGCCGATAGAGGGTAAATTATTTGAGGTTTATACCGACGCTTCAAGTATTGGACTAGTATGTGTATTGATGCAAGATAGAAGAGTCATTGCCTATGCTTCAAGACAATTGAAGACCCATGAGAAAAATTATCCAGTACATGATTTGGAATTAGCCGCAGTAATTTTTGCACTTAAGCTATGGAGGCACTATCTATATGACAATCAATTTATAGTGTACTCTGATCATAAGAGTCTTAAGTATTTTTTTTCACAAAAAGAATTGAATATGAGACAGAGAAGGTGGATGGAGTATATTAAAGATTATGATTTCAAAATTGAGTACCATCCAGGGAAAGAAAATACTGTGGCGGATGCACTCAGCAGAAATCCTATAGCAAAGGTGTTTCAATTACAAGTAAAAGAATGGAAATTGCTAGAGGAATTTTCCACATTAATCTTGAAGGTAGAATCACAAGAAGGAAGGGTTATCATTAATAACTTGACAATTCAGTCAGAATTATTGAAGCAAATTAAGGAACAACAGGACAATGATCCTATGTTGATAGAAATCAAGGAAAAGTTGTTTACTAAACCTGATTTTAATGAAGATTCTCGTGGAAATCTTCGATTCCGAGACAGGATATGTGTACCGGATAATTCTAAAATCAAGAAGCAAATTTTAGAAGAGGCTCATCGGTCACGTTACACCATTCATCCTGGAGCTGTCAAGATGTATGAAGATTTAAAGAAGCATTTCTGGTGGTGCAATATGAAGAAAGACATTGTGGACTTCATAGAAAGATGTCTTACATGTCAGAAAGTAAAAGCTGAGCATAAAAAACCAGCAGGAAAATTAAAACCACTCGAAGTGCCAGAGTGGAAATGGGATAGTATCGGTATGGATTTTATTGTAGGATTACCTAGGACACGAAGTTGATTTGATGCCATATGGGTAATCATTGACCGACTTACTAAGTCAGCTCATTTCTTACCAATCAAGACAAGATGGTCTGTTTGTGTCTTAGCAGCATTGTATATGAAAGAAATTGTCCGATTACACAGAATTTTGAAAGACATAGTGTCTGACAGGGATGCAAGATTTACCTCACATTTTTGGAGAGAACTACAAGATGCATTGGGGACTAAATTAAAATTTAGCACAACATTTCATCCTCAGACTGACGGACAAACAGAACGGGTAAATCAAGTTATCGAAGATATGTGCCGAGCTTGTATATTGAAGTTTGGAAATGACTAGAACACTCATTTAGCAATCATGGAATTTGCATATAATAATAGCTACCAGTCTACCATTCAAATGGCACCATTTGAAGCTTTGTACAGTCACCAATGTAGATCACCACTGTGTTGGGTAGAATTAAAAGAATCACATATTCTTGGACCTGAAATGATCTAAGAAACCACATAAATTATCAAATTGGTACAAGACAGAATGAAAGCTGCCCAAGACCGACAGAAAAGGTATGTTGATCGTCGAAGAAGGGAATTGGAGTTTCAGGAAGGAGAACATGTATTTCTTAAAGTCTCTCCTCGACGTGGAATCAGATGGTTTGGTATCAAGGGGAAATTGAGTCCAAGATATATTAGACCATTTGAGATATTAAAAAGAATTGGAGAAGTGACATATCAACTGGAACTTCCACCGCAATTGTCTAATGTACATGATACATTCCACGTATCTATGCTAATAAAATATGTTTATGATCTGGAACACATCATTGGATATCAAGATCTAGAGATACAAGAAAATTTAGCATACGAGGAAAGACCTGTGCAGATTCTTGATCGAAAAATCAAGCAACTTCGGAACAAGAAAGTTCCCTTACTAAAGATTCAGTGGAAAAAGCGAGGACAAGAAGAGGCAACATGGGAACTAGAAGATGCCATCAAGATCAAATATCCGGAATTGTTCACAGGTTAGTATCCATACTTGGGTGTTATTAAATTTGGAGGACCAACTTTTTTTTTAGTAGGGGAGAGTTGTAACGCCCCGAAAATTTTACTTGTTAGAAGAATATAAGTAATGTAGTTATTGTACATTAGTATGGTCATTAAACTGAAATAATTAGAATGTGAGTTTAATTAATGGTAACATACGTTACCCCAGTGTCGTACACAGAGGTGCGCGCTCCCACAGGGCGACACCAGAAAACAACAACGAAATAAAAATCCGAGAACACCATAATTTCCAGAAA
Source organism: Colocasia esculenta (assembly GCA_014218235.1). Lineage (NCBI taxonomy): Eukaryota > Viridiplantae > Streptophyta > Magnoliopsida > Alismatales > Araceae > Colocasia > Colocasia esculenta. The sequence continues at coordinate 27,428,468 of CM024759.1, forward strand.
AATGTGGAGATCTCAGAAATGTAAATATCCGAATTTTTCGGCGTACGGACTTCAAGGATAAGCCGACGTGACTATTTTTCGGGTGATTTTTCACCCCATGTAAAATAAATTCTAAAAATTAAATAAAAATCACCATAATTTGTAAAACCATTACATTAGATTATGGTTAAAAGTTCAAGACAAATGGACACTATTTGAACCTGTTTACATGTCGATTATTGAATCAGCTGATTTAGGGGACAATTACGGGATGGATTTTTGGGTGATTTACATGTCAGGCTCTACAAAGGCCAGCACGCATGGGGGAATTTAACACATGGTTAATTGGGGTGTTAGGCTTTGATATGTGCATGTAAAATGTGTCCCCAGTAAAACCCAAGAGGTTTTACTGCGGACACCTTCATGGTCGCGTGTCCGGCATGCAAGGGAAGGATGAGTTTATAAAAGCTTCCCCTCACCTTCGTGGAAGCCTTTCTTCATCTCCACTGCCATTGCACTTGCTAGCATCAGTTGTGAGTGCTGCCTTAGCTCTGGTTGTTGTGAGGAAGCCGTTGCTGCTGCTGCAGGAGCTGCTATCTCCACTACATGTGTGTGGGTGCTTCAAGGAGCAACAGTGGGTGGTTGCTGTGAGCACCTGGGGTTTCGTCTCTATCTTTTAGTTGGGGGTTCTCTGAAGAAAGACTCCATCTCCTTCAAGCTAGGTAGTATTCATTCCCTCCTTTCTCACTCCTGTCTTTTATACATGCTAAAGAGGCTCCTGTTTAAGTGTTTAAGTTCACCGGTTCCTCCTCCGGTTGTTGTAAATTTTATGTTGGGAAGAAGAAGAGTCTTGTTCTATTCCTTCTTCTTCCATCCTTAACATTATACTTGCTATAGAATCTTGTTTTGGAGCCATAAATATCTTTAGAATAGTGTGCTCCTTCCTGTTTAAGTGTTTATTCTCTCAGACTTTGGATTTGACTCCTTAAATGCTCTTGAAATTGGTTAGGATCCATCTCCTATTTTCTTCTTCTTCCATCCTTAGTTCTGGAGTCTTATTTTGAAGTCACAAACATCTTTAGTTTAGTGAGTTTGTTCCCCGTTTAAAGGTGTATATCTTCCAATTTCAGATTTGAGTTCTTAAGTACTCCTGGAATTGAGTGTCCATATTGTAGGATTTTCTCTATTCTCTTTCCTTCTTTATTAGAATCTCCAAGTATGAGTGTATACTATATCCACATCTTGATTTGTGTTCTGAAAAGATCAATAGGTTTGCTCTTCTTTCCATTGTGTTCATACTTTAACTAATGGTCATGTTTTGGGCAAAATATACTTGTGAAGAAATTCTTGTTAGATGCAAGGAAAAATTCTCTTAGAATGATTGCATATACTTTAATCTTTATTTCATAAGTATTTCATACCATCCATGTTGTAGAAATCTTATTCTTTCTCTCCTTCCTTTGTTCTGACTGTTTGCTGGAAACCAGCACTAGTGTCGACACTACCCCTGGACTGTGTCGACACCACTCCTGAACTGTTCTGACTGTTTGCTGGAAACCAGCACTAGTGTCGACACCACCCCTGGACTGTGTCGACACCACTCCTAAACTGTTCTGACTGTTTACTGGAAACCAGCACTAGTGTCGACACCACCCCTAGACTGTGTCGACACTACTCCTGGACTGTTCTGACTATTTGCTGGAAACCAGAACTAGTGTCGACACTACCCCTGAACTGTGTCGACACACCCCTGGACTGTGTCAACACCACAGTGAACTGTGTTGACACCACAGTGACTTGTGTTGACATAGCAGTAACTTGTCTATCCAGTAGTGTCAACTTGTCTTCAGTACAACAAGTACGAATGTGAGGGATCATTCTTTTAGCCATGGATATTTATTCCTAAATATCCCAAATTTGCTTGTTCCTTCATGGCTACAACCTTTTGGAATCATTGGTATTAATCTTTAAACCTTTGTTTCATGTAAAATCTTGAATTCCTGTGTACCCCAACTGAACCATTACAAGAGTGAGTATGTTATGATGACAAAGTTGTGGGTCTTTAGACTCAATGAGAAATTATGCCTGGGCAAATAAGGCTGGTTCAGTCCTAGGAGGAGCACCCGTATTCGTTAGTGGCCATGCGGGAACGATAAGGACAAATGGATGTTGGCATACATTATTTCGTGCTTGATTGGTCATCATATCATACATGTGTGTGTGAATGGGTATCTGAACCAGGACTTAAATGTTATCTTGAATGCGTGATTATGCTTCTACATTTCCATTATTCTACATGTATTAATCAGTGGACACGCTTGTCCCTCCATTTAATACTCAATATTAGCGATGTTCAGATTCTTGCCCTGTGATTATATACTTGAGTCCTTTTGTTTAAAGGAATTGAATTCTACTGGGCTATTTAGGTCATTCCTCCTACTTCTTTTTCAGGTGATCAAGATGGGAATGAAGTCTTAGGGGGATATATGTGTGCTGAGTGGACTACCCGTCGTCCAACGGGTCGTTATCTTTTATTTCTCTTATAGTTAGTTGGAATGTAATAATGTTACAGTTTACTTTTATCTGCTCCTCATTTAGACTTGAGTGAGGAGTATCATGTAAAAAGCTTCCGCTAAGAGAGTTGTATATAAATAAACTTTTGTGTTAATTCTCGTGCTTAATATCTGTCATTTTCAGTAAATAGATTTTTTTTACTAGGACGTGACACCAATTACTAAAGACTGATTTCAATGGCTACATCGATTATCCAAGAAATTTTCTTTGGCGCACAAACTTACTTTATTTCAAATTTGGTTTATGTGTTTCACACAATATCTCCTACGTATCTAAAAGTCTCCAACATTAAATGTAGTAGGTAATACTTTTAAGACCTAGGCTATACATTCTTACCTTGTGCATGTTGCAGAAAGGCATTTCTTTTCTGACAGACAGAAAGATAAATACCTAGAATAGCATGTTGTCAGATGGAAATGGGGACTTCTGCAGAAGAGGTATGGGAATTGACTGATGCATGATCTCTCTTACCTAACACCTCCCTCTATGCATTAAATGTTGCACATATTCGATACTCACATGAAGCATTCGTTAGACACAACCAATGCCTTGGAAGCTTGCATGAGCTGAAGATCAAGACTCAACAGATCCTTCAAACAAATATCTTCCATAAAGCCTATAAAAGATGAATCCTGCGGAACTCTAAGAAGAAATTTTTGGCATATAGCTTTCTTTATCCGGTTCTTTTCATAGAAGCTTCAATGCAAGCATTTCAAACTCTTGATCAAGAAGCAACTAAGTGCCAAAAGAAACTTTCGAAACTCTCCAGTGCCCCATTTCTTCTCTCTCTCTCTGCATTCATGCTGAGCTCCTTTCTAAAAGGGAGTTTGGTATTTGTCTAAGAGAATGTTAGCCTGTAATCTTTGTTCCTTTTACACATTGTCTCAGATCAAGCCTATTCATTGTGTTTCTTGAGCTTAGTCTAGGGACTCTCCTTATCTCCTCCAAGGTTTAGGTTGTGCCTCTTCAGTTGAAGAGAAGGCTTGTGTGTACAAGCATTATTCCCCTTGGTAGAAGGGAAGACCTATGGCTTCAGGGTGTTGTTTATTCCTCTTCTGTGTAGTGAAGAGAAGACCAACTGAGCTGGTGTGTAAGCGTTCTTAAGGGGGAATGTACCCTTGTTTAGTGAAATCCCAAGTTGTTCTTGGGGACTGGACATAGGATTGAAGTGTATCTCAGTGTCAAACTAGGATAAAACCTTGTGCATGTATGTGCTTACTTGTGTTTACTTCAGCTGTAAACTAATGCTAACCATCACGTCTTAGTGTTTGAAGTTTTGAGTTGTAGAAATTGTCATAGCAACTCATTCACCCCCCCCCCCCCCGGGCTTCTTAACTAGGCAACATTTCTCACCTAGGGTGCTAGTATAACCCCTGATGATCAGAACCTAACCCGCCAATCGAAGAAGCTCTCACGAACTCCTCTCTAGCAATATCCACACGATGGACGTTGGCGGTGATGACTCCTCCTCTCTCTATTGTACAGCTTCCAGCAGCACCAAGCAACAATGACGAGCAAGTCATAGTAGCAGGTACAAGAGGGGTCGGCCCCTCTTGCACTCCTCTCTTCTCTTCTCACCTTGGAATAGAGCAAGGGAAGAGAGTGGAAAGAGGAAAGGAAGAAGGTTTGGTGGGAGAGAGCTCATCTTGTAGCTCTCTCCCACACCATCTACCTATATAGAGGGTGGAGAAGGAAGCTGCACATCGAGCAGCCATGCTTGGTACGGAACCAGAATGTAGAAGTCAAGCTTCTGTAGAGGACAATATTGTATGTCGTCAGACTCTCTGACAACAACATACTATATCTCCAGGATCAGCTATCCTGACTACAACAACTTTGTGATCAGGACATCCTTGCGACATAAGTGATCGTCGCCAACGCCAATATTTACCATCCTAAATACAACTCAGACTGTAATCTGAATGACCCTGGCTACATAAGTGATTGTCGCCAGTCACCACAGACTCCCTCATCTGTATGATTGTCATCCAAGCTGTGCGTGGCCAATAGGATAACCCTTATCTGATCCTCTATTTAGCGCGTCATTCCATCTTTTGTGTGGCCCAATACAGGGCTGGCCGTGAGTCAAAATCCATCAGAACTACTTCCAATGTGTTGGAACTCCTGATTCACATAAGTGGTTACCTCCATAATGACTCACCGGACTCATCGGCTATGGACGTACCAAGCTACTACGCCATAGCCCCCAGACGGTACCAGGTGATCTAATCCATTGGACCTTTCTGCCCTCATTTACTGTGTATCTATAGTCCCCCATCCAACTAATATCCCAGAATCTGTGCCTTAGGCATGCTCTCGTCAGGCCTACATGGAATTCGTCAGAGTCTTACTCTTATTGGATTCTCTCAGAGTACTCCTTCTCTCTCAATCCAATTGGCCTTGGCCATGAGTTTGCCTGAGTAAGAACACACGTGATATTCCTCTTAAGATACTAAGAGTGGATGATCCTTTGTGGACACACAATTGCCTTTGCAGGGTTGACTGCCATCCATGAAAAACTGACTATACTAGACACAGAAGCTCCGGACCTATAATATCAGCATCATAGAATGGAGCACTCAAGAAAAACATCTTTAGTGTCTCAAGTCTAAGGACCAATTACACAATTGGGACTGCAAAATTGTTGACTGTAGATTAGGTATTATCAACCATTCAACATCTTGCAAGTGGATCATTTAGTGAATTGATTCTTCTGTGAGCACTTGCACTATATCCCTAATGTCTCCACACGAGCAGCTAGGGTGAACACGGTTCGTTTCGGTTCGGTCCGGTTTGGCTCATTTTTTGATCAACCCGAATTGAACCGAATTCCAAGACCAACCCGAACCAAACCGAACCGATTCAGTTCGGTTTAAATCGAAATTTAATTCCTTTTATCACAGAGCTGTGCGCTTGTCTTGATGGTTAAAGCGCTGGCTTTCCATGTAAGAGGTCTGGTGTTCAAAACTCGGTTTTGACATGTTTTCTACAGAAAATATCAATTTTGACACATTTTTTTACAAAAAAACTCTGTTGTAAGAGTCCAGTTTAGAACCCACAACATTCAAAACACCATGCAAGCCTGCGCTAACCAACTATCCTATATTATGTTTGGGTTATTATTGTACATCTTATATATATATTCGATTTCAGAAAATGAAACCGAACTGAACCATGTGGGGGTCCAAACCGAACCGAACCGAACCGAATGGTTTGGTTCGATTTTTCAGTTTGAACAAAATTATGAACTGCCCTACGAGCAGCTATAAGACTAGCTATCTCCATCATATGGATAGGTATACAGTACACTAGTCTATTCAGTTATCTCGATGTCCTTGTCGAGTAACCTATGACTAGGAATATTTAGGATCAATGTATGAAGAGAATTGGTCTCATTATCGTGATCTCATCATGATCCAACTTCTCATTACATTGATCCATGGGCATCACAGTATAAGAATCACCATGCATTTTAATATACAGTGAGGAAATGCCATAATTATATAGACCAAAAGAGATTGTACAGTATACAAGAGCCATTACATACACATGTGATTGGCTTGCAAGGCACTCATAACTAATAGTTTGTCCCAATTTTATGGTATAGACCTTGAGGTTGAGCCTATATAGCATCATCTATTCTGATCTTCATCCGAATTCATGCTTGAAGGGGCCATTCGGTGCCACCGTCGATATGTCATTTCAGTACATATGGCGTTGCCGCTCCAAGTAGCGCCAATTTAGGGCTTTAGGTAGATCCGGTGCCGGCTCAACTAGTGTTGGTCCACGACTTTTATTGTGATCCAGTGCTAGTTTAGTGGTATCGATTTAGGTCTTTAAGATGATCTGGCAAGGTCCAGGGCCTTAGGGGGTATGGCGCCAGTCTATGGGCCTTGAGGATATGGCACCGACTGGGACCTAAAGGGCAATTCGGCGTCAGTCTAAGCCATGAGGTGCTGGTTCAGGACCATAAGGGTAGGGTTGTGGTTTCTTGAGCCATTCAACCGATCCCTCCCTCTCTTCTTTTACGTCGGAAATGCAACCACTGGTGCTTGGGGGAAAGAATGCCTCCGCACCGTCTTATTCTTCTTTGCTTCTTTGCCATCGGGTAGAGAGGGGAGGGAGATCTCCATCATCGCTACCATCCTCTTTTTCCTCCCCCTCTTATCCAATGGGAAAGGTGGAGGTTGTCTCCATCATCACCTTCTTCTTCTTCTTCTTCTTTGGCCATTAGGTAGAAAGGAAAGGCGGAACCATCGTCACCACTGTCTTCTCATTCCTCCCCCTTGCTTCTTCTTGGTCATCGTATAGAGAGAGGGGGCCACCCCCATTATTGTCATCCTCTCCTTAATTCTTCCAGTTTCTTCTCCGTCATGAAGTGGAGAAGAGGGGAAGGCCACCACTAAGGTGAGCAATCGTTGGAGCCAACCACTAAAACTAGGGCTTTGACCATCATTGAACGAGTGTGAGCAGGCTTCATGCTTTGCTCATGATGCTGTAGGTTCAATCTCCTCGTAGGCGAGTCCTCAGAGATTCGAGCACTACGGAGAGCCACCAACAAGCATTTCTTTAATGCATGCTCGTCTTGCCGGGGTAGTCTCACCTTTGTGCATGGACTATTACCCATTTGAACCCCCCTAGCCTCGGGCCTAGGGAAGATGTTGCCGAAATTTTTTCTGGTATTTTTACTGTACATTTACATATTTCATATGACTTGCTAATACAATCCTTTTGCATGTTGCAGACAATGGCTGGAGAAAATAATGTAGCTCTTGTGACATGGGAGGGCCTATCCCACTTAGATTTTGGCTTCCAGAGGGTTGCTTCTATCTCCGAGAAGTCCAACTCTAAGAAAGACACCATGGTGTCGGCGTGACTCACGATAGATGTCGGGTGTCTTGAGTTTGTTTGGGACAGTTATGACAACTCACACCTTTAAGACAAACATTTAATCACATTCCTTTCTAAGTTCAACATTGGTGGGAAGTGTGATGTCATTCAGGTCCACCAACGTGAAGACTTGATATTGTAAGGCAGGGACAGCCTGACTGTAAGTTGCTTTAGAGCCGAGCCCATATAGGTCGGGCGAGCAGAGGCAATGCGACACCATGTTAGGTTTGACAGATCTTACTCTAGAGGAGGATAAGCTGACTCGAGCTCTAGAGTTTAAAACTCATCCTGCTAGGACAATGCCAACGACCATGTAAATAGAGAAAGACAATTGTTTGGACTATTTTTGGCTCCACTGAAGTGGGGGTTCCAAGAGGAACCTTTCATCATGGATTGTTTGGCAGTCCGCTTCAAACATCAGTTGGCCACCGGTTGGTCTAGTGACCTCAAGGCTTCTAGATCATATAACTTTAGAGAGGGTGCCATTAAGTTCATAGAGTTTGTGCTCAGTCATTATGCACCTCTTTTGATATAGGTTGGAGTATGCCACAATGTTTATGCTTCCCACTTCATATATCCTTTGTCAAAGGGTTTGTGTTGTGGTATGATAGAGGTTTTTAATATTGAGTATAACACATCCTATACAACTGAGAGTGAGACCTCCTTGGATTTGTGGAAGCCTTCATCAATTGACTGCTTGTCTTTTGGTAGGGAATCATATGAGGAGATCTGTCTTCCTGACTCCATGACGGACGCCATAAACGGTGAGGGCTAGAATAGCATGGGATATTTGTATCGATACTTGATGAAGGTGTTTAGAGAGCTTTTCCTATCATATCACGAGGAGGCCGATGTGACAGCTTCTTTATCTTCATCCAAAAATAAATCAGGCAAGAGGCCTATTCGCATGGGCGTCTAGTTGAAGTACTTTTTTGATGCCGACCTGAGATATGATGATTTCCCTGCCATTGGTTTAGCTATTGCTAGAGCAAAGAAAAGAGCTTGCAGGAAGATATGGGAGTCCCTCAGGCATTGTTCAAAAATCATTAGCCTCAGCCCAATTTAGCCGGGGTGGATCTTGCATCCCACTCTGCAGCATTCCTCACATATTGGCTTTGTACTTTTGCCCTACCATATGGAGATGAATCAGTAATTTGTCCAGGCTCTATTTATTCTACTAGCTAGATAGCCTAGGGAATCAAGCTGCCATTATTCATCATGGCCTTACGCTTGATTTATAGAACTCTTGGAGAGCTCGACCGCAGTTAGACCCCTTGCAACTTATGTTTGACTACGCCCATGCATTTCTTCAACAGTTGAGCTTGTACGATCTTCCCAGAGTTTGCACCACAGGGCATCCAACCTTCTTAACTGCTTCCTCGCATGATAGAATTTGCTAGTGCCACCCTGAGCTCCTATTCTTCTCAACTTTTTACTTTGAGGGGGCGGCTGACTACAGTCCCAACTGATTCCCCTAGAAGCATCCATTATTGGAGTTTGGAAGCACATTCAACTCCACTTGTAAATAAATTTAGAGAATGTCGAGATGATGGAACTGAGGCATTCGTTCACCCAGTGATAAGTAAAAGAATGTTCAAATCTATATTGGAGCTAGAGTTGTGAGAATGGGCTCTTGCTATTCAGCCCAGTATTCTTATTTTCAGAAGGGGCCAGGCTACTTTTTTAGAGCCCTACTACCCTTTTTGATTTGGTCAAAATTTGGTTATGACCAAACCATTCCATCCGCATCAGCTAAGTTTCATTTGTCGGAGAGGACCCTTACGGGTGCAGATTCCTTTAACAAGGCTCGAGTTTTCTGGGACATCTTCCATCGCCATGAGTCTTGTATCTTTAGGGTACCTTCACATAGTTGATTCCCCCGAGTCACAGCTGTCTACAACAAATGGTGGAATGCCAGGACTGGCTTCTATAGGGCCATGAAGACTAAATTTTGGGATGAGGCGGAGCGATAGTTCTTGCGCTGACAAAAAGTGCCTTTATTTGATATTGACGAGACACATTTGGCAAGACTTCTACCAAGAAAGAGCAATGAGGTTGCAACTGTAACTGTTGGGTTGAATGCATAGTCATATCATTTCCCTCCTATTTTGATGATGACAAGAGGTAGTTTTTAAAGCAATTCAATTGAAACATGTCAAAAACATCATACCTGAAATCAATGTTCAAAAAGCATATTTCAAATCACATTTATCATTGATGTTCATGATAAATCATTTAACTAATGATATATGTGTTTAATTTTCAGGTACAAACATTTTTATGCAAAAGATGTGTCGACACACCCATCAATGGTGTCGACACAACAACAAAGATTCAAAAGCAAAATGTGTAAAAATGTTGAGACTGTGTCGACACGAGTCAAGAGTGTGTCGACACGAGTTGTAGTTTTTCAGAAATCAATCCACCCAGGTCGACACACTCTCAGAGCAGGTCGATACTAGACCCAGCTCCCAGAACAGCCAATTTGAAGAATTGGGACAGCAGGTCGACACACTCCCAGAGCAGGTCGACACGAGACCTTCTTCCCAGAACAGCATTTTCCATATTTTGGACAGTATGTCGACACCACCACCAGGTCAGGTCGACACACTACGGGAAGTTTTCATCTTAAAGTGGATGGGTGCCATGTGTCAGCCCAGGCCGATGGGAATCAACCTAGGATCGTGTGCCCTTATACCTAAAAGGTATCTTTGGACTCTTTTGGGTATAAAAGGACCTCTATTGGCCCTCCATCCACGTGAGAGAGACCCAGCCAAAACTCTTAGAGCCTCCCGAAAGTTCCTGGCGGCTGCAAGAGGTTGTCTCCCTCCTCTACTCTCCTGTGCTTCCAGAAGACCAATTCTCACCAATCCAAGTGTGAGAATTGGAGTGTGATCCCTGAAGAATCCTCAGAAGCATTCCAAGGAAGTAGATCTTGTAGAAGCATTCGTTGGAGAAGAATTCAAGGAAGATCCAACAACTCCAAAGTGCAGAGCATCGGCGTTGGACTTCAAGATTGCAAGCTTCTTCCCAATCCAAGCTTCTACAAGGGAGTACACTTGAAGAACGAAGCTATTTAATACAATTCACTATACTTTTGTTCTTCTGAGATATCTTTTAAGATTATGCAAGTGCTTCTGCATATCTCTCATTAGTGTTCTCACTTTCGACTAGATCTATTGCTAGAAGGTCTATGTCTTGAGTTGGTGTCTAGCAACCATTGTGTGAGCATTGTGCTCAAGTTGTGTGAGTATTGTGCTCAAGTTGTGTGAGCATTGTGCTCAGGTTGTTGTGAGCCGTAGTGCTCAGTTTGAGTTGTCTAACTCAAGAGTGTGTTGAGCAGTCTTGCTCAGTTGTTCTAGAGTAGTCTTGCTCTAGAAGGTGTGTGAGTTGTAAGCTCTCAAGTGTTGGAGTTGTCAGGCTCCAGTGGGTGTGTTACCCAGTTGTGTTAGTGAATCCTCACAGGTTGTGAGGGGTGGATGTAGGAATCACTTGGGTGATTTCCGAACCACCTAAAAATCCTGGTGCACTTGTCTATCTGTGGTTTGATTTCATTATCCGTTAGATGCTTGCATAGGATCGTTTAAAGTTCACTTAATCAACTGATTTCATATCTGCTTTTACCAACTCACTCAAATATCATCAGATCTGTGGTTTTTCACTGATAAAAATGCCTCTGATTCAAAAGTGTTTTTAAACTGTTTAAGCTTCCGCAGAAAGTGGCATAGATCTATTCATCCCCCCCCCCTTCTAGATCTTATCCACACCTTTTCCTCGATCCTTCAATTGGTATCAGAGCGGGTTTACCTTGATCTGAGTTGATCCGAGTAGTTTTTGTTTCTGAGTGTTGTGTGTTTGAGTGTTTGCTTGTTTGTTTGCTAAGCATTTCCTGCTTTAGAGTCATGGATTCCAAAGGTTTCATAGCTGAGGGTCATTCCATAAATAGGCCACCATTCTTTAATGGGACGGACTATTCTTACTGGAAAAACAGAATGCAAGTGTTCTTAAGGGCCCAGAACTATGAAATTTGGAAAGTGGTTGAGGCTGGTCCCTATGAAAACCAGGGTGAGGAAGAAACCTGAACTAGGGAACAAATAAGAAGAGCTACATTGAATTATAGTGCCATGAACATGATTCAATGTGCTGTTCATCCCAAGGAGTATTCGAGAATCTCAATGTGCAAATCTGCCAAAGAGATGTGGGATAAACTTGAATTACTCTATGAGGGAACATCACAAGTAAAGGAGACTAAGGCAAATATTCTAGTTTCAGAATATGAACTTTTTATGATGAAGTCTAACGAAAATATTTCTGAAATGTTTGCCAGGTTCATGGTGATTGTGAATGGATTAAAGGCCTTGGGTAAGGAGTATACAGATGCAGACTTGGTAAGAAAAATCTTACGTTCACTTTCTTCAATCTGGCATACAAAGGCCACTATCGTTGAAGATTCAAAAGATCTGTCCAAAATCTCTTTGGATGAATTGATTGGATCCTTAATGACATATGAAATCAACTTAAAAAGAAATGAAGAACACATAATTAAGACCAAGCCTATGGCACTTAAGGCCTCTTCAAGCAATAAAGATAAAAGTCAGGAGAAAATAAGTTCTGAGGAGTCTGAGTGAAATGAGGATGAAATTGCCCTCATGACTAGGCAATTCAGAAAATTCTTGAAATACAGAAAAGGAAAAATGTCTGGGAAAAAGAAGTCTTTCTCAGGTAAGAAAAACACTTCCTTTTCTAATTTCAACAAGAATCACAAAACTGACGAAAATATTGTATGTTACAGGTGCAACAAACCAGGACACATGAAGGGAGAGTGTCCTGAGAGCAAGAAGGATAAGCATAAGAAATTCCAGAAGTATAAGAAGCCAAAGGCCATGGTAGCCACTTGGTCTGACGAAGACTCAAGTGAGGAAGAAGAAGAGAAGAAATCCTCAAGCTCTGAAAGTGAGGAGGTTTGCTTCATGGCCAACAGCACAGATGAAAAGGTAAATACTTCCTTTGAAGATTATACTGTTGAAGATTGGCAGGATGTGTATGCAGAACTGGTTGAAAGATATTCTGAAATGAGAAAAGAAAACAAACACATCAAAAAGAAAATTGAAAATCTTTACCATAACCAATAGAACTTGTGAACTGGAAACTGAAGTAACAGAATTGCTTGAAGAAAAAGAAAATCTCCTGAGCCTAATTGATGATCTAAAGCTTGCTTCTCAAAAGGCCTCCCAAGAATTCAAAAACTTAACAGAAAAGCTGGAAATTGAAAAACAAGAAAAACAACAGAAAATTGAAGAAATTATAACTCTTAAAAACCAGCTAAAGGAAAGGGAGGAGGTTATCCAAACCTTCACAAAAGGCCAAGATAACCTAGAGGCATTGCTAGGATCCAACACGACAACCACATCTCATAGATTAGGATTCAACAAAAAAAAACCAACAAAAGATAAATCTGGTGAGAAAAAGGGAAAAGCACCACTGATTAAATTTGTCAAGGGTCCTAATATGGAAAACACATAAATTCAACAAACATCAAACAAAACCTTAAACAAAACACCAAACAAAGCAAAAACTCAAAAACAAAAGAAGACTATCAGGTCGACACAGTCCCCTGACAGGTCGACACCAGTCCACAAGAAGAAGACTTCTGTGGCTACTGTGTCGACACCAGTACAGGAGAGGTCGACCTGCTCAACATCAAAAGCTGCAAACAACTCAACCAAAAATTCAAATAAAAATTTAAAAAATAAGAAAAAGTCAAAAGAAATAATTCATGAAAAACCTTGGACCTCCAAGACAACACTGCAAAATGACTGGATCAATCCTTGGAGCCAATGGTATAACAACCCCTGTTGGTATAATCCTCAATTCCTTCATCCAAATCTTTGGATGTACCAACAAAATCCCTGGATTCCACCTCCTCATCCGAACTCCAACTTTCAAATGAAAAACTCCCCTCCTACCAAAAACAAAAATGTTGGTGCTTTCACTCCTAAGAAAAAGAACAAACCTAAAAAGCCTGAAACCACCAATTTAACAAAACAAAATAAAAAACAAGTCAAATTTGGGTGAGAAAGGATTTACTAACAATGTCCAAACATTCTGATGGTCCCAACTCTGTTTGGGTACCAAAATCTTCTCTCCACTGATCTTGTTGCAGGAAGGTCGTGCACCCAACTCTAATGTATGGTTCCTTGATAGTGGGTGTTCACGACACATGACTGGAGATAGAGCCAAATTCTCATTCCTGCTTGAAAAGGAGGGAGGGTCAGTTACTTTTGGAGGTAAAAATAAAGAAAAGATCTTAGGATCTGGAAAGGTTGGTCAAACTTCTTCAAACTCAGTAGATAATGTTTTATTAGTTGATGGTCTTGATTATAATTTGCTCAGTATCAGCCAACTATGTGACAAAGGTCACAAAGTTGTGTTTGAATCTGATTTTTGTAAGATAATTGATTCATCAACTGATAAAATCAAATTCTTTGGAAAAAGAGAAAACAATGTCTACATGATCAACCTAAATAAAAACTTTTCTGAAAATCTTTGTTTTGTTGCAAATAAAGATGAAATTGCATGGACTTGGCACAAAAGACTTGGCCATGCAAGTTTCAGAACAATGGATAAGTTATTAAGATTGAATTTGGTTAAGGGTCTTCCTGAATCCTTCTCTAAAGTTGATAATCAAGTTTGTGGGATATGTGCTTGAGGAAAACAAACTAGGAAATCTTTTAAAACCTTCAATGAGGTACTTACATCTAGCCCACTAGAACTTCTTCACATGGACCTTTTTGGGCCAACAAGAGTTCTAAGCTTAAGTGGCAAAAGATATGGGTTTGTAATCATTGATGATTTTACTAGATTTACTTGGGTTATCTTTCTATCCCACAAAAGTGATACTTGCCTTGAATTCAGGAATTTCTGTACCACTATCTTAACAACTTATCCATATAAAATCAAAAACATTTTAACTGATCATGGGGGAGAATTTGATAACACATCCTTTTCTGATCTATGTTTTGAATTTCAAATATTTCACAAGTTTTCTTCACCTAGAACTCCAGAACAAAATGGAGTTGTGGAAAGAAAGAATAGAACTCTTGTGGAAATGGCTAGATCCATGCTCTTAGGAAGTAATCTGCCCAAATCCTTCTGGGCTGAAGCTGTTAACATAGCCAATCACATCCTAAATAGAGCTTCGATCAAACCAAAGATCAGAAAAACCCCCTATGAATTGTTGAAAAACAAAAAGCCAACTGTCTCTTATTTCAAAATTTTTGGGTGCAAATGCTTTGTACACAATAATAACAATGAAAACCTTGACAAGTTTGATGCTAAAAGTCAGGAAGCTATCTTCCTTGGCTACTCTGAAGTGTCAAGGGCTTTCAAAGTGTACATTCTAAAAACCAAAATTGTTGAAGAATCTCCACATGTTATTTTTGATGAAAATACCTTTTCCACTAATAATTCTAAATCTTGCAGGGAAAGACAAGACAATGAAGAGGATGACCTCATTGTGGATTCTTCACCAACTGTTGAGGAGCTTGACAATAATGAAGAGAACCTGAACAACTCACCATCTTCAAATGGGTCAGGTAATATTGCTCCAGAAGAGGGTACTTCTCAACAGGTAATTTCTGAACCTCGATATCTGAGAGATCACCCATTAGACAGTGTAGTTGGCAATTTGAATGACAGAGTAAGAACCAGATCATCCTTCTTGCAAAATATTGAAGAAGACTCACTAGCTCTAATTTCCCAAATTGAACCCAAGTCAATTGATGAAGCCTTATCCAGTTCTGATTGGATTAATGCCATGCATGATGAGCTTCATCAATTCGAAAGAAATCAAGTATGGGAATTAGTACCTAGGCCTAGTGACCAAGCAGTGATTGGCACTAGATGGGTCTTCAGAAACAAATTGAATGAATCTGGTCAGGTAATCAGAAATAAAGCTAGGCTAGTTGCAAAGGGGTACAATCAAGAGTTTGGTATTGATTTTGAAGAGTCATATGCCCCTGTAGCTAGACTAGAAGAAGTCAGAATTTTCCTTACTTTTGCATCCTCCATGAAATTTAAAGTCTATCAAATGGATGTCAAAAGTGCATTCTTAAATGGATATATAAAGGAAAATGTTTTTGTTGAACAACCTCCTGGATATGAAAATGAAAAATATCCTAACCATGTTTTCAAGCTTAATAAGGCTCTCTATGGTCTTAAGCAAGCTCCAAGAGCTTGGTATGACCGGTTGAGTTCCTTTTTACTTGAAAAAGGATATTTTAGAGGTAATGTTGATCAAACATTGTTCACAAAAACAGTTAAAAATCAAATAATTGTAGTCCAAATTTATGTTGATGACATAATATTTGGTTCAAACAATAAAGGCCTTTGCACTGAATTTTCAAATCAAATGAAGAATGAGTTTGAAATGAGCTTAATGGGAGATTTAACATTCTTTTTGGGATTGCAGGTGAACCAAACAACTGAAGGAATCTTCATCAGTCAAACCAAATATGTCAAGGAGCTATTAAAGAGGTTTGACTTTCAGAACCTTAAGCACTCAAGCACACCAATTGCAATTAATGCTAAACTAGAAGAAGATCCATCTGGTAAGTCAGTAGATCCAAAGACCTACAGAGGTATGATTGGCTCTCTGCTCTATCTTACAACTTCTAGACCTGATATTCAGTTTTGTGTGTGTTTATGTGCTAGATTCCAATCTAATCCTAAAGAAAGTCACATGCTAGCTGTTAAACAAATTTTTAAATATCTTGTTGGAACATGTGACTTAGGTATTTGGTATCCTGCTGGTTGCAAGTTAGATCTGTTTGCCTATTGTGATGCTGATTATGATGGGTGCAAACTAGATAGAAAAAGCACAAGTGGCTTGTGTCTATTTCTAGGTGGGTGCCTTATCTCTTGGGCTTCTAAGAAGCAACATTCAGTTGCTCTGTCAACTGCAGAAGCTGAATATGTTGCAGCAGGTAGATGTGGAACTCAGATTCTCTGGGTGAAACATCAACTTCTTGATTACAACCAAGATTTAGGGTTTGTACCCATCCTATGTGATAACACTAGTGCCATAAATTTGTCTAAAAACCCCATTCAGCACTCCAGAACAAAACACATTGAAATTAGGCATCATTTCTTGAGAGATGAGGTTGCCAAGAAATCTTTTGAACTCCATTTTATTGAAACTGAAAAATAAATTGCAGACATTTTCACTAAACCCCTTCCTAAAAACAGATTTTCATCTTTAAGGAGAGAACTTGGTCTTTGCAAATGTCCACCTTCATGATTTCTCTCAAGGTTTGGGTTGAGTGTTATGCATTGTCTAAGGGGGAGTTCTTTGCATCTCATAATTCTTTGCTTCCTCAAGTTACATTGTTCATGTCTCACTCATAAATTCTATTTCCTTTTTTTTACAATAAATTCTCCAACTCTGATTGTGTTGAAATTTCTTGGTATATCAAATAGTGATTTGGAGAAGGACAAGTTATGCTTGTCTGGACACTTTCACTATGCGAGAGTATACGTCTCCGCCAAGTACTAAGAAATTGATATGCAATTATTGAGGAGGAGCTTTTATTATTCAAAGAAGATACTTTTTCTGATTTCAAAAACTTGCTTATTTTCACTTCCATTTCTTTTTAATAATGAATTCTTCAACTCTTATTGTATTGAAATTTCCTAGTATATCAAATAGTGTTTGGAGAAGGACAAGTCAAGCTTGTCTGGAAACCTTTCATTATGCGTGAGTATATGACTCCGCCAAGTACCAAGAAATGGATATGCAATTATTGAGGGGGAGCCTTTGTTGTTCAAGAAGAAAACTGTTCTGATTTCCAAAATTTACATATCTTTATTTTGATGAAAAGTGGCTGAAATCATCTTCTCAGGGGGAGCTAGAAAATTCACAAGTCATGACTTTGCAAAATTCAAAACTTTTCTTGAATTTCATCAATTCCTTGCATGATGTCATCATTTAGAAGTCTAGAGTCTCAAAATGAACCATTGAGTGATCTATTTTTTTTTTATCAACTTTCAACTATATCTCTCAACCCACAGAAATTCAGATTTCTTCCAAGACTAAACATCAACTTGTGCTTTGAACTTAAAACATTTCCTTGTTTGCAACTGATGATTGAATGTATTTGAATTCTATCTCACAAACTCTCCAAAAATTGTTAAAATCCAACAGAGCAA
Source organism: Colocasia esculenta (assembly GCA_014218235.1). Taxonomy (NCBI): domain Eukaryota; kingdom Viridiplantae; phylum Streptophyta; class Magnoliopsida; order Alismatales; family Araceae; genus Colocasia; species Colocasia esculenta. The sequence goes on from CM024759.1 coordinate 27,446,117, forward strand.
TGGCACTTGTGCTGAGAAACTGCACACCTTCACAATGAATGAAGAGCCATGTATGTCATGAGGCACTATTGCTAACTCTGTTCAAAGGGGAAACAAAATAAAAAAAAATTTCAAAACAAAAGCAAGATGTGCTATGTTTTTGATGATGACTGAGTAACTGAAAATATTGGCGTCTACAAAATGTATATTTTCATGTCAAAAAGCCATCATTTACCCCTTTGAGACTTGACAATGACTAAATCTTAAGTAACCAGGGACTATGGTGTGTAAAAATCACTAGTACTTGTGTGAAAGAGATTTATATCATTTGATAGTTTGTTAAAAGAACAAAATGTGAACATTATTGGAGAAATGTCTGAAAAGACACATCTTCATTCCTCATCAAGTTGTTCCTTGAGATTGTGTTTTATTTTCAACACAATTGTATTCAGTCTAGATGACATATTTAATTCTTTAAAGTTGAGAAATATGGTAGTTTATAGTTGATTATTAGATATATTATATCCCTCAATTTCTCATTTTGTTGATTCAAGTCTTGAAATGCTAATATCCTGTTGGAAATTGTTTGAAAAAAAAAAAACTTGAACTGTGATGAATTTTTTGCAAAATATAACAAATGAATTTTTAAGCCTCTTAAAAATCCTTGAATTGATAATTCCTCTCATTGTTTATCATTCTAAAGATGTCCCAAATTTCTCAAAAATTTTCACACAAAACTTCAAATCTTCTTCTAAGGCTGTGTCGACACCATCCCATCCTGTGTCGACACACTTCCGGTCAGGTCGACACACCCTTCATCATGTGTCGACACTGCCTTCTTGCCAGACCCTTTTCAAACCTTTCGGGTTCATGATAAGTCTTCTTGTTCCTGCAGAGCAGTATACCACTGCACTCCTTTTAGGCATCAGGTCGACCCGACGGCCAAATTCTCACCGTTTCCGGCAAGAACTCTTCCCATTTCTCTCTAGCTCTCATCCTCTTTCCATCACTTCTCCATTCTTCCATCTCCTCTCCGAATTCCACTCCTCTTGCACCATGGTCAGGAAGTTGGGTCCCCGCCGTGGCGCAAGGTCAAGGGCCTCTTCAAGGCCAGTTCCGGCAGAGGTTGCCGTTGAACAGTTGGAAAGAAGAACCAAGAGAAGAAATGATCCTGCCGAGCAACCAGGATCTTCTTCTGCACCTCAGAGGGCAGCCAAGAGAGGTAGGACCTCATCTTTAAGAAGAGGTAGTTCTCCTCAAAACCATAGACCAGAGGTAGGGCATGCCGCATTAGTGTTTGTAAGGCATCTTGGTTCTGTGACGCTTTAGTCACCATAATTTTCCATATCGCATCTAGTCAACAAGACACATTAGTCTTCTTGGGTCGTTTGACACCTGTCAGCATGGAAGGCATGTCAATACGGCATGTTAGGTTGTTGTGACTGTTTTCGTGGATGTGTTGGAGTCACCGTAGGGAGACATGACTTGTTAATATTGTTAATACGACATGTCACTTTGAGGTGTTCTAGGTGCCGAAGGCTTAAAGCATTGGCTGGTGCACTCCTCCTTCTTTCTCCCTCTCTTCTTCCCTTTCCCCTCGGGGGGGGAGAGAACTCCCCCTCTCCTTGTCTTGGTGTATTTCAGGCAAGATTGAGGGTGACCCGACATCGTGTGGCTTACGTGGAGTAAGGAGTGACGGATTGCGGAATTAGCTATCAAGGGAATCTAGAAGGAGGGGTTGAATAGATTACCTCCAATTGAAAAAAAAAACAATACTTAGAATCAAAATTAATAATTGATATGGAAATCTGGTGTATGCACAGATTGAATTTAAGACCAATTGTGTGTGTAGAGTGTGAATTCAAGGATGACAATATGATAGTGGTGAGGACAATTGATCGTGCCTATCAATCATCTAGCGTTGGAACAAGTCAAACCACAGGACACAAAGATTTAAGGTGGTTCGGATTACACAACTTGTGTATCCTACATCTACCGTCCTCACACACACCAAATTCCTTATGTAGCAAGTTCAACACACACACAGTAACACACACATGATATGAGATGATTAATGTCTCAGATCAAACCACACAAGTTTGAATTGAGAGTAAGAATTGCTCAATTCAATAGATCACACACTTGAGATAATGGAATTGAAGTACAGAGGGAGAATTCAAACGCAGAGAAGAACAGATGATGAGGTTGAATCCTCCAAGCCCTTGATCCAGATCTTCTAGCTTCGAATTACAGAAGTCTGGAGTAGATCCTTGAGCGCTTATGACAAATTTGACTTCAAATTGATCTCCTGAGATGAATCTTCTGGCCTTCAATCCTTGGAGCTCGAGCAGAGCATTGAGGAGCCTTCCTCTGGTTGCTTCTGGTCCTTGGAGAGTGTGTGAGGGTTCCTTACTCCGAAAAGAGGCCAAGGATACCTGTAAGGCCCTCGAATTTTATTGTATTATTGTATTGCATGTAAATAATTCGTGTGTGTATGTGCGTATGTAACTATTTACGTAAGTACTAGTAGTATACTATTGCATGCATGTGTATAGACTAAATGTAAATAGTGTATGAATGACATGTTGATAGTGTGTACATGATAATACATATGCATGACATATATAGGTGTAAGATATGCAAGGTTTCTGCATGTTTTAGAGTTCTGGCCGAAGGCCTTATAGGCGTCAATATCAATGGACGTTTGGGCTGAGTAGGCGTCATCCCCATGGACGCCAATACTAATTCCAGCGTCCAGCGATGTGGACGCCAAATTCCATGACCTGCATGCGTTGCAGAGCCCAGAAATTCCGGAAACAAGCCACCCCAACCATTGGGGGGCTGTCCCCAACGGTCTGAAAGGCCATCTTGTCACCCCTACGTGACAAGAGAACCCCTCTTCTATATTCAGACCCATTTCTACAACCCTAACACTTCTCTTTGCCCCTTTGCAAAAGAGAAAGGAGAGAAAAACCCTATTTTCGGACTGTGAGAAACCCACATTTTTGCAGCCCAAAATCCGAACTCCTGAAGCTTGTTCCGGTGTTCTGCTGCATCAAGGAGCTTACTGGAGCATTGAGGAAGGCTTCCCCGACCTCGACTTGCTGTGGAGACTGCTCAGGAACCCGGAGTAAAGTGTTTCTAAGAGCTTCTTGGGACAGCCCAAGGAGAGCTTCACCGAGCCCTAGATCCATCTGGTGAATTTTCTAGAGGCAAGTACCCTACCCATAGTGTTCATGTATGTGTCTAGGATGGTTTTATCATTTTTATACATTTTCCTCGTGTCCTGGATCCCCTCTTTCACCCTTTCATGTGAGTTCGGTCTGTGTTTCTGCACAAACAGGAACTTGGCATCAATGCCTTGACGCCAAGCTCCAGGTGCGCATCCAGCGATCTGGCCGTCCACTTCTGGAACGGCCAGAGACCGCCGCCAAGTTCATCTAAGCAGAACAGCAAGCTGTTCTGCCCTTCTATGTGGATAATTTCGATATGTTTCACGATGAGGATATAATGTAATCTATTATATGCCATGTATACTAGCTAATGTGATGGATGAGAATATGATTGTACATTTATTTTGTGGATGGTAGAACTTATTTATGTATTTAAAAGTATGTGGAAGAATGTAATTCATGTGTATGTTTTTACCCTTTTCCTGATAATCCGTGGTAAATTCATGTTGCCCTAATTTCATTAGACCATGTGTGTACAACCTTGTCTATGCCTCGAGTTCTGGAATTTTCCATGCTTATATGATCTATCGAATTTTCCCGTTTTGGGGAAAACAGAAATCATGCGTAAGTCGTAATAAATCTTTCGTAAATTGTATGTTGGCCAATAAATTCAGGAATAAATTCTGTAGTTCCATGCTTGTTAGGGTTCAGACAGTGAGTGGTTAAAACTGTGCTTGTGTTTAACTCCATGTTAAATCGAATTGCGGATAGCATATGAAATTAATGTTAGATTTTCTATAATTCCGTTTTAGCTCAGAAAAATCTGAAATTTTGTAAGTGGGATCCTAAACCCGAAAATAGCTTGTGGTTAAAATTTCAGGTCATTTTGACTAGTAGATGATACAATATGAATTTTTCCATGTAAAAATGTGAAATTAATGCATGTCTTGGTAAAATGATTTGATTTTGTATATAGCAACCTAATTAGTGAAAATTCCTGAGTGCTAAATTTCTGTAATTGTAGTGCCATGTTAGGAAAAACAGAGAAGTGTGTATGTGAGTGAGAAAGTGAATGAAATGAGAGTGGCATGTGTAAACCTATGTGTTAAAATCGGTAAAATGTGTAATGTGTAATTCGTGCGAAATGTGACACTGCTTCCGTAGAGGGCAGTGGAACCATATCAGGGAAAAGTCCCCTTGAGAAGGTTCAATGTGTAAGTGACCCTAAAGGCATTAGGGGGAAATCCTGGAGGTGGACAAGTACCACTGGTTAGGGTGGAGACTTGTTCTCCCGGTCTGCGCAGTCCAAGAGTCGCCATTGTATTGCCTAGATGGCGTCTATGTGATGTGATGTGTTTGTGTCCTTCTTTGGTGGTTTGGACTATGTGTCACGGCACTAAATGTGAATGTGTAAATGTGTATGTGTTCATGTGAAAAATGTGAATGTGACAATGTGTAAAAGTGTATGTGCAAAGTGTGAAATATGCGAATTTGGAAATTGTGTAAAAATGTGAAATCAAAATGTGAGGATGTGAGTTTGTAATCCATGTTATGACAATCTGAAATCATGCTTAACCAGTAGCTTTACCACATTATGATCATGTTTATGTATGCAAAATGCCTAGAATCCATGCTAGGAATAATTGTTAAGCATCTAGAAACAACTTCCATCCTTGGTTGTTCACATGTTGTGATTTAATCATTGTTGTAACTTTCATGTGTTAGATTTCAGTTGCTAAAGCATGAAAAACCAGCAAGCTTAAAGCATGTAAAATGGTTACGTATATGCGTAAGAATGTGTAGATTCCATGTTAGGTATGTTTCCTTTCATGCATGCTCGAAAATTTATGATAATAGCTTTCATGTCTTAGTTGGTTGAAGGTGGATTTCTATGTGAAAAATGAATAGAAAGCATGTGATAGGTGATTCTATTTTAGAAGATCTGAAAGCGTAGTCCATGTGTTTAAATTGTAGATTCACCGTGATAGGTTAAATTAAATGTCAAGCATGCTACATGTTGTGTCTTGTGAACGTGAGTGTAGAACCTACTATGGTATGTGCATGTACGGTATGTGTAGAGTTACTTGCGGAGTCTTTTAGACTCACTACTTGCTTCAGCGTACATGTGTAGTTGGTGACGAGTCACTTGTGGAGGAGATGTTGGAGACCGACTCCGAGCTCGGAGATTAGAGTGTTGGAGTACTTGTGACATTTTGCGATTTTCATAGTATGTAATGGAACATTGTACTAGCATTATCATGGAAGAATGTATAAGTATGGACATCTATGTATTTGATTTTCAGCAAGTTAAATTATGTGGACTTTTAGTTCTTAAATGTTATCGAATCATGTATGTTAAATGTGGATGATGAATGAAATGAAGACAGTGGTTCTTTTACTTCTGCTACTATGTTCTTATATTCACGTGTATCTCAGCTGAATGTTATTGTTGGGTAAATGTCCCACTGTGATGACGCTTGCTATACTGACGTGGGTTGGTATAACCGTACTGGTATAATGAGGGTCGTCACAATACCTTTTATAAGTGTGTCCTTATCCTCACACATACATGGGAATTTGTGTGTACGAGGAAAGGATGCCCTAATTAAAAGCACATGATGCTTACGTGTTGGCCCTAAAGCTGCGGTTGTCGACAGATGCACAACAATTGTCGACAACCACTTCTTCAAATCCTTTATCTGGAACTAAATTCTTGAATGCTTAGTTGGGTTGTTGACAGACGCATCTTGGTTGTTGATAGCTACTGCTAACCTTGGTTCTTCTAGAAGCTTGGTGTTGAAGGCTTTCATTGGTTGTCAACAGGCAATTTTGGCTTGTCGACAGCTACTGCTTGAGTTTGTCTATCTAGAAGCTATATTCTGATGGTAGCCTTAAGTTGTTGACAGACAAGTCTATGGTTGTCGACAACTACTATAGCACTTCTTTGATCTCTTCATATTTCAGATTGAACATGATCTTTTGTGCACTCCATTGTATCATGTGTTCTCTTGTGAGTGAGAAACTTTAACTTAGATATCATCATTAGTATTTCATGAGTCGAAGTAGGATATGCTTTAGTTGATAAGGGCCATGACTTAATGTCGAGAGTTGTGTGTCGACATGTGAATTGCATATGTCGACACATCAGTGGCGTGGCTTGACATTTGAGTAATACACGTGTTCATCAGCATGAAATTTATATAAGAGCTATGTCATCATCAAAACATAGAAAAACAATGGTTATGGATGTTCACACAACCACAACTCAACAAGGAGGAGGCGGCCAATCACACGAGAAGGCCCATAATGGGTTGGTTTCTCAGTTTGAATGTAAGAATGCTTATTTGTGTAGTTCAGGGCTTGTTGGGCTTTTCGAGTATTTTCTTTAGCTTCCTCGTATTCCCCTCCCCCGTGTGGCGTGTTTGTTGTTTGTAGGTGGTGCTAGTTATAGGTGTCCTGCAGGCCAATTCACGTGAGTGATGGCACTTGTAATTATGTACAATATCTTTTGGTAATATTATAATGGTAATTTTCTCACTGTATATTCCATATGTATGTATATTGTGATGTCTATGGGTCTGTACAATGGAAATTGGATCATGATGAGATCATGATAATGAGGCTGATCCTCTTTAAACACAGATCCTAAATATTCCTAGTCATAGGTTACTCAAGAAGGACATTGAGATGACCGGAAAAACCGATGTGCTATATACCTATCCATGTGATGGAAGTAGCTGGTCTCATAGCTGCTTATGTGGAGACACTAGGGATATGGTACAGGTGCTTATTGGAGAATGAGTTCACTGAATAATCCGTTCTCAGAATGTTGTATGGTTAATGATACCTGATTGTCAGATAGAGATTCCGTAGTCTCAGTTGTGTAACTGGTCCTTAGACTTGAGACACCAAAGATGTCTTGTTTGAGTACTCCATTCATTGATACTAGATTTATAGGTCTAGATGTTCCAGGTCTAGTATAGCCAGTCATTGGGAATGGTAGCCAACCTTACGAAGGCAATTATGTGTCAATAGAGGATCATCCACTCTCAGTATCGTGAGAGGAATATCCCATATTGTCTTACTCAGGCAAATCCCTGGCCAGGGTCAATCGGATTTAGAGATAAGGAGTTATCCGGTTGAATCTGATAAGATTTTGCCTTTAACAAATTCCGTATAGGCCTAACAACACCATGCCTAATATACGATCTTTGGGATAATAGATGCATGAGAGACTACAGGTACACAGTAACTGTGGGCAGACAGGTCCAATGAATTTGATCACTCATATCATCTGGGGATTATGGTATAGTGGCCTAGTATGTTCATAATCGATGAGTTGAGTGAATTATTATGGAGATAATAATTCACTAAGTCAGAAGGAGTTCTAACGAGTGCAACTCATGGCTAGCTCGATATTGGGCCTAGAGGGTCACACACATAAAGTGGATAACGCGATGAATAGAGGATTGGATAAAAGTTATCCAATAAACCTTATTTAACCAATTATGGACCTATTGGGTAAGACCCAATAAGCCTTGACAAGGATCCATTAAGGGAGCATACCAGGATCATGCCACCTCACCCCTTCTAGAAGGAGGACACCTCATCATCATTAGCCATCATGACATTGTGAGGTGTCCCTTGTCATCCTAACATGATGAGGTGTCCCTGTGAGGTGTCCCTTGTCATGATTACATGACGAGGTGTCCCTCTTGTCATCATGACATGACGATGTGTCCTTGTGAGGTGTCCCTGGGTGTCCCTACGAGGCGTCCCTCTTGTCGTCATGACATGACGAGGTGTCCCTATGAGGTGTCCCTTGTCATGATTTCATGACGAGGTATCCCTGCGAGGTGTCCCTCTTGTCATCATGACATGACGAGGTGTCCCTGTGAGGTGTTACTTGTCATGATTACATGACGAGGTGTCCCTGCGAGGTGTCCCTCTTGTGATCATGACATGACGAGGTGTCCCTGTGAGCTATCCCTTGTCATGATTACATGATGAGGTGTCCCTACGAGGTGTCCCTCTTGTCATCATGATAGGACGAGGTGTCCCTTGTCATCATGACATGATGAAGTGTTCCTGATGAGGTGTCCTTTAGGCTCTCTATAAATAGAAGGGGGTTCTCTTTGAATTTCATGGGCTAGAGCTTGAGAGGAGAAACCACCTTCTTCATCCCCCTTCCCATCTCTCCCTCCTGTGCTCTCCCTAGGCAAGAGGAGAACTAGGAGGGCCAAGCCCTCTTGTTGTTGCTGCTACTTGCTGCTGTTGGCCACTGTGTGGCGTTGCACGACATGGAGGAGTGGCACCACTGGTGTAGGAGGGGTCATCATCATCACCGATCATCCATTGTGTGGATACCGCTAGAGGGAGTCTTGCGAGAGCTCCTTCAATCAAGGACTAGTTTTGTGCTTCAGGGGATATACGATCTCCCCTAGGTGAGATTGTCTCACACCTTATTTGTATGTATGTTTACATGCACTGTACATCATAGCCCGATCAAGTACATGGATGGAAATTGATTTTTGTTTTTACTTCTGCTGCGCATGTGATGCCCCAAGTCGATTTCCAACAGGTGGCCCTTGGGATGCTCCATCCTGGGGTCCGCCTTCACACTGGTAACACATCAACCTTGGGTGACGCATTACCAGAGAAGGCATCTGCCTGATTGGACATGTTAGTGTTGCGGCAGACCCGTCCAACATGTTTATGTCGTGACGGGGTGGCCGGATGCATTCATGTCATGGCCTATTCCCCTGACGTGTTTACCTTGCCTGCTAGTTTCTCCTTGTTTGTAGTTGGGCAACGGTGGTTGGTGTTTGTGTGAATTGAGTTGGGTTCCTCACTCGATTCTTTGCTGGTTGTTGACGTGTTTTCTCATGTCTCTGGTATAAGGTGTTGGATGTGGACTCTGAGGCCAGTTCCACCTAGAGTTCAGCCTTTAGGTGAAGAACTCAGTGGTTTGCCATGTCGTGTTCTCAGCTGGAGGTAGTGCCTTGGTTGTCATGCAATGGAGGCAACTCACTGACTGCCCTGGTTGGTGGAGATAGTCATTGTGCTACCTTCTAGCTGCTTGTGCAACTGTGTATTTCTTCCTTCCATTTTGTTGAGCTTCTGGTTGAGTTGTGCATGCTTGTGTTGGCCGACGGCCCTCTCGAGGGTCTTGAGAGGTGGGTGTGCATGCCTCATGTTTGTTGGGCTTGTCGAGGTTTACAAGTCAGCTGTGTGGTGTAATTTGTTGTTGGTGCTCGCCCCGACAATTCTCTATTTTCTTAGTACTGGACACTCAAGGGCTTGTCCAGTCGAGAGGTTGTTACTGCTCCTTGGGACCCCCATCCTCGTAGACCCATCTAAGAGAGTACTCCAAGCTACGAGCGTGCTCGAGTTAGTGACTATGGAGTAGAAGGAAAAACTATGGTTAGACAGTGATGTCGAGTCGTTTGTAGAGCTCTTTTGGCTGGGGCGGGGCGTCAAAGTGGTTGTGGAGTTTTCTTCACTGCGCAGCCTAAACAGTCAATTCTCATTACTGCCCCTCACTACGTGCTTCCAAAGTGGCATAGCGGTGGAGCCGCAGCTTGGCAAGGATGCCATTCTTGTTGTTGTTTTTGTGTTCTCTTAAGGTGGCTCACTGGCCTCACTGTTTCGGGGAGGTTGTAGGCAGGAGCCGACAGTCGAATGGTGAGTGGCCAATGTGCCCTTCCTGACTACCAGTGGGTTGTTGTTATGGTGTTGGTGTTTCTCTAGTAGTGTGTTTCTAAGTGTGGTCCGTTGCCCAAGCCTGCACGACAGTTGTAGCTTGGCAATGTCTAGCTTCCGAGGGTGATGTTGGTTCGACACCTAGTTTGGTGCCCATTGCTTTCCATTATATCGTGGTTTGTGTGCTATAGCACCCTAAAATTTTCATAATTTAAAATTATGGATAAATTAGAAAATTGACAATTTAATAATCCAAAAACTAGTTAAATACATACACACCATTATTGCGTGTGTAAAAAGTATGCAATAAATTAAATAAAAATCACATTAATACTCTAAATAAGTGAGACCGACCATTTCAAGTGAATTTGGGCCAAGCAAAGCCTCTTGGGCCAAAGATTTAAAATCATTAGAAATAAATCCCCAAAATTCGTAGCTCCAATTGGACATAAATTAGAAAGGGAATTAGGGCAAAATCTAGATAAATAGACTCCTAAACCTAACCCAAATTCATGCCCCATCAAGAGGAGGGGTTTCCTAAAGGCTTTCCTACTCCATTTGGGATGGGAATCCTCCAAACTTGGAAGGATCAAGCTAAAACCGCAACCCCACTTCCCTAGTTACAATAGGACTCCTAACAACCCTAAATCTATAAATACTCATCATAATCCCATTGGGTATGAGTTACCAACTTGCTGGGGTTCTGTGGAGGCTAGCTAGAGTACTAGAGGAGGAGGAGATCACCCCAACCGGAGCTTTCTTCCCCAACCCGCATTCTGCTTCGTCCTACAGAAGACCCTTCTTAGGAACGTTCAAAGGTAGGTGTTCTTGGGCCAAATCATGACAACTCCTGTACCATGTTAAAGCTCGTCGTGTTTAGTTTTATATGCATCTATTTTGCCTAATTTTTATCGAGTGTACAAGTCGTGGTAAGTGTTTTCTAAACATCAAGCAAGGTTAGGGCTTTTCATGTTCTCATCATGATTCACGCATCCCAAGACCGAATTGAGTGGAACCAAAACTGTAGTTTTCCTCTACTCATCGTTCTCTACAACTTCCATGTTCAAAGTATTGTTCAAAGACCCCTAGATCTCAGGTTATAGACCAAACAAGCATGATTGTACTGTTTCTCAAGTTTTTGGGTTGAACTTTAAACCGCGACCGATCTAGAGGTCGCGATTTAAAGGATGGTATCGCGGCAGACCAACCCATCGCTATTATCTGTTCCACGACCATTATACCTGTCACACTTCAGACTTGTGTGGCGTCTCATTTTCAGTGTCACTCTGAAAGGCGACCAGACATCACTTCGCTATTTTGTTCCAATTGATAAAGCCATGTACACTTTAATCAATATTCCATACCGATTGCCTTAAACACGACCATCCTCTGTGTCGCAATTTTGTTTCGATTGGTATTCACCAATCGGTATCCCCTTATCGACTGCTACAGATGCGACAGTATTACCTGTTGCGATTTAGACTCCGATTGATGACCCCTTTTTCCTCACCAATCGGTAGCCCTAATCGATTGCCGTGAACGTGTCGACCCGTCCCGTCGCGATTTAGATTCCGATTGATGAAGGCACATTTTCTTATATTAACCAATCGATAGCCTCCAATGATTGCTTTGAAGAGCATCTACATACCCCGACACGATTCATGTCAGAGTCTCTTGTATCCGAAACCCTGTCTTTACTGATTAAGCTTTGGAGATCTGTGACGACTGAACCCGTCGCGATTTCTTAAGCCTCCCATACACCGTCCAGTCAGTTGTAAGTCTAGTATTGGATATTTTTATTGTTTAAATGGTACTATTCATGTCTGTGAAGTGGCCTAAAAATTGTTAAAACATGTAAAAAACTTAATAACCTGAAATCTATTCTATTTACTCTTAAATAATTGTTTGATCTATCTATCATGGGATTACTACACTCCATCTTGATGTTCTAGCTTGTTATATGTAGCGACCCTGGATACTTATGCCCAATAAGGCTCCATATCCAGCCTGCCTCCCGTGAACAGACCGAAGTCTCACAAGGGATAGCTTGCACAAGTGTCCAGTAAGAATATAAAAGACAACCACAAGAGTATAAGCTACAAAAAAGTATATGTACTCACTCATATACAACAAATTACACTGTTTCAATACATTATTACATGTCCAGGAGAAAAGTACAACTACTTGGGCATATCTCGAGGGAGCAAAGCTCACACAACAACAACTAAAACTTAACTACTGGTGGTACGAGTTTGCCACAACACCACTACATGTCAAACACATGACTAACATCTGAAAAGAACTATAAGGGAGTGAGCCTCAAAAGTCACTAGCTCAGTAGGGACCTCCCAAAACAATAATTGGAAACTGAAGAGGGAACCAAGGCCTCAACCACAAAGGGTCTCACTGGTAACACCGATAGTCGAACTACTATATGCTTGAAATAAACATAATTAAACTACATTTAAACATAAATACACCAGCTAGCACAACTTACAAAAAATAAAGGAAACAACCGGACTAGCACAGAAACACTAGTCCACTCACCAATAGAAACAACTACGCCACGAGCCACACATGTAAACCACCCACAAAGGGTAACAGGACTGACAACGGAAAGCCAATCCACTACATACTGAAATAAAAAAACACATCAGAAAACTACCCATAGAAAGGTAAACACAACAAGTGGAAGGTCCTATAACACGACCCCCACGGAGCACAGCTCCACCTTAACACCTAAAAAGGTTGGCACACAGTGTGCCACAACAACCTGCTACCCACAAAGGGCATAGGTACCTACAACCACGAGGTACCACAACTAAACCACAACCACAACTGTGCCCCTAACAAGGAACACAACAAATGAATAGAAACTACACCGGTGAGTCACGACCCACAAACCACAACCACTGGCAAAGCTCGGGTTGGAAAGAATGCTGTTGACACATGAGTAAAGACTACTAGTTCATGACGCCAGTATTCAACTCGGACAACACAACACAAGAACCACCTCTCAGGTCTCGCAGTCTAGGATAAAAGGTCCAATTGCCGCTCCACAACCAAACAACGAAAGCCAAAGAACTGGGGAGACCAACCAACACCACACCTGCAGACCCCACCACTGTAAGCCCATGTCTGGCATCTTTAAGGACTCTGGCCTGAGCTCCCTAAAGTGAGGCACTGGAAAACAGGACTAGCTGGGGACTAGTACGTCTACTAGTGTCTGTCCCCCAACCACGAGCACACTACAAGTGACCGAACACAAACACAACACACAAGTCACTACCCCACTGCCGTCTTTCCCTCAGTCAGACGTACAACTCAAACAAAGGAGTGAGGGTGTCCAGGAAGATGACACAGACCTCGATGGTGATGATCAGTTCATCTCCATATAATTTAATATTAATTATATGTATTTTTAGTGATTAACAAAACCCTGAAAAGTATTATCTAATATCATTTTGATGATGTTTATCTACAAGAAGTAATTCAAATAAAATCAGTAAGTTGCCTACATTCACTGTTCTGTAAAGCTCATAACATATGTTTTGTAAGTATACATCGACTTCCATATAATAGCTTGCAATGATTTCCTTAGTAAAACATCGATTTCATTCCAGCATCGACTTCATAAGTAAAACAACAATTTTGGTCTTACAACGACTTCATAGTTAGAACATCGATTTCGTTGCTACATCGACCTCATTTCACTTAAACATCGGTTTCATTGCTACAACAATTTCGCTTTACTTAAACATCGATTTGGTTGCAACATCGACTTCATATGAAACAACGACTTCTTGTCTACAACGATTTCACTTAAACATCGATTTCAGTAGAACATCGATTTCATATGAAACAATGACTTCGTTTCTACATCGATTTTGGCAGAACGTCGACTTCATGTGAAACAATGATTTTGTCTCTACAACGACTTCACTTAAACAACGATTTCAGTAGAACAACGATTTCATGTGAAACAATGATTTCTTCTCTACAACGACTTCACTTAAACAACGATTTCAGTAGAACAACGACTTCATGTGAAACAACGACTTTACTTGAACAACGACTTCGTTTCAAACAATGATTTCATCTGCACATCGATTTTAGTACAACAACGACTTCTGTTAAACAACGACTTTGTACAGAACATCGATTTCATTACATTCAAACATGGATTATGTTCACATCGACTTGGTTTCAACATGGATTACATTCTCACATAATTTATGATTATATCATCGATTTGATATCAACATCGACACTCTCAGTACACAGACTGTCTCAATACATCAACTCTCTATTAACGATTATGTTTTAGACAGCTATTGAATATTCTTATTTAAATTCTTTTCAAACCTTCATGAGATTCATTCTACATGATATTCAAATATATTTCAAAATCTCTGCGGATTTCAAGTCTTCCCACGAAAGCATGTTGTATCCTGTGCTCTCTAACATTTATTGTGATGGTACAATTTTTTGCACGATGCATCTTTACTTATGTCACATAAATTCATGCTTTATATGATGACAAAATTGCATTTTCTTTTTGGTGTATCTTCATATAGCACGACTACTAATGTTGACTGACAATTTAGACAAAGATAAGTTGTCTATGTGTCAGCATTTATTGTGTGCAGGGTTTTCGGTAGAAGTGCACGTTGCCAAGTTGGACCTGTCAACCTGACAGAAGCTAGAAGAGATTTAGACAATCTTCCTTTGAGTGTGAATGTCTTCCCCAGCATTAATGGCTGCAGGTTTTCATGCTCCACACTTCGGACCATTCACTCCAACGTGCATGAAGATGTGATAAAACGAATACTTCAACGGTCAAAATATTTCAGAGAAGATAAATAGAAGGCTGGTGATTCCATCAAGATAATCCTTTCTCTTGGAGAAATTTTCAAGCTTGCATTCGGAAGATTTTAGAAGGAAAGAAGAGCTCGCTCGTCCATTCAAACCCTTTGTAGCTCTTAGCTCTCTACACCAAATTGCTTAGCCTTTGAGAGCCTGAGTAGATCTGAGAGAGAGTTCCTTGTTGATATTCTTTTTCTCTCAGACATTACCTCAGAACAAGCAGTTTGTATTAGCTTGGTCTAGAGGCCATCCATCTCTTACTCAATCTTCTTTGAGTGTTCCTCTTCGGGTGTGAAGAGAAGACCTACTGTTGAGTGGGTGGTTGTTCCCTTCTGTAAGAAGGAAGACCTGTTGCATCAGGTGTCTCTAGTTCCTCTTCAGGTATAGAAGAGAAGGCCAGCTGCTGCTGGATGTGTAAGTGTTCTTAAGGGGGACTGTACCCTTGCTTAGTGATATCCAAAGTAGTTGCTTGGGGACTAGATGTAGGACTCCTTGGGATACGAGATCTGAACAAGGAATAAATTTCCTGTTGTCTATGTGTTTGCTCTGTTTGTCTTTATTTAACACTAACTCTAACAGTCGAACTTGGTGTTCTCTGTCAAGCGTTTTATTTACATGAATTATTCTAAAAGAAATTTTAGCAATCCATTCACCCCCCCTCTAGGCTTGCTATCTGGGCAACAAGTGGTATCAGAGCTAAGTCTCTTCGAGTAAGTAGATCTCACGATCTGAAGAACAAAGACAAATGGCAGCTCAAGGTCATGCAGAAGGACAGTCAGTCAACATACCTCCTCTATTCGATGGTGAAGACTACAACTACTGGAAGACAAGAATGGAATTCTTCCTTCAAGGTTTCGACTTCCAACTTTGGACAATTATCGAAGAAGGAGATCTCGAGGTTACCAATAGTAAAGACAAATGGACAGACGAAGACAAGAAGAAGCTATCCCAAAACAGCAAAGCTAAAAGTATATTGTGTTGTTCGTTGAGTAAGAAAGAATTCAACAGGATATCAGCCTATAATTCAACTAAAGAGATGTGGGACAAGCTGAGGCTCACACATGAAGGAACTGACAAGGTAAAGGAAACAAGAATAGATATTTTGGTAGCTCAATATGAGAGATTTCAAATGCAGTCTGGAGAGTCCATCTCCCAAATGTACAGTTGATTCACAGACATCACCAATGGTCTGGCTGGGCTTGGAAAGACCTATGAGACCGGAGACATGGTAAGAAAAATACTAAGATCTCTACCAACCTCTTGGACTCCAAAGTTAACAACAATAGAAGAAGCTAACGATCTTAGGAGAAAGTCACTTGAAAAACTCATTGGGTCTTTGTTGGCTCATGAGATAAATATGGAAAGGCTGGGAGAATCTTCCAGCAAGAAAAAGCACAGCAATGCTCTCAAGGCCACAGAAGACACCTCTGATGGGGAATCAGAAAGTGATAAAAGTAATGAGAGAAGTAAAGATGAAGAAGCTTTCCTCTCCAGAAGACAGCATCGCATACTAGCTAAAAAGAAATACCAGTCAGGAAGAAGGTATTTTAAGAAAGGTAGAGGGTTCAAAAGATCTGAAGGCAAAGAGCTCAAGAAATTTGAACCAATATGTTATGAGTGTAAGATGGCCTGGACACATCAAGGTCGAGTGTCCAAAACTGAAGAAGACAGAGTTCAAGAAGAAGGATAACATGAAGAAATACTAGAAGAAAGCCATGGCTACTGCATGGAACAATGAGAGTGACTCAGACAGTAAGTCTAGCTCTAGTGAAGAAGAAGAAGAAGAAAAGGCCAACCTGGCCTTCATGGCAAATATCGATGATAAGGTAACTTCTGACTGATCCTTTACATCTTGCAATGAATCAGATTCAGATAGTTTGGAAGATGCTTTTAATGAACTATACAGTAAATATAAAGAAGTCTGTAAACTATTAAAAACAACTAAGAAAAATTATGCATGTCTTGAAATAACTAACTCATATATAAAATCTGAAACTGAACAATTAGAAAAACAAATTTCTGAACTGAAAAGAAGAAATGAACTGTTATGCGAAGATGTAAAAACTAAAAATGAAAAGATATCAAACTTAGAAAATCAGGAAACCACAAGCAAACCTAAAAGTGAAATTAACATACTAACAAGAGATAATGAATATTTAACAGCTACAATTGAGAAATTCACAAATGGAAAATCTTCCTTAATATTAAAAGGAGCAAAAAGATCAGGTAGGAAGAAATATGGCTTAGGATATACTCCACTAGATAATGAAGAAACTGTCATTCATCCTAAAATCTATCCAACGCCAAAATTCATAGCTGAACAAAATCCTAACTATAAATCAAATAACAATCAAAACCATAAACCAAACAAGATAATAAACAATATTCCTTGTTGTACTCATTGTAATAAATTAGGTCACACTAAAATAACCTGTACAACCAAACACTTGAAATGGATTCCGAAAAGAAACTGTGAAGAAGCTAACCAACCAGGACCCAAAAGAACTTGGGTACCTAAATCTCATTGATTTATTACAGGGAAGTCTTAGAGCATCAAAGTGGTACCTGGACAGCGGGTGCTCAAGGCATATGACAGGTAACAAGAAACTATTCTCGCATATCAAAAATGAAGAAGGTACAATAACCTATGGTGATAATGGAAAAGGGTTAGTAATTGGTTACAGATCTATTTGAAGCGAAGATAGAATCCTGATAGAAGATGTTCTACGCGTCAAAGGACTCAAGCATAACCTTATCAGCATCAGTCAACTGTGCGACAAGGGTCATCAGATCAAATTTCATGAATCTAAGTGTTTGATCATCAAGGATGGTACAACTATTTTTGAAGCAAGTAGAGAAAAGAATCTATATATACTACATCTAGAAGAGTTAAAGGATCAAGACATCTGTCTAGCAGCAAGTAACGAGCAGAATGCTGAACTGTGGCACAGAAGATTAGGTCATTGTAGCTTGGATGGAATAAGAAAGCTCATCAAACATATTCTAGTGGAAGGTCTACTGAAGATAAACCCAAGACTAGACAACATCTGTGAACTGTGTGCAAAAGGAAAGCATGCAAGATCATCTTTCAAATCCAAGACAATAGTCACCACCTCCAAACCATTAGAACTGCTTCATATGGATTTGTTTGGACCAATGAGAACAACTAGCTTGGGAGGAAAGAATTTTGGTTTTGTTTTAGTGGATGATTATTCCAGATTTACATGGGTATCATTTCTTGAGCATAAAGATGACACATTTGAGAATTTTGTGAAGTTCAGTAAACTTGTTCAAAAAGATAAGAAGTACAACATCATCAGTATCCGAT
Source organism: Colocasia esculenta (assembly GCA_014218235.1). Taxonomy (NCBI): domain Eukaryota; kingdom Viridiplantae; phylum Streptophyta; class Magnoliopsida; order Alismatales; family Araceae; genus Colocasia; species Colocasia esculenta. Next base: position 27,464,165 of record CM024759.1, read on the forward strand.
CAAATCATGGAGGAGAGTTTCAAAATGACAGGTTTGCAGAATTTTGTGATGATCTAGGATTGAACATAATTTCTCAGCACCAAGAACACCACAGTAAATGGAGTAGCTGAGAGGAAGAATAGAATACTTTTGGATATGGCTAGAACAATGTTATCTGAGTACAACCTTCCAAGATATTTTTTGGTAAAAGTCATAAACATAGCTTGCTACATCATAAATAGAGTCATGATCAGACCAATTCTGAAGAAGATTGCATACGAACTGTACAAGCAAAGGAAGCCCAAGATCAGCCATCTCAGAACTTTTGGATGCCCTTACTTCATTCACAACAATGGTAAGAGAGACATTGGTAAGTTGGATCCCAAATCTGATGAAGGTATTTTTATGGGGTACACTTCTAAGCCTAAAGACTATAGAGTTTTTAATAAAAGAAGATTATTAATTGAACAAACTGTGCATGTTATTTTTGATGAGTCTAACCCTTCTCTGAGGAAGGATATTGGTAGTGATGATGAAGATGCAGAAAACCTATCCAAGAAGCTGAAAGAAGCAACCATCAAAGATGATGAAGATCCACTCTTGGAAGAACTGCAACAAAAGGATATCATTCATGATGATCTTCCAAAGGAATGGAGTTACAAAAAAGATCACCCAATAGACAATATCATTGGAGATCCATCAATTGGGGTAAGAACTAGAGGTAATATTATTCCATGTGATTATTTAGCATTTGTATCTAAAATAGAGCCGAAGATAGTCAATGAAGCACTGTCTGATGAATCTTGGATTTTAGCCATGCAAGATGAACTTAATCAATTCAGGAGAAATCAGGTTTGGCCCCTTGTTCTGAGACCATCAGATCATCCTGTGATTGGCACCACATGGGTGTTCAGGAACAAATTGGATGAAGTTGGTGTGATCACTAGAAACAAGGCTAGACTGGTTGCTCAAGGCTATTCCCTAGAGGAAGGCATAGATTTCGATGAAACCTATGCACCAGTAGCTAGACTAGAGGCTATTCGAATATTACTTGCTTATGCATCTGCTCTAGATTTAAAACTTTTTCAAATGGATGTAAAATCAATATTTTTAAATGGTTTTATAAAGGAGGAAGTTTATGTGGAATAGCCTGCTGGTTTTGATGATTCTTCTGGTTTTGATGATTCAGATTTTCCAAATCATGTTTTCAAATTGCATAAAGTATTATATGGTCTAAAACAAGCACCTAGAGCATGGTATGAAAGACTTAGTGCATTCTTACTAAATCATGGTTTTATTAGAGGACAGGTAGATAGCACATTGTTTATTAAATCAAATGCCAAAAATATATTACTTATGCAAATCTATGTAGATGATATTATTTTTGGATCTACTGATGAATCTCTGTGCAAGTACTTTGAAAAGCTCATGCAGGGAGAATTTGAGATGAGCATGATGGGAGAACTCAACTATTTTCTTGGACTACAAATCAAGCAAAGCAATGAAGGAACTCATATCTGTCAAGCAAAATACACCAAGGAACTGTTGAAGAAATTTGGATTTGAGAATGCTAAACCACTGTCCACTCCAATGAGCACATCCTCCAGGTTAGACAGTGATCATGAAGGTAAGAAAGTTGATCAAAAACTTTATAGAGGTATGATTGGTTCATTGCTTTATCTAACAGCTAGTAGGCCTGATATTTTATTTAGTGTATGCATGTGTGCAAGATATTAATCTGATCCTAAAGAATCTCATTTAATATCTGTTAAAAGGATCTTTAGATATTTAGCTAAGACTCATAACTTAGGTCTATGGTATCCTAAATTTTGTGAAACTAGTTTAATTGGATATTCAAGTGCTGACTATGCTAGATGCAAAGTAGATAGAAAAAGCACCAGTGGTGGTTGTCAATTTCTTGTAGGATGCTTGATTTCCTGGTCTTCAAAGAAGCAAAATTCAATAGCACTATCATCAGCTGAAGGTGAATATGTAGCTGCTGGGAACTGTTGCAGTCAACTATTATGGATCAAACAACAGCTTGAGGACTATGGATTGCACATCAAGACCATCCCATTGCTGTGTGACAACACAAGTGCAATAAATCTCACGAAAAATCCAGTACAGCACTTCAGGATGAAACTTATAGAGGTCATATATCATTTTATTATAGATCATGTAGCTAATGGTAACATTAATATTTCATTTGTAGATACTCAAAATCAGTTAGCAAATATCTTTACAAAAGCCTTACCTGAAGAGAGATTTACGTCTCTTAGAAAGGAACTAGGCATGTGTAATTTGTAACAGATATATCTATACGTAACTGAAAAATAATAATAAATTTTAGAATAAGAATTATCCTTCCTTGATAGATTTAAGTAAATCCATCATGATGATCAGTCTGTCCCTAGTTATTTTTATTATGTTTGGTGATTAACAAAATTCCTTCAATAATTTCTAACATATATTTCATAAGTCTTAAGTACAGGAATTATACCAAGGTCGCACAAACCAATGTTGGTAAGCATCACCTCTCTGAAGCTTTTATCTTGTCAAGATCATATTTCTCTAAGTCCACATCGACTTCTGTTGAAAGCCACAACGACTTCCTTTAGTGCTATAACGATTTGAATTCATAACGATTTCTTAAGTGTCTGAACGACTTCTTTATTGTGACATCGTTTGATTACAAACAAATCATTCTCACAACGATTCTATAAGTCATCGTAACGATTTCTTAAGTCATCATTACGATTTCTTTAGATTTCGCAACGACTTGCTCGCCGTAACGATTTCTTAAGTTATCATAACGATTTCTTTAGAATTCGCAACGACTTGCTCGCCGTAACGATTTCTTAAGTCATCATAACGATTTCTTTAGATTTCGCAATGACTTGCTCACCGTAACGATTTCTTAAGTTATCATAACGATTTCGACTTGTTCGCCATAATGATTTCTTAAGTCATCATAACGATTTCTTTAGATTTTGCAACGACTTGCTCACCGTAACGATTTCTTAAGTTATCATAACGATTTCTTTAGAATTCATAACGATTTGCTTCACGCAACGATTTCTTTAAAGCTCATAACGATTTGTTAAGTGTTTCACAACGATTTCTTCGGTGAACACAACGACTTGCTTTCTATAACAATTTGTTAAGTGTTTCACAACGATTTCTTTGGTGAACACAACGACTTGCTTTCTATAACGATTTGTTAAGTGTTTCACAACGATTTCTTCAGTGAACACAACGACTTGCTTTCTATAACGACTTATTAAGTGTTCATATTGAATCCTTCAGTAAATGTAACGATTTGCTATGACTCATAACGACTTGGTCAAACTGACTTGATCATAACGATTTCATAAGTCATATAGACAACGACTTTATGGTTTATATCGGCTTGACATTTATTTTAAAGCGTTGAATAGTCAAAGTCTTCTGTTATCTGTCTGACTACTGTGCATTTAATGAAGACAGAACGTATCTCTGCGTGCATGCATATAATATCTTTTCATTATCGTGCATATTCTGTCAACATCTTTTAGAACAAGCTATTCGGCATTGCTATTTTGATGAATACTCATATCAACGTTTACTGACAACAAGAGACAACCTAACTGTCTACTGTTCTAGCATTTAATTTGTGCAGGGTCCTAAAGACATTATGTCATACAACGTTGGACCATAATAGACGCCAAAAGACATTATCTCTTTGCGTGCTCAACTGGTTAAAAGATTGTTGAAGCTTCCAAACTTCAAGCAGTCTAACGTCTACCAATCTAAGAGACAACGGTTACTTCAAAGGCCGTATTTCAAATGGAGATATAAATACAAGACAAAAGTTCAGAAGAAGATATGACGACGAACGCTCAAGCTATTCAAATTTTCTGATAGAATTCTAAGAGCCTAGAACCTCATTTCTTTCTGTGTTGCTCTTTGCTCTCCACTCTGTAGTGAAAATCTTGAGAGAGCTTGTGTAGTTCTGAGAGTGTGCCTTGTTTAGATCTCTTGCTCTCAGTGCTTGTTGCTTCAGATCTTGGCTTGGAAAAGCTTGATCTAGGGGCTTGAATTCATTCTATTCTCTTTGTTGTTTCCCTTCGTATGTGAAGGAAGACCTGGTGGGATCCAGGGTGTTGTTTCCCTTCGGATGTGAAGGAGGACCTGGTGGGGTATCCAGGGTGTTGTTGTTACCTTCTGGGGTGAAGGAAGACTAGCTGAGCTGGGTGTTGTAGTGTCCAAAGGGGGACTGTACCCTAGTTAGTGAAATCCTGAGGTGTTGCTCAGGGATTGGATGTAGGACTCCTAAGGAAAGGAGGTTTGAACCAGGATAATTCCTTGTGTTGTGTGATTGATTCTTTGTGGGTTTGTTGTTCACACTAACCGTTACTAACCAACATCGAAGATTGTTTTTGTGTATATTTTTACGTACAGGTATCACCTAGACAAGAATTTTTAAAGACCCATTCACCCCCCCTCTGGGCTTGTCAACTGGGCAACACATCATTTGTTGCGTTATCTTATCTTATTTTGTCGTTATCTGTATTTATTGCTCTGCTGTTTCAAAAAGTGCTTTTATGTCCTTCCGTTACGTCCGTAATCCTTCCCTCGCCGATTCGCTTTCTCTCTCTCTTATCTCTTTCGACTCGAAAGCCTATAAAACCCTCATCGACTCCGGCATACCTCTGTGCTTTCGAAGAAAATCTCACTTCCCGCTCAAATTTCTTGAGGGGTTCTACTCCTTCTTCTCCCATGATCCTCCAGAACCCTCCCTTGTTCGATTCGTGGCCGCTTCGGGGAGTTCCGAAAGTGTGGGTGGCTACAACACTGCCTTCCTCATGGTAGATCAACTGGAGCGTTTCTTAGCAGTGAAGATCAAGCTCTGTGGGAGCAAGGTAGTGGACCTAGAAGACCTGGAGAAGCATGGTATGCACAGTGTAGTGGAAGCTCTTTAGAGGTTGACGTGGACAGAGATGTGCACTATTTTAGAACCTAGCTATCCGCACCTGGCAAAGGCATTCTATACCTATTTGAAGATAGAAGAAGATGGGTCTCTCTCTTCCATGGTCAAAGGTACATCCATTCATATCACCCATGACCTGTTGGAGAGATTATTTGGAGTTTCTACAGTCGGGCATAGTTTGGTGGAGTCAGTAGATATTCATGCCAAGGGGCTAGGGATTATAGGAACATAGTATAAACTGAAGGATGGGAAGATCAACATCAACCAATTCAACACTTTCAATAGAATTTTGCATTTTATAGTTTGTCAGATTTTAGTGCCGAGGAGTACTACTTTTTCATCTTGCACTAAAGGAGATGTAGATATGATGTTCTAGGCTATTCAGAAATAAGACATAAACATGGCTCAAGTTATAATAGAAAGGATGAAGTCTGCTGCAGAAGTTATTTGGGACAGGAAGAACAAATTGGCAATGTCCCTTCCATATGCCCATTTACTCACAAGGATTTTCAATCACCTTGAGATTGACTTGAAGGGAGAATTGATGAAGAAGATGGATCAGCCCATTCAATCTAGAAATTTGAAGAAGAGTGGCTTTTCACTGGTAGGAAATGTATGGACCAAGACCTTGGTGGCAGAAGGAGAAGCCATCATTGGAGAAGCTTCTGAAGCTCCACAAGTCCAAGGGGAAGAAGCTGCTGTTAGAGAAGAAGGGCCTCCTGCTCCTGAAAGGAGGATTGAGGATATTGAATCAGAATCTATTGTGCCTATTGGGGAAACTACTGAAGAAGTGATCCCTCCTATAGTCCCTGCACCTACTATTATTGAAGAATGTATTGCTGAAGGTGCTGTTCACATTGAGGGGGAGCATGAAAATATTCAGATTGAGGAAACCCCCAGTGTTCCTGAAATAGAGATTGTTATGGAGGAAAGCCATGAAGACATAGTTCCAGAGGTTGTGGCACCAGCCACATTAAGGATGTTCCAATGGCAGATGCTTCTGCTCAGGGGGAGCCAGAAATTTAAGGGGAGCCAAATATTCAGGGGGAGCCTGATGCTACTGCTCCTGCAGACTAGTTTCAAGAAGGTCTGGTTGAAAGCACTTCAGATGAAGATGCTGAGCCAACTATTGGCTCAGGAGGTAAAGGAAAAGATCAGTCCATCTCCAAGTAATTTATTATTAATTATATGTATTTTTTGTGATTACAAAACCTTGAAAAGTAGTTTCTAACAATATTTTCTGAAGTTTATTCACAAGCAATAATTCAAGCAAAATCTATAAGTTGTCTACACACACTGCAATCTGAAGTTCAATGCATATGTTTTGTCTAAGTACGCAAATGACTTCATGGAAACAACAATTTGATCGCTACAACGATTTCACAAGTCACTTAAACAACGACTTCATAGAAACAACGATTTGATCACTACAACGATTTCATAAGTCACTTAAACAACGACTTCATAGAAACAACGATTTGATCGTTACAACGATTTCATAAGTCACTTAAACAACGACTTCATAGAAACAACGATCTGATCGCTACAACGATTCTGTTTCACTTAAACAATGACTTGGTCGCTACAACGATTCTGTTTCACTTAAACAACGATTTGGTCGCTACAACAATTTGGTCGCTATAACGATTTGGTTATTGCTACAACGACTTGGTCGCCACATCGATTCTATTTCACTTAAATAATGATTTGGTCGCTATAACGATTTGGTTATTGCTACAACGACTTGGTTACTACAACGGTTCTGTTTTACTTAAACAACGACTTGGTCGCTACAACGATTTGGCTGCTACAACGATTTCACTAAAACATCGATTTCTTGTGAAACAACGATTTTACTTGGACAACAATTTCATCTGCACATCGATTTCTGTTAAATAACAACTTTATTATAGAACATCGATTTCATTTTATCAATATATGGACTATGTTCACATCGACTTGGTTTCAACATAGATTACATTCTTATTTGATTAAATCATCGATTTAATATCAACATCGACTCTCTCTGGGTACAGCCTATCTAAATACATCAACCCTCTATTATTAATTACATTTAAGACAGCTGTCAAACATTCTTGATTAAATCGCTTTTGAACATTCCTTAGTTTTCATTCCACATGATATTCAAATGTATTTCAAATCTTTGTGAAGTTCAAGTTTTCTGTGAAAGCTTATTGTATCCTATGTTCTCTAGCATTTATTGCGATAGTACAAATCTCTGCACGATATATCTGTTACCTATCGTGCCTATAACACACAAAGTCACAATGGCAGAATGGCATTTCCTTTCTGGTGTATCTTCATGCAGCACAACTACTAATGTTGGCTGACAGTTTAGACAAAGATAAGTTGTCTAGGTGTCAGCATTTATTGTGTGCAGGGTTTTTGGCGGAAACACATGTCTCAAAGATGGACTTGTCAACCTGACAAGAGGATAGAAAATTCAGACAATCTTTTCTTGAGTATGTTTGTCTATCTGAGCATTAATGGCTGCAGGCTCACTTGCTCTTTCCTTCAAACCAGACACTCCAACGTGCATGAAGATGTGAGACAACAGATATTTCAATGGATACTTCAATGGTCAAATTATTTTCAAAGAAGATAAAAGAAGACTGGTGACTCCAAGCTTAAGAGAACTTTTTTCAACCTTTGAGAAGCTTGAACATCTTAGTCACTTGGAGAACAACAAGAGCTAGCTCGTCCATTCCAACCTTCAGTAGCTCTTAGCTCTCCATATAATGTTGCATTGCCCTTGAGAGCTTGCGAAGATCTGAGAGAGAGTCCATTTGTGATAATCTTGTGTATCTCAGACTTCGCCTCAGATCAAGCAGTGATTATAAGCTTGGTCTTGGGGCCTTTCTCTTTGAATCCATTTCTCTGTGAGCATTCCTCTTCGGGTGTGAAAAGAAGACCTGTTGCATCAGGTGGGGCAATCCCTCTTCTGGTAGAGAAGAGAAGGCCAGCTATTGCTGGATGTGTAAGTATCCTTAAGGGGGACTGTATCCTTATTTAGTGGAATCCCAAGTGGTTGCTTAGGGACTGGACGTAGGACTCCTTGGGATAGGAGATCCGAACTAGGATAAAATTTCCTATTGTCTATGTGATTGTTCTCTCAGTTTTGACTAACATTACCTCTAACTATCGATCTTAGTGTTGTCTGTCAAAGTGTGTTTATTTACAGGAATTATTTGAAGAAGAATTTTTGCAATCCATTCACGCCCCCTCTGGACGTGCTATCTGGGCAACAAGTGGTATCAGAGCTAAGTCTCTTCAAGTAAGTAGATCTCACGATCTGAAGAGCAAAGATAAATGGCAACTCAAGGTCATGAAGAAGTTCAGTCTGTCAACAGACCTCCTCTATTCGACAGTAAAGATTACAACTACTGAAGACTCGGATGGATTTCTTCCTTCAAGGTCTCGATTTCCAGCTGTGGTCAATTATCGAAGAAGGAGACCTATTGGTAATCAACATTAGAGTAAATTGGACAGATGAAGAGAAGAAAAAAATATCCCTAAACAGTAAAGCTAAAAGTATACTGTGTTGTGCGCTGAGTAAGAAAGAATACAACATGATTTCATCCTCTAAGTCAGCTATGGAAATGTGGGAAAAGTTCAGACTCACATATGAAGGAACTGACAAAGTAAAGGAAACAAGAATAGACATTTTGGTAGCTCAATACGAAAGATTTCAAATGCAGTCTAGAGAGTCCATCTCTCAAATGTACAACAGATTCACAGACATCACCAACGGTTTGGCTGGGCTTGGAAAAACTAATTAAATTAGAGGCATGTTAAGAAAAATACTAAGATCCCTACCAACCTCATGGACTCCAAAGGTTACAGCTATAGAAGAAGCAAACGATCTTAGGAGAATGTCACTTGAAAAACTCATTGGGTCTTTGATGGCTCATGAGATAAATATAGAAAGGCTGAGAGAATCCTCTAGTAAGAAGAAGCACAACAATGCTCTCAAAGCCACAGAAGACACATCTGATGGCGAATAAGAAAGTGACAAAAGCAATGAAAGCAGTGAAGATGAAGAAGCCTTCCTTTCAAAAAGATTGCCGCGCATACTAGCTAAAAAGAAATACCAGTCAGTAAGAAGATATTTAAAAAAAGGTAGAGACTTCAAAAGATCTGAAGGCAAAGAAGTCAAGAGATCTAAACCGATATGCTACGAGTGCAAGAAGCCTGGACACATCAAGGCTCAGTGTCCAAAACAAAAAAAAACAGAATTCAAGAAGAAGGACAACATGAAGAAATTCAAGAAGTATAAAAAGAAAGCCATGGCTACTGCATGGAACAACAAAAGTGACTAAGACTGTGAGTCAAGTTCCAACGAAGAAGAAGAAGAAAAGGCCAACCTAGCCTTCATGGAAAATACTGATGATAAGGTAACTTCCGACTGATCCTTTACTTCTTGCAATGAATCAGATTCAGATAGTTTGGAAGATGCTTTTAATGAATTATACAGTAAATATAAAGATGTCTGCAAATTGTTAAAAACAACTAAGAAAAATTATGCATGTCTCGAAATAACAAACTCAGATCTAAAATCTAAAACTGAACAGTTAGAAAAACACATTTCTGAATTAAAAATAAGAAATGAACTGTTATGTGAAGGTATAAAGAATAAAAATGAAAAGATATCAAACTTAGAAAATCAGGAAACCAAAATCAAACTTAAAAATGAAATTAACACACTATTAAAGGATAATGAATCTTTAATGGACACAGTTGAAAATTTTACAAATGGAAAATCCTCTTTAATATTAAAAGGAGCAGGAAGATCAGGTAGGAAATAGTATGGCTTAGGATATACTCCACCGGAAAATGAAGAAACTGTAATTCATCCTAAAATTTATCAAACTCCAAAATTTGTAGCTGAACAAAATTCTAATTATAAAATAAATAAAAATAAGAACCATAAGCCAAATAGGATAATGAACAATATTCCTTGCTGCACACACTGTAACAAATTAGGTCACACTAAAATAACATGTACAACCAAACACTTAAAAGGGATTCCCAAAAGAAACTATGAAGAAGCTAACCAACCAGGACCCAAAAGTACTTGGATACCTAAATCTCATTGATTTATTGTAGGGAAGTCTTAGAGCATTAAAGTGGTACCTGGACAGCGGGTGCTCAAGGCATATGATAGGTAACAAAAAACCATTCTCTCATATCAAAAGTGAAGAAGGTACAGTAACCTACGGCGATAATGAAAAATGGTCAGTAATTGGTTGTGGATCTATTGGAAGTCAAGATAGAATCCTAATAGAAGATGTTCTCTGCGTCAAAGGACTCAAGCACAACCTAATCAGTATTAGTTAGCTATGTGACAAGGGTCACCAGATCAAGTTTCAAGAATCTAAGTGTTTTATTACCAAGGATGGTGCAACTGTCTTCGAAGCCAACAGAGAAAAAAAATTATATGTACTACATCTAGAAGAATTAAAGGATCAAGATATTTGTCTAGCAGTGAGTAATGATCAGAATACTGAGTTATGGCACAGAAGGTTAGGTCACTGCAGCTTGGATGGAATAAGAAAACTGATCAAACATAATCTAGTGGAAGGTCTGCCGAAGATTAACTCAAGATTAGATAGTATCTGTGAACCATGTGCAAAAGGAAAGCATGCAAAATCCTTTTCAAGTCTAAGACAGTAGTCACTACCTCCAAACCACTAGAACTGCTACATATGGATCTGTTTAGACCAATGAGAACTACCAGCCTGGGAGGAAAGAATTTTGGATTCTTTATAGTTGATGATTATTTAAGATTTACATGGGTATCATTTTTAGAGCATAAAGATGACACATTTGAAAGTTTTGTGAAGTTCAGTAAAGTAGTTCAAAAGGATAAGAAATTCAGCATCATCTGTATCCGTTCGGATCATGGAGGAGAATTCCAAAACAATAGATTTACAGAATTTTGTAATGATCAAGGTATAGAACACAATTTCTCAGCACCTAGAACACCACAGCAAAATGGAGTAGCTGAGAGGAGGAATAGAACCTTGTTGGATATGGATAGGACCATATCTGAATATAACCTTCCAAGATACTTCTGGGCAGAAGCTATAAATACAACATGTTATATTATAAATAGAGTCATGATCAGGCCAATCCTGAAAAAGACTGCATATGAGCTGTACAAGCAAAGGAAGCCCAAGATCAACCATCTCAGAACATTTGGATGTCCATGCTTCACTCACAACAATGGTAAGAGAGAAATAGCTAAGCTAGATCCCAAATCCGATGAAGGGATCTTTATGGGGTACACTTCTAAACCCAAAGGCTATATAGCTTTTAATAAAAGAAGTTTATTGATTGAACAAACTATTTATATTATTTTTGATGAATCTAATACTTCCTTGAGAAAGGAATCTGAAAGTGATGATGAAGACACATATAATCTTACCCAGAAGCTAAAAGAATCTACCATCAAGGATGGTGAAGATCCACCCTTGGAAGAACTACAACAGAGGGATATTATTCATGATGATCTTCCAAAGGAATGGAGGTATAAAAAGGATCACCCTATTGATAACATCATTGGAGATCCATCAGTCGGGGTAAGAACAAGAGGTAATATAATTCCCTGTGATTATTTAGCATTTGTATCTCAAATAGAGCTGAAGACAGTCAATGAAACACTGTCTGATGAATCTTGGATTTTAGCCATGCAAGATTAACTTAATCAGTTCAGGAGAAATCAAGTTTGGTCCCTTGTTTTGAGACCATCAGATCATCCTGTGATTGGCACCAAATGGGTGTTTAGGAACAAATTGGATGAAGCTGGTGTTATCACAAGAAACAAGGCTAGACTAGTTGCTCAAGGCTATTCCCAAGAGGAAGGCATAGACTTTGATGAAACCTATGCACCAGTGGCTAGACTAGAGGCTATTCGAATATTACTTGCATGTGTCTGCATTAAATTAAAAACTTTTTCAAATGGATGTTAAGTCTGCATTTTTGAATGGCTATATAAAGGAGGAAGTCTATGTGGAACAACCTCCTGGTTTTGATGATTTAGATTTTCCAAATCATGTTTTTAAATTGCATAAAGCATTATATGGTTTAAAACAAGCACCTATAGCATGGTATGAAAGACTTAGTACATTCTTACTAAATCATGGTTTTATTAGAGGACATGTAGATAGCACATTGTTTATTAAATCAAATGTCAAAAATATATTACTTGTGCAAATTTATGTAGATGATATTATATTCGGATCTACTGATGAATCCCTGTGCAAGTATTTTGAGAAGCTCATGTAGGGAGAATTTGAGATGAGCATGATGGGAGAGCTCAACTATTTCCTTGGATTGCAAATTAAGCAAAGAAAAGAAGGTACACACATTTGTCGAGCAAAATACACCAAGGAATTATTAAAGAAATTCAGATTTGATAATGCTAAACCACTGTCCACTCCAATGAGCACATCCACCAGGTTAGACAGTGATAAAGAAGGTAAGAAAGTTGATCAAAAACTTTATAGAGGTATGATAGGGTCATTGCTTTACTTGACAGCTAGTAGACCAAATATTTTATTTAGTGTATGTATGTATGCAAGATATCAGTCTGATCCTAAGGAATCTCATCTAGTATCTGTTAAAAGGATTTTTAGATATTTAACTAAAACTCATTACCTAGGACTATGGTATCTTAAATCTTGTGAAACTAGTTTAGTTGGATATTCAGATGCTGACTATGCTGGATGCAAAGTAGATTGAAAAAGTACTAGTGGTGGTTGTCAATTTCTTGCAGGCTGCTTGATTTCATGGTCTTCAAAGAAGCAAAATTCAGTAGCACTATCAACAGTTGAAGCTGAATATGTAGCTGCTGGGAGTTGTTGCTCTCAACTCTTATGGATTAAACAACAGCTTGAGGACTATAACCGCACATCAAGACCATCCCGCTTCTATGTGACAACACAAGTGCAATAAATCTGACGAAAAATCTAGTACAACACTCCAGGATGAAACATATAGAGGTCAGATATCATTTGATTAGAGATCATGTATCTACTGGTAACATCAAATTTTCATTTGTAGATACTCAAAATTAGTTAGCAGATATCTTTACAAAAGCCTTACCTAAAAAGAGATTTACGTCTCTTAGAAGTGAACTAGGCATGTGCAATTTGTAACAGATATATCTGTACGTAACAGATATATCTGCATAGTTTGGTTGAATAAGTGGATATTCATGACAAGGGATTAGGGATCATCGGAACTGAATACAAACTGAAGGATGGTAAGATAGATATCAATCAGTTCAATGCATTCAACAAGATTCGTCATTTCATAGTTTGTCAGATTTTAGTGCTAAGGAGTGCCACCTTTTCGTCATGCACTAAGGGAGATGCAGACATGATGTTCTAGGCTGTTCAAAAGCAAGATATAAATATGGCTCAGGTGATTATAGAGAGAATGATGTCTACTGCAGAAGCCATTTGGGATAGGAAGAACAAGCTAGTTGTGTCCCTTCCCTATGCTCATCTACTGACAAGAATTTTCAGTCACTTGGATATAGACTTGAAAGGAGAATTGATGGAAAAGATGGGTCAGCCAATCAGATCAAGAAACCTGAAGAAGAGTGGATTTTCCCTCATTGGAAATATATGGACCAAGACCTCAGTGGCAGAGAGTGAAGCTATCATTGGAGAAGTCCCTGAAGACCCTCCAGTTCAAGAAGAAGAAGCAGCAGTCAGAGAAGAGGAGCCTCCTGCTCCTGCAAGAAGGATTGAGGACATTGCACCTGAACACATTGAGCCCATTGGGCAATCTATTGAAGAAATTGTCCCTCCTACAGTCCTTGCCTCTGCCATTGTTGAAGAAGTATTTGCTGAAGGTACTGCTCAGTTTGAGGGGGAGCTTGAAGACATTCATACAGAGGAAACCCCCTATGTTCTTGAAGAAGAAGAAACTGCACTGAAAGAGAGAAATGAAGACATTGGTGCAAAGGTTTGATGATCAGTTTATCCCCATGGAGATTGATGATCAGTTTATCCCCATGTAATTTAAATAAATTACATATCTATTTTGGTGATTAACAAAACTATATAAAGTTTAATCTAACATATTTTCTATGAGATTTGAGCACAGGAAATGAAACAAGGAATAACAAGCTAAATGGGTAAGGATTATTTACTCTGTAGCAATGTAAGTTCAAAGCATGAAATTTTCTAGTGCACATCGACTCTCTAGTTGTTATAATGATTTCCTTAGAATCATAACGATTTCTTCATTCACATCGATTTTGGTTCTATAACGATTTCATAAGTCATTGCCACTCTATTATAGTCTATCTCACAATGATTCGTTAAGTGATCGCAAACGATTTGCCCTCACAATGATTCGGTAAGTGATTGCAACGATATGCCCTCACAACAATTCGGTAAGTAATCATAACGATTTACTTTCATAACGATTCGTTAAGTATTCATAACGATTTGCTTTCATAACGATTCGTTAAGTATTCATAATGATTTGCTTTCATAACGATTCGTTAAGTATTCATAATGACTTGCTTTCATAGCGATTTCTTAAGTGATCATAATGATTTGCTTTCATAATGATTCGTTAAGTATTCATAACGACTTGCTTCCATAACGATTCGATAAGTGATCACATCGATTTCTTAACAACGATTTGCTCTCACATCGATTTGATAAGTGAGAACAACGATTTCAGTGTCACAACGACTCATCAAGTTTCAAAACGATTTGAACCCTGTAACGATTCGATAAGTTACATAACGACTCTGTTACTGTAACGATTCATCAAGTTACATAACGACTTGGTCGCTATAACGATTCGATACAGCAAACAACGATTCATTCACATTGTCTTTAACGATTTAATTATAACGTCTTATGCATAACTATTTGCTTATGAAGTCACAACGATTTTTCTCTACAACGATTTGGTTATTAATGCATAATGATTTGAATGTGCATCGGTTTGCTTATGAGTACACAACGATTTACATGAATATCAACTCATTTGCATAACGATTTCATAAGTCATGCATATAACGATTCCATGTGAAAATAATGATTTGATTTTCGAGCTCATTTTTGAATACGTTGAAAAGTCAAAGTCTTCACGTATATCTTTCTGACAACTATGCATTTATTATGACTAAACGTATCACTGCAGTACATGCAAACGATATCTTCTATTCTCATGCTTATTCTGTAAACATCTTTTTAGAAGAACAGAATGGAACTTTTATTTGTGTATAAAATCAATCTAATGTTGACTGACAACAAGAGACAACTTAGCTGTCCATTGTTTAAGCTTGTAATGCGTGCAGGTCTCTGACAGCACTCGTCATACAACGTTGGACAAAATAGAAGCCAAATGATATTACAGAAGATCTTCTCTCTGTGCGTGCATGAAGACCGTTGAACGGGAAGCTCTACAGGACCATGCAGTCTAACGTAAACAAAAGCTTAGAGACAACGGGCACTTCAACGTTCAAATTTCAAATAGAAGATATATAAAGAAGACTGAAGCTCTAGAAGAACACAACTTGGAGATTGAGAATAGCAACTACAATCTTTAACAAGCCTTCTGCGAGCTTTCTGAAGAGCCAAGCCTCATTCCCATTAGTTCTTGCTCTTGCTCTCTGAACATAGTGTAGATCTGTGAGAGAGCCCTTGTATACTGATAAGAGTTCATCATCTGTAGATCTTTTCTTCTCAGTTCTAGCTTCAGATCAAGCACTGTTCTATAAGCTTAATCTAGGGGAGTCATTCATTGAACACTTTCTTGTGTTTGTTCCCTTCGAGTAGAAGGAAGACCTGGGGGTTCCAAGGTGTGTGTTCCCTTCGAGTAGAAGGAAGACCTGGTGGTATCCAGGGTGTTGTAATTCCTCTTCGGGTTGTGAAGAGAAGACCAGTTGCGGCTAGATGTGTAAGGGTCCATAAGGGGGACTGTACCCTTCAGTAGTGAAAGCCTGAGTTGTTGGTCAGGGACTGGACGTAGGACTCCTATGGAAAGGAGGTCCGAACCAGGATAAATTCCCTGTGTTGTATGTGTGCTTGCTTTGCGTTTACTTTCTTTCCGTACTAACTCTAACACCCATCGAAGTGTGTTTTGTGTGACTATTTTTTAAACATGTTTAAGTTACTCAATATTTTTAAGAATCCTATTCACCCCCCCTCTGGACTTGCTAGATGGGCAACAAGTAGTATCAGAGCTAGTCTCTTCGACAAAGAAGAAGATCCAACGATCTGAAGAGTAAAGATCAAATGGCAGCCCAAGGTCACTCCGAAGGTCAGTCTGTCAACCGGCCACCTCTATTCGATGGAGAAGATTACACCTATTGGAAAACAAGAATGAAGTATTTCCTACAAGGTCTCGACTATCAAATCTGGTCAACAGTTGAAGAAGGAGACTTGTTGGTTACAAATGAAAGAGATAAGTGGATTGAAGACGACAAGAAAAAGATCACTCTAAACTGCAAAGCCAAAAGCATACTATGTTGAGCTCTCAGTAAGAAGGAGTTCAACAGAGTTTCAGCCTGCAAATCTTCGATGGAAATGTGGGAGAAGTTAAGGATCACATATGAAGGCACATACAAAGTAAAAGAAACCAAAATAGATATCTTGGTGACTCAGTACGAGAGGTTCCAGATGCAGTCAGGGGAAACGATTACACAAATGTTCAGTAGATTCACCGACATTATAAATGGTCTGGTAGGTCTTGGAAAGAACTATGAAATGGGAGATATGGTAAGAAAAATTCTAAGATCTCTACCATCATCTTGGACTCCCAAAGTAACAGCGATAGAAGAAGCTAATGACTTGAAGAGAATGTCATTAGAGAAACTCATTGGGTCCCTTCATGAAATCAACATGGAGAGACTGAGAGAGTCTTCAAGCAGGAAGAAACATTCAAATGCTCTCAAAGCTGAAGAGAACTCATCAGAAGAATTTTCAGATAATAATGAAAGCAATGAAGACAACGAAGATGAAGAAGCAATGTTGTCTAGGAGGCTACAACGAATCTTAGCCAAAATGAAGAAGTATTAGTCCGGTAGAAGATATTTCAAGAAAAATAAGGACTTTAAGAAGCCAGAAGTAAAGGATCCAAATAAAGCTGAGCCCATATGCTATGAATGTAAGAAGCCCGAACATATCAAAGCAGAATGTCCAAAGCTGAAGAAATCTGAATTCAAAAGGAAAGACAGTTCTAGGAAATTCAGAAGATATAAAAAGAAAGCGATGGCAGCAGCTTGGAGCAATAGCAGCGACTCTGACAGCGAGTCTACCTCAAGTGAAGAAGAGGAATAAAAGGCCAACCTGGCCTTTATGGCAAACATCGACGAAAAGGTAACATCTGATTCCTTCACTTGTACTGAATCTGATTCCGATAATTTGGAGGATTCATTTAACGAACTATATGATAAATATAAGGATGTATGTAAATCACTAAAAATGACAAAGAAAAATCTTACTTGCCTAGAAAACACGAATTCAGATTTAAAATCTAAAAATGAACAATTAGAGAAGCAAATCAATGAACTTAAAAGAAGAAATGAGTTATTATGCGAAGATCTGAAGGATAAAAATAAACAGATAATAAAACTAGAGAAACAAGAAACCTCTGACGAATTAAAAGGGGAAATTAAAATATTAACAGAATAAAATGAAAGACTATCAAGTACATTAGAAAAATTTACTAATGGCAAAACTGGATTAATACTAAAAGGTGCTAGACGATCAGGTAGAAAGAAGCATGGATTAGGTTATACTCCACCCGATAATGAGGAAGAAATAACATACCCTAAAACATATCCAACTCCAAAATTTATACCTGAACAAGACGTAGCATACAAAGCAAACTTTAAATATATTAAAATTGAAAAAGTAACAAAAATGTCTTGCTGTAGTCATTGTAATAAATTAGGACACATTAAAGTATCATGTCCAATTAAACACAAAATGTGGATAATCAACAAGAAAATTGATGATACTAACCAACAAGGACCCAAAAGAACTTGGGTACCTAAAGCTTAGTGTCTATATTTCAGGGAAGCCTTCAAGCATCGAAATGGTACCTGGACAGTGGGTGCTCAAGGCATATGTCAGGTAACAGAAAGCTGTTTTCTCACCTTGAAGCTGAAGAAGGCACAGTTACGTATGGAGATAATGGAAAAGGAACAATAATAGGATGCGGATCTGTTGAAAATAAAGAGAAAATATTTATTGAAGATGTACTGTCTGTTAAAGGTTTGAAGCATAATCTCATCAGCATAAGCCAGCTATGTGACAGAGGACATCAAATCAAGTTCCAAGAGTCTAAGTGCAGTATCATGAAGGACAGAGCAGTGATTTTCGAAGCTAACAGAGAAAAGAACCTGTACGTACTCCACTTTGAAGAACTGAAAGATCAAGATATTTGTCTAGTAGCAAGCAAAGTGCAGTCAACTGAGCTGTGGCACAGAAGACTAGGCCACTGTAGTTTGGATGGCATGAGAAAGTTGATCAAGAGAAGCCTAGTGGAAGGTCTACCAAAGGTCAGTAAAAAAATGGATGGTGTCTGCGGACCCTGTGCAAAAGGGAAGCACACAAAGTCTTCCTTCAAGTCAAAGTCCGTGGTAACCACCTCTAAACCCTTAGAATTCCTTCATATGGACTTATTTGGGTGAATGAGGACCACAAGCCTTGGGGGAAAAAAATTTGGATTCGTTATAGTAGATGACTATTCAAGATTCACATGGGTATCTTTTTTGGAACACAAAGATGATACATTCGAAAGCTTTGTGAGTTTCAGTAAAAAAGTTCAGAAAGATAAGAAGTACTGCATTGTTGGAATCCGGTTAGATCATGGAGGAGAATTCTAGAATAAAAAAATTGTCAAATTTTGTGATGACCAAGGGATTGAGCACAATTTCTCAGCACCAAGGACACCTCAGCAAAATGAAGTTGCTGAGAGAAAGAATAGAACCCTTCTAGATATGGCAAGGATGATGCTATCAAAATATGATCTGCCAAGATATTTTTGGGCTGAAGCAGTTAACACAGCTTGTTACATAATCAACCGGGTGATGATCAGGCTGATTCTAAAGAAAACAACATATGAATTATACAAAGGAAGGAAGCCGAAGATCAGTCACTTCAGGACGTTCGGATGTCCATGTTTCATCCACAACAACGGAAAAAGAGACATTAGTAAGCTACATGCAAAATCAGATGAAGGCATCTTCATGGGGTATGCATCTAAACCTAAAGGCTATAGGGTATTTAATAAGCGTACTTTATTAATTGAGCAATCAGTACACATTATCTTTGATGAAACTAACCCTTCCTTGAGAAAGGAAGAAGATAGTGATAATGATGATGCAGATGAATTGTCCAAAAAGCTAAAGAACACATCAATTGAGGACAAGGAAGATCCACCTCTAGAAGATCTGCAACAAAGGGATATCTCACATGAAAATCTTCCGAAGGAATGGAGATATAAGAAAGATTACCCACCTGAAAACATTATTGGTGATCCATCTGTAGGGGTAAGAACAAGAGGTAACATAATTCCATGTGATTATTTAGCTTTTGTTTCTCAAATAGAACCTAGGATAGTCAATGAAGCTATCACTGATGAATCTTGGATTTTAGCCATGCAAGATGAACTGAATCAGTTCAAGAGAAACCAGGTATGGTCACTTGTTCCTAAACCATTAGATCATCCAGTGATTGGCACCGAATGGGTGTTCAGAAATAAATTGGATGAAGCTGGTGTGATCATAAGAAACAAGGCCAGATTGGTAGCTCAAGGCTATTCCCAAGAGGAAGGCATAGATTTCGATGAAACCTATGCACCAGTAGCTAGACTTGAGGCTATTAGAATATTACTTGCATATGCATCTGCATTAGATATAAAATTATTTCAAATGGATGTAAAGTCTGCCTTTCTAAATGGTTTCATAAAAGAGGAGGTTTATGTGGAACAACCTCCATATTTTGATGACAATGATTTTCCAAATCATGTATTTAAATTGCACAAAGCACTATATGGATTAAAGCAAGCACCAAGAGCATGGTATGAATGACTAAGTGCGTTTCTATTAGATCATGGTTTCACTAGAGGTCAAGTAGACAGTACATTATTTGTCAAATCTAAGGTCAAACATATTTTGATTGTTCAAATATATGTTGATGATATAATATTTGGTTCTACTGATGAATCTCTTTGCAAGTATTTTGAGAAGATTATGCAGGGAGAATTCGAGATGAGCATGATGGGAGAGCTTAACTACTTCCTTGGATTACAAATCAAAGAAGGAAAGGAAGGGACTCACATCTGCCAAGCCAAATACACCAAGGAACTCTTAAAGAAGTTTGGATTCAAAAATGTCAAGCCACTGTCAACACCTATGAGCACATCAAGAAGAATGGACAGTGACAAGGATGGTAAGAAAGTAGATCAAAAGATCTACAGAGGTATGATAGGTTCTCTACTCTATTTGACGGCAAGCAGACCTGATATATTGTTTAGTGTATGCATGTGTGCTAGGTATCAGGTAGATCCTAAAGAATCTCATTTAATTAGTGTCAAAAGGATCTTTAGATATTTAGCTAAAACCCATGACTTAGGTTTATGGTATCCAAAATCATGTGAAATTAATTTAGTAGGATACTCTGATGCTGACTATGCTAGATGCAAAATAGATAGAAAAAGCACCAGTGGTTGTTGTCAATTCCTTGCAGGGTGTCTGATATAATGGTCCTCCAAGAAGCAAAATTCAGTAGCACTATCAACAACTGAAGCTGAGTACGTGGCTGCTGGAAGCTACTGCACACAACTCTTATGGATCAAATAGCAACTTGAGGATTATGGGCTACATATCAAGACAATTTTGTTATTATGCGACAACACCAGTGCTATAAATCTCACTAAAAATTCAGTACAACACTCAAGGACAAAGCACATTAAGGTTAGATATCATTTTATTTGTGATCATGTTACTAATGGAAATATAGATATTTCTTTTATTGATACAAATAATCAGTTAGCAGATATCTTCACAAAGGCCTTACCTGAAGAGAGATTCACTTCTCTTAGAAGGGAATTAGGCATGTGTAAATTATGAAAGAATTATCTATTTAGAACTGAAATATTATTTTTCAGAATATCAATTAACTCTTCCTCCTCAAATTTAAGAAAAAAAAAATTTTCAATTTCTGCCTATCTGTCTATACACTCTTGACGATTTGCTATTTTATAAGACTTTATTCCTATCGAACTGACTCTTTTTGTCGTTTTCTGCTATTTTGGCGCCTCAAATTCCAAAAAGTCATTATTCCTATGATTTATCCCGAAATCTGTGCAGGAACGATTCACCTTCTACCTTTACCTTTCTTGTCCACCGCCAGAGATGATACTCCATCGACTCCGGCATCGACTTCCTGAGATTTGAAGCTTTCACCTCTTTCCCGCGAGAAATTTCTTGAGGTCTTCTACTCCTTTCTCCATTTCAATCCTCCAGAAACTCTTCCCATCCAAAACCATGGCCTCTTCTGGTGTTTCCGATAGCGTTGGGGGCTACGGAGCTGCATTTCTTACCGCTGAGCCGCAGGCAAGATTTGCTTCAGTGAAGACCAAGCTTTGCGGTCCCAAAGCAGTGGATGTGGATGATTTGCAGAAGAATGGGCAGCATCATTGCAACTATGGACAGATTGAAGTGGACGAAGATTGCCACTCTATCGGAAGTAAGTTATCCGGACCTGGTAAAAGCTTTTTATGTATGTCTGAAGACAGAGGCAGATGGGACCTTGACTTCCATGGTCAAGGGAACTCAGATTAGGGTCACACAAGATCTATTGGCATTGCTCTTCGGTGTGACTACCTCCGGACATAGTGGAGTTCACACTATGCATATCCAGGCGAAAGGATTAGGGATTGTTGGTCCTGAATATAGATTGAAGGATGGCAAGTTAGATATCAACCAGTTAAATGCATTTAATCGCTTTCTGCACTTCATTGTCTGTCAAATTTTGATCCCCCGAAGTGCTACCTTTTCAACTTGTACCAAGGCGGACTCAGACTTGATGTTCTGGGCCATCCAGAACAAGGAAATCAACATGGCAGAGATTATTTTAGAGAGGATGAAATTTGCAAGTGCACAGGTATGGGATACTAAGAGCAAGTCGAACGTCTCTCTACCTTATGCCCATCTCCTGACCAAGGTATTTCAACACTATGGCATTAGTGTGGTAGGAGATGTCTCTGAGAAGATGGGCCAAGCAATCTGGTCCAGAAACTTAAGGAAAAGTGGATTTTCTGTTATTAATGGTGTGTGGTCAAAGACTTCTGTGGCTGAGGGAGAAGCCATCATTGGCGAAGCCCAAGAAGACTAGGAAGCAGCAAGAGCAGTCCATGTGATTCCAGAGGAACCTGTAGTTCCGGCAGCAGCAGAACCAAGAGCAGCAGTAGTTGAAGCACCATCGGCAGAGGAAGTAGCAGCAGCACTAGCAGAAAGAGCAGAAGTAGCAGAATCTAGCAGCAGGATTTAGGATATCCCTCTAGAGAACATTGAGCCTGTTGGGCATAGTTTAGAGGATACTCCTCCCTCTTCCCGAGTAGCCTTTGTACTCAAGGATGTGCTAGACTCCTTCCAAAGCACTCAGGAGGAGCCAGTAATTGATGGTGATTCAGTAGCAGAAACTGTGGCTCCATGCCACTCAGAGGAAATCATCTTGGAGGATGCTCCCAGTCAGGGGGAGCAAACAGTTGCTCATGAAATCGCTCTTGTGGAAGATGCTCCTATTGAGGGGGAGCAGTCCTTTGATGAGCAAATTCAAGAAGATGTAGCTGTGGCATCAAGCCACAATGATATTCCTATGGAAGGCACCTCTGTACAGGAGTAACAAGCAGCAGCAGTCCATGATGATGCACCCATGGAGGATGCCCCTGCTGAAGGGGAAATGTTGGGTGAAAAAGAAGGTCAAGCTCAGAGAGAGTCAAATGAAAACCCTCCAGTGAATAGTTTTCAAGAGGGAGTAACCGCAAGTTCTTCTGATTCAGATAATCAAGAGGCACATGATGATCATGGGGAGCCCATTGTTAGGGGCAGTAATAAGGGCAAGGAGGTTGCTTCAAAGATCCCTCTCCTTGCAAATGCACCACATCAGAGGCAGCCAAGACAGAGGTTTTTCATTCATTTAAAGCCTGTAATAGAAAGATTAGATGCCCAAGGCGAAATACTCTGTTCTGTGCAATCAGATGTCAACTGTCTTTTTTATGAGCCAGGCTTCGGCAACAAAAGATATGTCAATTGTAAAGAATGCAATTCGGTGGTTGAATACAGAAATGGGGAGCATAAAGTCCATACTATCAGATATTCTAAAGGAGGTAAGAGCCCGAGCACCTCCTGCTCCTACACCACCTACGTCTCAGCCATCTGGTGCATCTGAAGAAATGTTTTCCAGGCCATCAGCGCCTGTTTCTATAGAGGAGTTTGGGCCTTCAGGGCCATCTCCTGTTGGGGAAGCCTCTTTGCCATCAGGGCATGTTCCTAAGGATGGAGCAGGGCTATCAGAGCCAGTAATGGAAGTGGGAGGGCCACCCGGGCCAGTGGAGTCTGAGTCTGAGCAGCATCAGGCAGAAGAAGCAGCTGTTGCTCCAGAGCTCCAACCTCCTTCACCCATTCAGACACCAGCCCTTCTTTCTCCACCTTCATCCTCAACTGCACCACCGGTTCCTCAACCTTTCAAACAACCACTACCCAGAGCCATCTCTTCTCCAGCTCCATTTCCTTCACCATCCTCTTCATCTCCTGTCTCTACCACTCACATTCCTCCACCTCCTCCTCTCTTTGAGGTCCCTCCAGCCTCCTCATCAGCTGGAGCCTCCTCATCCTCTGGTCCCTCCTCTTCTGGACCATCCAATATACCTCCTTCCACCTCTCATTCTTTTCTTCATCCTTCTGCTCCTCCCTCCTTCATTACTATTATTCCGGAAGGTGCTCAGATTGATGGCCCCTATCTTAGGGACATCAAAGATGAGTTTGAAGAAGCTATTCTCCGGTCAGTACTGAAGGTTGGAACTCATGTTCATAGGACATGCTCCTCTAGTTCTGTTCCTAAGAAACGTAAAATCACCTCCACATCCTCTCTATCCTCTGACCCTTGTTATCCCCCTCTGTGGTTTTCTCTAACTGTGGATAACAAAAATAAACCACTCTATAGAGAATTCCTTCAGAAGGTTGTTTTTGCTACCATCATCAACCTTCCTTGTCTTAACCTCTCTGACCATCTTAATGTCATTCTGCCCTATACCTCTCTCTCCAAATCAGAAAAATCCAAAATCTTTTCTTCAGCCGAATCCAAAACTGAAGAGTAGTGGGCTCGGAGTCACAAAGCTCTTTACAATAAATTTCTTCTTTCCAGATCTGCTAGATTTCCTCCCCGGGACCATTCATTGACCTTATCTGAGTGGTTCCAGATCCATCATAAGGACACCTAGGCCCCTTTCATTCAAAAAGAAATCAAGATGGTCCGGCACTTTCAAATGTTCAATAACTAACGGTATCTCCATCGTCTCCCTGAGATTCAGCTGGGTCAGTTCAAACAGGCAATTAGAGCACTTGGATCAGATGCAACTCACACTGAAGATATCCAAGTTGATATTGCTACCCTCCAGTTGCCTGATAGTGTTTTTCTTCCTCCCCTTCATTCTCTGGTCATGGAATCCTCTGTAGGCTCAATTATCTTTGAGCGTTTTGCCGGAGTCATGGGCAAAATCAAGGTGCAGAAGGGCTATACGGTTGCTTTCCACAGATTTCTGTTTAGAGAGTATCACTAGGGCCATGTCAGTGCTGAAGTTCTTGCTCCTATTTTGTCAGAGTGTGAAAGACTTTCCCCTACAGACTGGACTAGATTCTATCCACTCTCTGCTAAGCAACTTTCTGATCTCAATGTCTCTCAAGCCAGGGAAGGTAAATCTCCAGTGTCTGAAGCCACATTTCTGGACATGAACTCCATTCACCTTGTTATTGATCCCTTTCGGACTTGGGTTGAAAGATACAAGGTCTTTGTAGCCATGCATTTGGAACTGAAGGCGAAGCAACTTTTCTACCCTGTCTTTCTAGATCAGTTTCTTGCTTGTGCCAGTTTTGGGAAGGTCAGCCTCTTTAAAGTTTCTCTTGACAGAGATCGATATGCTACTTTCCTTGATGAGCAGTTAGTTCTTCACCTCAAACGGATGGCTCCCACCATGGGACCCTCCTATTCTCTCGCTCCTGGGGTTTTCAGACTGTATTTTGAGCAGTAGGAAGATAAGGCTTGGGAAATTATTTCTCGTTATGCCTCTCTTTTGTCTCCTGCTTTCTATCTCACTGAACCCCCTCAAGATTAATCCAATATAATTTTGTGTTGTGCTCTCTCATTTATCTTTTCTCTTCTTCTTCTTTGTCTCTCAATTTATCTTTTTGTGTAATGACAAAAAGGGGGAGAAATATAGCATTTCTGAAAATACATCCCTTATATTATTTCTGCAATTATGCTTAGACTTATTTCAAATCATCATTGCTTATTGTTAAGTTTTGTCATGACCAAAAAGGGGGAGATTGATGATCAGTTTATCCCCATGGAGATTGATGATCAGTTTATCCCCATGTAATTTAAATAAATTACATATCTATTTTGGTGATTAATAAAACTATATAAAGTTTAATCTAACATATTTTCTATGAGATTTGAGCACAGGAAATGAAATAAGGAATAACAAGCTAAATGGGTAAGCATTATTTACTCTGTAGCAATGTAAGTTCAAAGCATGAAATTTTCTAAGTGCACATCGACTCTCTAGTTGTTATAACGATTTCCTTAGAATCATAACGATTTCTTCATTCACATCGATTTTGGTTCTATAACGATTTCATAAGTCATTGCCACTTTATTACAGTCTATCTCACAACGATTCGTTAATTGATCGCAAACGATTTGCCCTCACAATGATTCGGTAAGTGATCGCAACGATTTGCCCTCACAATGATTCGGTAAGTAATCATAACGATTTGCTTTCATAACGATTCGACTTAAGTTTCTTAAGTGATCATAACGATTTGCTTTCATAACGATTCGTTAAGTATTCATAACGATTTGCTTTCATAATGATTCGTTAAGTATTCATAATGACTTATTTTCATAACGATTTCTTAAGTGATCATAACGATTTTCTTTCATAATGATTCGTTAAGTATTCATAACGACTTGCTTCCATAATGATTCGATAAGTGATCACATCGATTTCTTAACAATGATTTGCTCTCACATTGATTTGATAAGTGAGAACAACGATTTCAGTATCACAACGACTCATCAAGTTTCAAAATGATTTGATCCCTGTAACGATTCGATAAGTTACATAACGACTCTGTTACTGTAATGATTCATCAAGTTACATAACGACTTGGTCGCTGTAACGATTCGATACAGCAAACAATGATTCATTCACATTGTCTTTAACGATTTGATTATAACATCTTGTGCATAACAATTTTCTTATGAAGTCACAACGATTTGTCTCTACAACGATTTGGTAATTAATGCATAACGATTTGAATGTGCATCGGTTTGCTTATGAGTACACAACGATATACATGAATATCAACTCATTTGCATAACGATTTCATAAGTCATGCATATAATGATTCCATGTGAAAATAATGATTTGATTTTCGAGCTCATTTTTGAATACGTTGAAAAGTCAAAGTCTTCACGTATATCTTTCTGACAACCATGCATTTATTATGACTGAACGTATCACTGGAGTACATGCAAACGATATCTTCTATTCTCATGCTTATTCTGTAAACATCTTTTTAGAAGAACAAAATGGAACTTTTATGTGTGTATAAAATCAATCTAATGTTGACTGATAACAAGAGACAGCTTAGCTGTCCATTGTTTAAGCTTGTAATGCGTGTAGGTCTCTGACAACACTCGTCATACAACATTGGACAAAATAGAAGCCAAAGGATATTACAGAAGATCTTCTCTCTGTGCGTGCATGAAGACCGTTGAATGAGAAGCTCTACAGAACCATGCAGTCTAACGTAAACAA
The DNA here is from genome assembly GCA_014218235.1 of Colocasia esculenta. NCBI lineage: Eukaryota > Viridiplantae > Streptophyta > Magnoliopsida > Alismatales > Araceae > Colocasia > Colocasia esculenta. Next base: position 27,491,223 of record CM024759.1, read on the forward strand.
AAGCTTAGAGACAATAAGCCCTTCAACGTTCAAATTTCAAATAGAAGATATATAAAGAAGACTGAAGCTCCAGAAGAACACAACTTGGAGATTGAGAATACCAACTACAATCTTTAACAAGCCTTCTGCGAGCTTTCTGAAGAGCCAAGCCTCATTCCCATTAGTTCTTACTCTTGCTCTCTGAACATAGTGTAGATCTGTGAGAGAGCCCTTCTATACTGAGAAGAGTTCATCATCTGTAGATCTTTTCTTCTCAGTTCCAGCTTCAGATCAAGCACTGTTCTATAATCTTGATCTAGGGGCGTCATTCCTTGAACACTTTCTTGTGTTTGTTCCCTTCGAGTAGAAGGAAGACCTGAGGGTTCCAGGGTGTGTGTTCCCTTCGAGTAGAAGGAAAACCTGGTGGTATCTAGGGTGTTGTAATTCCTCTTCGGGTTGTGAAGAGAAGACCAGTTGCGGCTGGGTGTGAAAGGGTCCATAAGGGGGACTGTACCCTTGGGTAGTGAAAGCCTGAGTTGTTGCTTAGGGACTGGACGTAAGACTCCTATGGAAAGGAGGTCCGAACAAGGATAAATTCCCTATGTTGTCTGTGTGCTTGCTTTGCATTTACTTTCTTTCTGTACTAACTCTAACACCTATCGAAGTGTGTTTTGTGTGACTATTTTGTGAACAGGTTTAAGTTACTCAATATTTTTAAGAATCCCATTCACCCCCCGTCTGGGCTTGCTAGCTGGGCAACAAGTGGTATCAGAGCTAGTCTCTTCGACAAAGAAGAAGATCCAACGATCTGAGGAGTAAAGATCAAATGGTAGCCCAAGGTCACTCCGAAGGTCAGTCTGTCAACTGGCCACCTCTATTCGATGGAGAAGATTACACCTATTGGAAAACAAGAATGGAGTATTTTCTACAAGGTCTCGACTATAAAATCTGGTCAATAGTTGAAGAAGGAGACTTGTTGGTTACAAATGAAAGAGATAAATGGACTGAAGATGACAAGAAAAAGATCTCTCTAAACTGCAAAGCCAAAAGCATACTATGTTGTGCTCTCAGTAAGAAGGAGTTCAACAGAGTTTCAGCCTGTAAATCTGCGATGGAAATGTGGGAGAAGTTAAGGATCACATATGAAGGCACAGACAAAGTAAAAGAAACCAGAATAGATATCTTGGTGACTCAGTACGAGAGGTTCCAAATGTAGTCAAGGGAAATGATTACACAAATGTTCAGTAGATTCACCGACATTACAAATGGTTTAGCAGGTCTTGGCAAGAACTATGAAATGGGAGATATGGTAAGAAAAATTCTAAGATCTCTACCATCATCTTGGACTCCCAAAGTAATAGCGATAGAAGAAGCTAATGACTTGAAGAGAATGTCATTAGAGAAACTCATTGGGTCCCTTATGGCCCATGAAATCAACATGGAGAGACTGAGAGAGTCTTCGAGTAGGAAGAAACACTCAAATGTTCTCAAAGCTGAAGAGAACTCATCAGAAGAATTTTCAGATAACAATGAAAGCAATGAAGATAGCGAAGATGAAGAAGCAATGTTGTCTAGGAGGCTACAACGAATCTTAGCCAAAAAGAAGAAGTATCAGTCTGGTAGAAGATATTTCAAGAAAAATATGAGGAAGTTATGCAATCAGGGCCAGTTGTTGAAGAATCAGGGCCACCAGGGCCATATGAGGAAGTTATGCTATCAGGGCCAGGTGTAGCTGAAGATATTAGTGCTGGGCCATCCGGGCCATCCAAGCCAGTGGAGTCAGTGGCAGGGCCAACCGGGCCTCAAGTGTCTGTAGAGGAAGCTGTTGTGCCCCCAGGGTCTTCTGAAGCCCCCAGTCTTTAGACCCCAGCCTCTTCCTCTCCACCCACATCCTTCACTGCCCCTCCTGCGCCTGAAACCTTCAAGAAACCACTTCCTAAACACATATCTTCTCCTACCCCTTTCTCTACTACCACCTCTTCATCACCTCCTCCTTCCTCTTCCATTCCTCATTCCACCTCTGAGGCACCTCCAACCTCATCCTCCTCTGCTGGTCCTTCCTCAGCAGGTCCATCATCTGCTGGACCATCAGCTCAACCACCTCCTACTTCATCTTTTAGTTCTTTTCATCTACCTACTCCACCCTCCTTTATCACCATGATTCCGGAAGGAGCCAGTATTATTCCTCATACTGTGCAAGACATCAAAGATGAATTTGAAGAAGCCATCCTTCGCATAGTTCTTGCTGTCTCTGCCCATAGTCACAGGACTGATTCCTAACCTTCCTCCAGTCTTGCTCCTAAGAAAAGAAAGACCTCATCATCTCTTATTTACCCTTCAAATCAAACTCTCTTTCCTCCTCTGTGGTATTCTCTTTCTGTTGCCAAAGAAGGAGAACCTTATATATCAAACTCTCTTTCCTCCTCTGTGGTATTCTCTTTCTGTTGTCAAAAAAAGGAGAACCTTATATGTTGAATATCTCCAAAAGTGCACTTTTGTAGCCACTTTTAGTCTTCCTTACCTTAACCTTTCTGAACATCTAAACATCATTCTTCCTACTTCTGCTCTTCCTAAGGCTGAACAAGCCAAAATCCTATCCATTGCTGTCCAAGACTGAGGATCAGTCGGCCAGAGCCAACAAAGCTCTCTACAGAAAATTTGAGGTTGCAAGATCCAACATCTTTCCACCCAAAGATCACCCACTCACCTTATCTGAGTGGTTTGTCTGCAAGCACAGAGATTCTTGGGGTCCTCTCATTCAGAAAGAAATCAAATTCATCAGGCAATTCGAAATGTACCAAGATTACTGCTTTGTCAATCGCCTACCAGAGGTCCAGCTTGATCAATTCAGAGGAGCCATAGCTCTACTCCGCACAGAGAATCCTGTCAACACCCCTCTTTAGGTTGATGTTGCCACCTTGAAGATACCAGAAGTAGCTTTTCTCCCTAAGCTTCATTTTCTCATTATGGAATCTGAAGTGGGTCCCATAATTTTTGAAAGATTTGCTAGAGTCATGGCCAGGATATTTGTTCAGAGGGGAACTCCTCTTGCCTTCCATAGATTCATCTTCAGAGAATATCATAGAGGATTCATCAAGTCATCAGTCTTAGCACCTATCCTCTCAGAGTCTGAAAGATTTGACAACTCTGAATGGTGCAAAGCTTATCTTGAGGCAGCCATCTAGCTTGAGCAACTGAATTCCTCCCTGCACAAATCAAATTAGTCGATTCTCTCTCCAGAAAAATTCATGGACCTCAACTCCATAAATTTGGTGTTAGATCCCTACTCTATTTGGATTGAGAGGTACAAGATCTTCATAGCCTTGAAGAAGGATTTGCTGGCTCACAAGCTCTACTACCCTCTATCAATTGACAAGTTTCTTCAGCATGCCATCTTTGAAACTGTTGGACCCTACAAGTGATCTCTGAGCAATTAGGAGTATACCTCCTTCATTGAAGAATAGAGACTACTCCACATCAAGAGGCTTAGTCCTAAGATGGGGCCATCTTATAATATTAGTTGGGGTGTATTTAGAAATCTCTTTGAAGAGCAAGAAGTTCAAGCTTGGCAGATCATAACTCGCCATGCTTCTAGATTGTCTCCTGCCTTCTACATGTCTACCCCCTTTAATGAATGAAATTTCATTTCCTGGCTCCATTTATCTTTGTCTATCTCCCATTTTTGTTCTTCTGTCTATCTAATTCTTTTTGTTTAATGATAAAAAGGGGGAGAAAAATATTCTGAAATACATACCTTAATTTTTGTTTCGAATTAATTTCAGTCTTTTATAATATGCAGCTCTCTATGTTTTGTCATCACCAAAAAGGGGGAGATTGATGATCAGTCTATCTCCAAGTAATTTATTATTAATTATATGTATTTTTGTGATTAACAAAACCTTGAAAAGTACTTTCTAATAATATTTTTTGAAGTTTATTCAAAGGCAATAATTCAAGCAAAATCTGTAAGTTGTCTACACACATTGCAATATGAAGTTCGATGCATATGTTTTGTCTAAGTACACAAACGGCTTCATAGAAACAACGATTTGATCGCTACAATAATTTCATAAGTCACTTAAACAATGACTTTATAGAAACAACGATTTGATCGCTACAACGATTTCATAAGTCACTTAAACAACGACTTCATAGAAACAACGATTTGATCGCTACAACGATTTCATAAGTCACTTAAACAACGACTTCATAGAAATAATGAGTTGATCGCTACAACGATTCTGTTTCACTTAAACAACGATTTGGTCGCTACAATGATTCTGTTTCACTTAAACAACGACTTGGTCACTACAACGATTTGGTCGCTGTAACGATTTGGTTATTGCTACAACGACTTGGTCGCCACATCAATTCTGTTTCACTGAAACAATGATTTGGTCACTATAACGATTTGGTTATTGCTACAACAACTTGGTCACTACAACAATTCTGTTTTACTTAAACAACGACTTGGTCGCTACAACGATTTGGCTGCTACAACGATTTCACTAAAACATCGACTTCTTTTGAAACAACGATTTTACCTGAACAACGATTTCATCTGCACATCAATTTCTGTTAAATAACGACTTTGTTACAGAACATCAATTTCATTTTATCAATATATGGACTCTGTTAACATCGACTTGGTTTCAACATTGATTACATTCTTATTTGATTAAATCATCGATTTAATATCAGCATCGACTCTCTCTGGGTATAGCCTGTCTAAATACATCAACCCTCTATTATTGATTACATTTAAGACAACTGTCAAACATTCTTGATTAAATCTCTTTTGAACATTCCTTAGTTTCATTCCACATGATATTCAAATGTATTTCAAATCTTTGTGAATTTCAAGTTTCCCGCGAAAGCTTATTGTATCCTATGTTCTCTAGCATTTATTGCGACAATACAAATCTCTACACGATATATCTATTACCTATCGTGCCTATAACACACAAAGTCACAGTGACATAATGGCATTTCCCTTCTGGTGTATCTTAATGCAGCACAACTACTAATGTTGACTGACAGTTTAGACAAAGATAAGTTGTCTAGGTGTCAGCATTTATTGTGTGCAGGGTTTCTGGTGGAAATGCACATCTCAAAGATGGACTTGTCAACCTGACAAGAGGATAGAAGATTCAGACAATCATTCCTTGAGTATGTTTGTCTATCCGAGAAAATTATTTTCAAAGAAGATAAAAGAAGACGGGTGACTCCAAGCTTAAGAGAACTTTCTTCAACCTTTGAGAAGCTTGAACATCTTAGTCACCTGGAGAACAACAAGAGCTAGCTCGTCCATTCCAACCTTCAGTAGCTCTTAGCTCTCCATAGAATATTGCATTGCCCTTGAGAGCTTGGGTTGATCTGAGAGAGAGTCCATTTGTGATAATCTTGTGTTTCTTAGACTTCGCCTCATATCAAGCAGTGATTATAAGCTTGGTCTTAGGGCCTTTCTCTTTGAATCCATTTCTCTGTGAGCATTCCTCTTTGGGTGTGAAGAGAAGACTTGTACCCTGGTAGAGAAGGGAAGGCCAGCTATTGCTGAATGTGTAAATGTCCTTAAGGGGGACTGTACCCTTGTTTAGTGGAATCCCAAGTGGTTGCTTAGGGACTGGACATAGGACTCCTTGGGATAGGAGATCTGAACTGGGATAAAATTTCCTGTTGTCTGTGTGATTGTTCTCTTTGTTTTAATTAACGTTAACTCTAACCATCAATCTTAGTGTTGTCTGTCAAGTGTGTTTATTTACAGGAATTATTTGAAGAAGAATTTTTAGTAATCCATTCACCCCCTCTCTGGGCTTGCTATGTGGACAACAAGGGTGTTGCCACAGGAATTCCCTTGCTTACCCGGAAGGCACACCACAGATCCAAGAAGAAGAAGGTACATTTTCATTTGGAGCCAATCATTGCTAGACTGAATGCTCAAGGAGAGATATTGTGCTCTTTACAGTCAGATGTTATTTCCATATTTCTCAGCTAGAGCACAGAAGCCAAAGAAATTGGAGCAGTCAAATCTGAGCTCCAGGAGATGAGAAGTGAGCTGGGCAGCTTGAAGCAGTTGGTGGCAGATTTATTAGATTTTGTGAGGGTGCATTTATCAACTCAAGCCCCTCTTGTTCCAACTCAGTCAGTGCCAGAGGAGAATGCAAGGCCATTAGGGCCTTCTGAACCAGTGGAGAAAATTGTAGGGCCATCAGGGCCATCTCTTGAGGAATCAGGGCCACCAGGGCCATCTGTGGAAGTTGCAGGGCCACTAGGGCCATTAATGGAATAGTCAGGGCCATCAGGGCCATTTGTAGTTGAAGAAGTTGGAGCTGAGCCATCAGGACCATCGGAGCAAGTGGCAGGGCCAACTGGGCCTCAAGTTTCAGTAGAGGAAGCTGTTGTGCCCTCAGGGCCTTCTGACCCTCCTAGTCTTCAGACTACAGCCCCTTCCTCTCCACCTACTTCCTTTACTGCCTCACCTACTCCTGAACCCTCCAAGAAACCCCTTCCTAAACATATCTCTTCTCCTGCTCCTTTCCCTATTGCCTCCTCTTCCTCACCTATCCCTTCCTCCTCCATTCCTCATACAACTTCTGAGGCACCTCCTGCCTCCTCCTCTTATGCTGGTCCCTCTTCAGATGGTCCCTCCTCTTCTAGACCATCTACTCAACCTCCTCCTACTTCATCTTTTGCCTCTCATCATCCACCTAGTCCACCCTCCTTCATCACTATCATTCCTGAGGGTGCCAGTATAGTTCACCATACTGTGCAAGACATCAAGGATGAGTTTGAAGAAACCATCCTCCGCACAGTTCTTGCTGTCTCTGCCCACCTTCATAGGACTGATTCTCAACCTTCCTCCAATCCTGCCTCCAAGAAACCTAAGTCATCTACAGCTCTTGTTTTCCCCTCCAATCAAACTCTCTTTCCTCCTTTGTGGCATTCTCTCTCTGTTGTTTACAGAAGAAAAACCTTATATGCTGAATATCTCCAAAAGTGCACTTTTGCAGCCACTTTTGGTCTTCCTTACCTTAACCTTTCTGAACACCTCAATATCATTCTTTCTATATCTCTTATCCCCAAACCTGACCAAGTCAAAATCCTCTCTTTTGTTGAGTCAAAGACTGAGGATCAGTGAGCCAGGGCTAACAAAGCTATCTACAAAAAATTTAAAGTTGCCAGGTCCAACATCTATCCACCCTCAGACCATCCTCTCACCTTGTCTGAGTGGTTTGTATGCCAGCACTGAACATCTTGGGGTCCCTTCATTCAGAAGGAGATCAAATTGGTTAGGCAATTCCAGATGTATCAAGATTATTGCTTTGTAAATCGCCTACCAGAAGTTCAGCTTGGCCTGTTCAGGGCAGCTATTGCTCAACTTCGTACGCTGAATCCAGTCAACACACCTCTTCAGGTTGACTTTGCAACTTTGCAGATGCCTGAGATTGCATTTCTGCCCAAGGTTCACTTTCTTCTTATGGATTCTAAAGTGGGTCCTATAATCTTTGAGAGATTTTCCAGAGTCATGGCAAGGATCTTTGTTCAGAAGGGAGCTCCTCTTTCATTCCATAGATTCCTCTTCAGGGAATATCAGAGAAGATTTATCAAGTCATCAGTTCTAGCTCCACTCCTAGCAGAGTCTGAAAGATTTGTCAACTCTGACTGGTGTAAAGTCTATCCTGAGGCTGCATTTCAGCTTGAGACCCTGAATTTCTCCCTGCACAAGTCAAATCAGCTGACTCTCACTCCAAAAAAGTTCACGGATCTCAACTCCATTAATCTAGTTTCAGATCTTTATTCCACCTGGGTTGAGAGATACAAGATCTATGTAGCTCTGCGGAAGGACCTACTTGCTCACAATCTTCACTACCCTCTCCCCATTGACAAATTCCTTCAACATGCCAATTTTGGAACTGCTGGTCCCTACAAGTCATCTCTTAGCAACTTCATTGAAGAGCAGAGACTACTCCACATTAAGCGACTAAGTCCAGAGATGGGGCCATCATATACTATTAGTTGGGGTGTCTTTAGAGATCTCTTTAAAGAGCAGGAAGTCAAAGCTTGGTAGCTTATTACTCACCATACTTCTCGTTTGTCTATTGCCTTCTACATGCCTACCCCCACTAATGAATAAAATTTTCCTTCTTGGCACCATTTATCTTTGTATATCTCTAATTTTCTCTTCTGCATATCTAATTCTTTTTGCTTAATGACAAAAAGGGGGAGAAAAATATTCTAAAATACATACCTTAAAAATTTCAGCTCTTTTTATGTATGCAATTCTTTATGTTTTGTCATCACCAAAAAGGGAGAGATTGATGATCAGTCTATCTCCATATAATTTATTATAAATTATATGTATTTTTGGTGATTAACAAAACCCTGAAAAGTATTATCTAATATCATTTTTATAAAGTTTATCTATAGGTAGTAATTCAAATAAAATCAATAAGTTTCCTAGATTCACTGTTCTGTAAGGCTCATAACATATGTTTTGTCTAAGTATACATCGACTTCCATAAAATAGTTCACAACCATTTCCTTAGTAAAACATCGATTTCATTCCAGCATCGACTTCACAAGTAAAACAACGATTTCGGTCTTACAACGACTTCATAGTTAGAACATCGATTTCGTTGCTACATCGACTTCATTTCACTTAAACATCGATTTCATTGCTACAACGATTTCGCTTTACTTAAACATCGACATCTTATGAAACAACGACTTCATGTCTACAACGATTTCACTTAAACATTGATTTCAGTAGAACATCGATTTCATATGAAACAACGACTTCGTTTCTACATCGATTTTGGCAGAACATCGACTTCATGTGAAACAACGATTTCGTCTCTACAACGACTTCACTTAAACAACGATTTTAGTAGAACAACAATTTCATGTGAAACAACGATTTCGTCTCTACAACGACTTCACCTAAACAACGATTTCAGTAGAACAACAACTTCATGTGAAACAATGACTTTACTTGAACAACGACTTCGTTTCAAACAACGATTTCATCTGCACATCGATTTCAGTACAACAACGACTTCTGTTAAACAATGACTTTGTACAGAACATCAATTTCATTACATTCAAACATGGATTATGTTCACATCGACTTGGTTTCAAAATGGATTACATTCTCACATAATTTATGATTCTATCATCGATTTGATATCAACATCGACTCTCTCAGTACACAGGTTGTCTCAATACATCAACTCTCTATTAACGATTATGTTTTAGACAGCTGTTGAATATTCTTATTTAAGTTCTTTTCAAACCTTCTTGAGATTCATTCCACATGATATTCAAATATATTTTAAATCTCTGTGGATTTCAAGTCTTCCCGCGAAAGCATGTTGTATCCTGTGCTCTCTAACATTTATTGTGATGGTACAATTCTCTACACGATACATCTTTACTTATGTCACATAAATTCACGCTTTATATGATGACAGAATGGCATTTTCTTTTTGGTGTATCTTCATATCGCACGACTACTAATGTTGATTGACAGTTTAGACAAAGATGAGTTGTCTATGTGTCAGCATTTATTGTGTGCAGGGTTGCCAGTAGAAGCGCACGTTGCCAAGTTGGACCTGTCAACCTGACAGAAGCTAGAAGAGATTCATACAATCTTCCTTTGAGTGTGAATGTCTTCCCCAGCATTAATGGCTGCAGGTTTTCTTGCTCCACACTTCAGACCATGAACTCCAACGTGCATGAAGATGTGAGACAATAGATACTTCAACGGTCAAATTATTTCAAAGAAGATAAATAGAAGACTGGTGACTCCATGCAAGATAATTCTTTCTCTTGGAGAAGTTTTCAAGCTTGCATTTAGAAGATTTTAGAAGGAAAAAAGAGCTCGCTCGTCCATTCAAACCCTCTGTAGCTCTTAGCTTTCTACACCAAATTGCTTAGCCTTTGAGAGCCTGAGTAGATCTGAGAGAGAGTTCCTTGTTGATATTCTTTTTCTCTCAGACATTGCCTTAGATCAAGCAGTTTGTATTAGCTTGGTCTAGGGGCCATCCATCTCTTACTCAATCTTCTTTGAGTGTTCCCCTTCGGGTGTGAAGAGAAGACCTGCTGTTGAGTGGGTGGTTGTTCCCTTCTGTAAGAAGGAAGACCTGTTGCATCAGGTGTCTCTAGTTCCTCTTCAAGTAGAGAAGAGAAGGCCTGTTGCTGATGGATGTATAAGTGTCCTTACGGGGGACTGTACCCTTGCTTAGTGATATCCCAAGTAGTTGTTTGGGGACTGGACGTATGACTCCTTGGGATACGAGATCCGAATCAGGATAAAATTTCCTGTTGTCTGTGTGTTTGCTCTCTTTGTCTTTATTTAACACTAACTCTAACAATCGAACTTAGTGTTCTCTGACAAGCATTTTATTTACAGGAATTATTCTAAAAGAAATTTTAGCAATCCATTCACCCCCCTATGGGCTTGCTATCTGGGCAACATACGATACACACCGTACCACGAGCACCATGTGCCTAGCTCACAAAGAACCTGGGTTACATGACTAGAGAGGCATTTCGAAATAGGCACCGGACCACCAATGTCACGCCCCGACGTGGAATATCGGGATGCGAGGTAGTTGCAAGTAAACGGGTACAAAACGAGTACTAGACATCAAACCATTGCACAATGAATAATACTAAAGTAAATCTTTCTCATTAATAACTTTCCAATTTCTAGTTACAACCAATAATATCAGAGCGAATCTATAGGGCCCAATTACATTGAAACAAAGCAAAAGACAACTTCAAACCTAACTACTACAACGCCGAACATAGTAATAGGACGCTAGGGTACTCATGACATCACTCCTGGTCGTTCCCATCCTCTTGAGTGTATAGTTCATCCTCAGTCTCACCTGAGACCACCACGACAAATAACGCAGGATGAGCGATAACACCTAGTAGGACTTAAATCTCAATAGTCAAGCAAGCTTTAAATGATTAATGTATTAAAGGCAGAGTAACTATTGATGGAGCGAGAGAGTCAAGTAAAAGATAGCAGAATAGTACATGATTAAAATAGCAAGGCTTTTCCAAATATAGACTTACCAAAAATAATACAAGTGTCGGGAATAGCACAAAAATAGCAGGATGGCCATAGCACAATAGCACAAGGTATAGCAATAGCACAACGGGCATAGCATAGCACTTTATTGTCAATAGACAACGAGAGAATATACCACTTTTGATTGTCATTTTAGATAGTCGAGATAGATAGCACTCGAGTGTAATGCCAAACACTCTGATCATTTAACTCCCATGGGCAGTAGCACTTTCGAGTGCACATCCCGGGACCAGATTGGGTCCTTTATATTTTGCCAGGCATTGGTTATATTGTTTATCTTTAGACAATCCGTCAATGGCTAATGTAGATTACTAAGAAATAGATGAGAGCTCTAGATGAATAGATGAGATAGTAGAGAGAACATGAATAGATGAGCGAAAAGAATATAGATGAGAGCTAGTGGACAGTGCACGTAACATGTCGAGTAAACAAGCGATAGTAACAGTTGCACAACACGCGCACTCGGTGTTGGCAGTCAGGTGGAACTCACAACCCTACCGCTGGCCATGTTAAGCACAGGTCTAGAGGTCCGGCGTGATTCAAGATGAGAGTAAACTTCTAATGGTCGTTTGGATCGTATTGATCCCTAAAGGGGTAATAGGTGTTAGGGTACAATCGGCTCGTCGACCTTGTGGGAATCCATGGACAGAGGAGACTTACGGAGGCCTTGAACAAAGACTCACTAGTCCAACAGAAGCAGTATCCGTCGGAGAGTTCGTCCAAGTCAAGAAAGTGTGTATGGAACAAGTGCTCGACGTTCTAGAGGAATTCTAGAACAGTGGAGCGTCAAGATCGGTGTTGCAAAACAACGCGAGGATCAGAAACAAGTTCATTTATAAATAAGGCAATCTAATTGCATAAATTACCAGATATATTATGTCACATGTTCATGCCAATTAAGCTATATTTGGATGGTTCGAGTGTGTGCATGTGACATGAAATCATAGATGGAGATTAGTCGTGTGTATGTATTTTAAATCACATATAAAAGTTCAATTTATATCAAGTGCATTTACTGCAGGTATAACTGAGATTAAGGGTATAAGCACACTAGGCAATTAGAGCATTGCAAATCAAGGTTTTTCTGCAAAAACCCTGTGATCGCGATAGACACTTGTAAGGATCGCGACGGGGTCGGATCAGAACGCGACAGTACCTTGTAAGGATCGCGACAGGCTTGTCTGATCAGGCACTGAGAACGCGACAGAGACCTATAAGGAACGCGACAGACCGTTCAGACTAGGCACAGCGATCGCGACGGTGATGCCTGCCGCATTCAGAACGTGACTGGCAGACTGTCACAATCAGACCTCAGAATGCAACCTATCAGGCCATCACGTTCTGGTGGTCTGTGCCCGAGTACGATAGGGATCAGACATGTCTTGGATTGCAGTCCAGACTTTCCCCTTTTTGATACAGGGTTGTTCTAATACTAAGAACAAATTGTATAGTGCATGAAAAATCGCAAAACTGGTTTTAAACAGATCCAGACAGGCATCAGAACTTCCAGTAAATCAGAATCGGAAAGCAACGAAGGTTTCAACATGGTTTAATAAAGAGTATTCAGGACGAACATAGAACTGTGTACAGTTGGGATCAACGAATTAATTCACATGATAGGGTGGATGGAAATTATGGCTTTCAGGGGCAAATGAAACCTAACATCCATCAGAATCTTCAATAAAAATTTTGTGGCATGAGATTAAGTGTAGAAGGAGAAGAAGATTTAATAAGGGGGTTCGGGGTCAAGATAAGTGCAGTACTTCGAAATTCAAGAAGTAAATATTGACTAGATGACAAATCATGAAACTTGAGGGTATTGTTCCTGATGATTAGGACAACCTATAGACAAAATTTTAGGATTTATGTTTGTGAGAATGCCTACCTTTGATCATTTTCTTCTTCTAGGGTTAAGACTTGAAGAACTAAGGTTGAGGGCTTGAGAACTCCTTTCTCCCATGATTTCTCCTCCTCTTGGCCTCTCTCTTCCTGATCCAGCAACCTCTTGGCATGAGCTAGGGCTGGCCATGAGGGTTTTAGAGAAGTATTTAAGCTTCTCCTCTTTCCCTTTCCTAGTTTAAGTTTAATTCCCATTAAATTCCGAGTTTTCTATTTTCCTCTCCACTTTTTAAGCAAGAGATCTCTTAATTGGGTTGAGAGAGAGAGGATTTCATGGCCAAGCAATTGGGGTAGGTTTAGGATTCCAAATCCAACTCAAATTACTTATTTTGATGCATTAAATACCCTCTTTTTATTTAAGTAATAATTAAGTTGCGAATTTAGGGTATTTTCCCATTATTCTCCTTTTTAAAATCTCTATTTTAGCCCACTAATTTCTAATGGGTCAATTAGATAAAGCCCATCACTTGTTTTCATTTAATGGGTTTTATTTAATTCTCATTCCATTAATTTCTTATGTAATTTATTTTATTTTATTTTATTTTCTAATAAATCAAAATTTTTAATATTATGTAAATTTTTATTTCGTACAAAAATTCAGGTTGCTACAACCAAGCTCGGCAAACACAGAAACTACGGCGAGTACTTAATATACTAGTAAAACATGCATTTATAAAGTATAATAACTTACATTTAAACTTACTTATCATTGGTCATCACATGGCCTCCAATACAACAACATACCACCAAGCACATTAATCACATAACTTTAATATAATAACATAATTAACATGGCGAGCATAATTAACATAACACACTAATTAACCATAAACCAAACCATCAATCATATAACATGCCTTACTAACTTTAACCAGCTGAAAACACCACCAAACAATGCCATAAAACCCAGGCTGGGCCCATACAGAACCATCACTGCCCAACTGCCCCAATCCATACTTTGCACGCTGAAATGCGACGGACCCAGTGGTCGCCTCAAGAAACATGACGGCCCCACCAATCGTGATTCCAAAAGGAACGCGACAGGACCCAATGCCATGTCATAAACGAGACGGCTCGACACATCGCCTTCAAGCCAATCAGTACAAAACACTAATCAAAATTGCTAAACGTGACGGACCATGTCGTCGCAACAAAGACAATCGGTACAAAGACCCAAAAACCCAGCAGACCACAATGTCGCCTTTATGCCAATCGATTCTGAAGCACAAATTGGAAGATATGAACGCGACGAACCAGAGTGTTGCATTCACATCAAAATGTGACATGTCGAACGGTCGCCTTTTCAGGTAGACTTGCTGGACCCTTCCTTCCTCCAAAAACCCATTCCACACATCCATTAAACCAACATTTAATGTTTTAAAACAAAAGATACACTACCACACACTACCATGGTATGCTTTGCTAAGCTCCAAGTCATACAAATCAAAGTAAAACAAAAGAGGAAGTCTCCCTACCAACTCGACGAGCATGAAGAACGCAAAGAAAGCCAGGTCGTTTGTTTGTCCACGCTCCCGATGCCCTCCTCGGGTGGGAACCGCGCCGCACGAACCACCTAGAAGCCGAAACATAGGAAATTGCCACACAACAACTCCCCTCGACTGGACAGAGCTTCATCTGCTCTGTCTGGCCCAAAACACAGTCTTAAAACCTCAGTCAAAATCGCAACGTAGGTAGTCGTCACCTTTTAAACTCTTAAATGCAACCGACCTGACCATCGCCAATCGCAACCACAGAACCCTAAGGTGGTTCGAAGAATGCGACGTGAGAAGCCGTTTCGTTCAAAATGCGACAGCCCACTCCATCGCCTTCTTCACTAGAACACTTGTGGTCTATATGGGTCCAGATTTTCGGCCCACAACACCCACACAACGTGTGGGAACCACCACCAAGGCTCAATGACCACTTACTGGCCAAGAGCACCACACCAAAACCATTAAACCCAGATCCGAACGGCCACGATGTTACATTACTATCACCTAAAAAAAAATGTCATCCTTGACATTCAGAAAGAAACCATGGCAAGCCGGACTATCACCTAAAAGGAAATAAAGTTATTCACAAACAAAAAGGATACACTTCTTTGCTCTTGCCATTCAAATCTTTCTGCTCTAATTGGTCCATTTTGCTCATTTCCTTACTTGTTCTGCTTTCTTTCTGTTTTGCTCATTTTATAGCTTCTTTGTTATGATTAATTCAATCTGCCCTTCCTTTACTTTACCTCTTAAGAAATTCTATCCTTCCATTGGCGCTTTATCTCCTTGGACTAAACCTACTTCCACATTTTCCTAGCTCTGTTTGCAACATTCCTTTTTGTGCTATTCCACTTGCTTTCAACCCTTCTATCATAAACCATTAACTTTACTTATTCTACCCTACAAAACCATCTTCTGATTCATTATTTCTCGGTGTTGATTTATCATCACTGTTCTGCCATCTGCTTATGTCACGCCCCGACGTGGAATATCGGAACGCGAGACAGTTGCAAGTAAAGGGTATAGAGCGAATACTAGACATCATACCATTTCGCAATGAATAATACTAAAGCAAATTCATTTCATTAATACTTTCCAATGCCTAGTTACAACCACTAATATCAGAGCCATTCTATAGGGCCCAATTACATTGAAAGAAGGCAAAAGACTAAACTTCAAACCTAACTACTACAGCGCTAAACATAGCAATAGGACGCTAGGGTACTCATGACATCACTCCAGGTCGTTCCTATCCTCTTGAGTGTATGGTTCATCCTCAGTCTCACCTGAGAACACAATGACAAATAACGCAGGGTGAGCGAACATCGCCCAGTAGGACTTAAATCTCAATAGTCAAGCATGCTTTAAATAGTTAATGCATTAAAGGCAGAGTAACTAATGATAGAGCGAGAGAATCAAGTAAAAGATAGCAAGATAGCACGTGAATGAAATAGTACAACTTTCCAAATATAGTCTTTCCAAAAATATCACAGGTGTCGGGAATAACACAATAATAGCAGGATGGCCATAGCACAATAGCACAAGTATAGTAATAGCACAACGAGTATAGTATAGCAGTTTGTTGTCAATGGACAACGAGAGAATATAGCCCTTTTTTATTGTCATTTAGATAGTCGAGATAGATATCACTTGAGTGTAATGCCAAACACTCTGATCATTTAACTCCCATGGGCACTAGCACTTTCGAACACACATCCCAGGACCAGATCGGGCCCTTTATATTTTGGCAAGCATTGGTTATATTATTTATCTTTTAGACAATCAGTCAATGGCCAATATAGAGTACCAAGAATAGATAAGTACATTAGATGAATAGACGAGATATTAGAGTAAACGTGAATAGATGAGCGAATAGAGTGTAGATGAGAGCTAGTGGACATTGCACGTAACACGTCGAGTAAATAGGCGATAATAACAGTTGCACAACACGCGCACTCGGTATTGGCAGTCAGGTGGAATTCACGACCCTACCACTGGCCTTGTTATGCACAAGCCCAGAGGTCCAGCGTGATTCAAGACGAGAGTGAATTTCTAATAGCCGTTTGGATCATATAGATCCCTATAGGGTATCATAGGTGTTAGGGTACAACCGGCTCGTCGACCATGTGGGAATCCATGGATAGAGGAGACTTACGGAGGCCTTGAACAAAGACTCACTAGTCCAGCAGAAGGAGTATCCGTCGGAGAGTTCGTCCAAGTCAAGAAAGAGAATAATTATGGAAACAAGTGCTCGACGTTCTAGAGGAGTTCTATAACAGTGGAGCGTCGAGATCGGTGTTTCAAAACAACGCAAAAATCGAGAACAAGTTAATTTATAAATATGGCAATTTAATTGCATAAATTACCATATAGATTATGCCAATTAAGCCATATTTGGATGGTTCAAAGTGTGTGCATGTGTCAAGAAATCTTGGATGGAAATTAGCCGTGTGTATGTATTTTAAATCACATAGAAAAGTTCAATTTATATTAAGTTCATTTACTGCGGTATAACTGAGAATTAAGGGTATAAGCACAGTAGCAATTTGAGTAATTGCATATCAGGGGGGTTTTCTGCAAAAACCTGTGAACGCGACGCACCCATGAAAGGGTTGTGACAGGTTCAGGGTAGAACGCAATAGAGCCTTGCATGGATCGCGACGGTGTGTTTAGAACCGGCACTGAGAACGCGATAGGGTCATGTGAGGAACACGACAGGACAGGCATAGGGATCGCGACGTCGATCCTGTCGCATTTAGAACGCGACGGGAGGACTGTCGCAATCCAACCCCAGAACGCGGCCTATCGGGCCATCGTGTTCTGGTGGTCGGTGCCTGAGTCCGACAGGATTCAGACAGGACCTTGGATTGCGGGTCAAACTTAAACTAATTGATACATGAGGCTTTAGAAATTGAGAACAAATTGTACAGTGCATGAAAAATTGCGAAACCAAATCTAAACGACTCTAGACAGGCCAGGGTACATGCAGTTTATAGGAATTTGAAAACTATAAAGGTTCTCCCTCTTCTCCACGAATTTTCCCCCTCTTGGCCTCTCCTCCTGGTCCAGGAACCTCTTGGCATGAGCTAGGTTCGGCCATGAGGATTTAAGAGAAGTATTTAAGCTTCTCCCTCTTCCCTTTCCTAGTTTAAGTCTAACTCCTATTAAATTCTGAATTTCCTATTTTCCTCTCCCCTTTTTAAGCAAGAGATGTCCTATTTGGGTTGGGAGAGAGGGGATTTCGTGGCCAATCAATTAGGGTAGGTTTAGGAATCCAATTCTAACTCAAACTAGCTATTTAATGTATTAAATATCTCTTTTCTATTTTAGTAATATTTTAGTTAAGAATTTTGAGTGTTTCTCTATTATTCCCTTTTTTAAAATCTATATTTTAGGCCACTAATTTCTAATGGGTCCATTTAATAAAGCCCATTACTTATTTTCATTTGATGGGTTTTATTTAATTCTCTTTTCTTTGATTTTCTAATTACTTTTATTTTTATTATTATTAAATTTTTTATTTATTTTTTGAAAAATCCAGGTTGGTACATTCTCCCCTCTTAAAAAGAATTTGGTCCCCAAATTCATATGATCATAATAGAGGGAATGTCTTACCGAAAAGATCGGGGTAGTTCCATCTGATGGTTCCTTCCGGTTCCCAGGTTGCTTCTTCAACTGCACGGTTATTCCATAGGACTTTAACCACATGGATGGGACGGTTCTTGAGTTGTTGTATCTTGACTGGCTTCTCTTCGTGTGTCACATCCTTGTTCAACACCAACTTCTCGTGGCGAATGATGTGCGTGGGGTTGTACACATATTTCCTAAGCATGGAAACATGGAACACATTGTGTACACATGACAGATCCGGTGGCAATGCCAGCCGGTATGCAACCTCACCAACCCTTTTGAGTACTTCAAAAGGACCGATGAATCTAGGGCTTAGCTTTCCCTTTACACCGAATCTTTGGATGCCACGAGTAGGTGACACTTTTAGAAATACATGATCACCCACTTGAAATTCCAGATCTCGCCTTCTTTTGTCGGCGTAGCTCTTCTGTCTGGATTGGGCAATCTTGAGCCGGTCTCTGATTACCTGAATGTCCTTTGTTGTCCATTGCACCATGTCTGGGCCTAGCCATTGTTGTTCTCCAACCTTATTCCAGCATGCAGGAGATCTACAGTTCCTTCCGTATAGTGGTTCGAATGATGTCATCTTAATGCTTGCCTGATAACTGTTGTTATAGGCGAACTCAATTAGGGGTAGGTGCTCATTCCAATAACCTTGAAAATCTATAGTGCAAGCTCTCAACATGTCTTCCACTATTTGGTTGGTTCTTTCAGTTTGCCCATCGGTTTGTGGATGGAATGCGGTACTAAAGTTGAGTTTAGTACCCAGTGCACCTTGCAGTCCTTTCCAAAAATGAGATGTGAATCTCGGATCTCGATCCAAAACAATCGATGATGGAATGCCATGTAGTCTTACAATCTCCTTGACATATAAGGCAGCTAGTACCTCCACTAACCACTTACTCTTTATAGGCAGAAAGTGGGCGGATTTGGTTAGTCGGTCCACAATGACCCATATGGCGTCGAGTCCACCACGAGTCTTGGGTAAACCCATGATGAAGTCCATGCCAATGCTTTCCCATTTCCATTCCGGAATATCAAGTGGTCTGAGTACACTCGCAGGGCGCAGGTGTTTCGCTTTTAATTGTTGGCAAGTAAGGTAGTGAGCAGCATGCTCGGCTACCTCTCTCTTCATGTTCGGCCACCAAAATGTTCTTTTCATGTCTTGATACATTTTGGTACCTCAAGGATGAATAGTGTACTTTGTCTTGTGGGCTTCATCCATTAGCTTTCTCTTCAATTCTTCATTGTCGGGAACGCATGTCCTTCCTTGAAAGACAAGCCTTCCATCTTCGGTCATAGCAAAGTTCGGCCTTTCGGCTAGAGTTTCCTTGATGCGAACTAAGAACAGATCATTGTCTTGTTGGGCTTTCATCTCTTCCAGCATGTCAGATTGAATCTTGATATTAGAAACCAAGACTCGATCATCATTATGTTCAATGGTTAAGTCTAACCTTGCGAATTATTCTAGTAGTTGCATCTCGCCAAGGACTAGACTCGAAACAGATGCCATCGGCTTTCTACTAAGAGCGTCGGCCACGACATTTCCCTTTCCAAGATGGTATTGGATGTGGAAGTCAAAATTTTCAAGTATTCCAACCATCTCCTTTGTCTCATGTTGAGTTCCTTCTGAGAGAATAAATACTTTAGACTTTTATGGTTTGAGTAGACAGTGAATTGCTCGCCATATAGATAATGTCTCCAAATCTTCAAGGCGAAGACCACAACAGCTAGCTCGAGATCATGTACAGGGTAGTTGACTTCATGTGTCTTCAGTTCTCTTGAAGAATAGGCGATGCCCTTCTCCTTTTGCATGAGTACACACCCTAACCCAATTCCTAAGGCATCGGTGTAGATAGAGAAACCCTCTCCCTCTATTGGCAGAGTGAGAAAAGGTGCTGAGGTAAGACAATCTTTGAGAGTTTGGAAACTTTTCTCACACTCTTTACTCCAAGAGTATGGGTTCTCCTTTCGTGTTAGACGTGTGAGAGGAACGGCGATCCTTGAGAAGTTCTTGATGAACCGCCGGTAGTAACTAGCCAGTCCTAAGAAGCTTCTGATCTCGGCGACGTTGGTTGGTCTCTCCTAATTGGGTACAGCTTCCACTTTGGAGGGATCAACGGAGATGCCGTCCTTTGAGATAACATGGCCCAAGAAAGATACTTCTTCGAGCCAGAAGTCATACTTTCTTAGTTTTGCATACAGCTTGTTGCCTCACAAGACTTGTAGCGCTATCTTTAGATGGTCTTCATGCTCTTCTTTGGTCCTTGAATATATGAGGATGTCGTCGATAAAGACGACCACGAACTTGTCGAGGTATGGACGATATATGTTGTTCATGAGTTGCATGAAGACTGTAGGAGCATTGGTTAGACCAAAAGGCATAACGACAAATTCGTAGTGTCCATACCTGCTCCTGAAAGCCATTTTGAAAATATCGTCATCCTTGATCCTCATTTGATGATAGCCAGATCGAAGGTCGATCTTGGAGAAATATTGAGCTCCCGATATTTGGTCGAACAGTTCATCGACCCTGGGCAGTGGGTACTTGTTCTTGATGGTGAGTTGATTGAGTTGTCGATAGTCGATACAGAGCCTCATCGATCCATCCTTCTTTTTGACGAACAACACGGGTGCTCCCCATGGGGAAGTACTTGGTTTGATGAACCCTCTTTCCAGTAGCTCCATCAATTGTGCCTTCAATTCCTTTAACTCGGAAGGGGACATCCAGTATGGTTGACGTGATACCGGGGCAACTCTAGGGATCAGCTCGATGGCGAAGTTGACATCACGTTCCGGGGGAATCCCTGGCAGATCTTCAGGAAACACATCTGGGAAATCCTGGACTATGTGGATGTCTTCTATCTTAGAACCCTTCTTTTCCACAACTACGGCTGCTAGGAAAGCAATACAACCTTTTCTTATCATGTTGTGGGCTTTTATGGCAGAGATTAGAGACATCCGTCTCTTATGTCTGATTCTAGAGAATGCCAATTTAGGAAAGTCACTAAAGGTAACCTTCCCTTTCTTACAGTCAACACTTGCCCCATATGTGAACAACCAGTCGGCTCCCAAAATTACATCATAGCCCTCTATGGACATACACACCAGGTCGGCTTTTAGGTTATGGTCTCCGATCATTACGTCGGCAGATGGGAAATACTTGTTCAGTTTCTCCTTTTCCCCTAGTGGTGTTGTGACAGAGAACTCACAACCCATGGATATAGGTTTTGCAGTTAGGGTATCAGCAAAGTGTTGAGATATAAAAGAATGAGTAGCTCCAGTATCGAAAAGAACAAATGCTGATAAGGAGAAAACTTGTAGAGTACCTTCTACCATGCCTCCTTCCATAGCAGGTTCCTCTTCATGTAGGGCTTGCAGTCTTCCCTGTCTCTTAGGCGCATTAGGGCACTTCTCATTGTCCTTCAGTAGTGGGCACTCGGGAATGCGGTGCTCGTGGCTTTCATAGCGCAGGCACGCGCCGGCTTTCCTCCAGCACTCGTCAGCGGTGTGACCAGGCTTGTCACAATGCTTGCAGTTTCTCTTGGCTGTAGTGTTGGGTACAATGGCCTTGGGTTTCCTTTCTTGGCTGGGTCCCTCCGTGATGTTGAAGGGACGCTTCTTGCCATTGTTCGGCTTAGCAGATGATTGACTAGAGGTCAATTCCTTTTTCACGATCGTCCCTTTGATACGGTCGGTGAAGTCCGTAGCATCTTCCAGTAGCTGAGCCTTCTTCACCATCTCGGCGTAGGTCTGGATGTCGAGAGGTGCCAGTTGGTTAATGTATTGAGGCTTAAGGCCTTTGAGGAAACGCTTAGCCTTGCCAGTCTAGAGAACTGTGCTTCATATTCGGCCACAGTCAAGCTCCGCTGTTTTAGAGCAACGAATTCCGCAGCCTTCCTTTCTTGGACACGCTCGGAGAAGTATTTGGAGTTGAAAGCTTCTTTGAACTCGTTCCAGGTGAATTGTCCATTCTCCCTAGTAGCTTCCACTGACTCCCACTAGGTGTGGGCGTCCTTCTCCAGTTGGAATGTGGCCAGTAGCAGCTTATCTCCTGCTACACATTGCATTACACAAAAAATTCTTTCCGTTTCCTTCAGCCAGTGCTCGGCTTCATCCGGATCCGTAGATCCACTGAACCTAGGTGGGTTCAGACTTCTAAAGTTACGATGCAGATCGCCTGCGCTGACACGATTACCCCCGCCTTGGGTAGCTTGCATGATGGCACGAGTCAACTCTTGGATGGTTTGTTGCATGCCCCTCATTTGAGCACGTTCAGCAGTCATCTTTGTCGCTTAGTTCCTACAAAAATAACTTACTATTATGATACTGATGTGAAGTTTAATTTGTGCGTGTGTGAGTTTATTTTAGCTAGTTACCCTTAGCTCTAACCTCAACTCACATAGGTGGATAATTGACTCTAGTCGAGGCAGGTTAACCTAGATCATCCTATACTTAAGAATAACCTAGGCTCTGATAACACAAAACTGTCACGCCCCGACGCAGAATATCGGAATGCGAGGCAGTTGCAAGTAAAGGGTATAGAGCGAATACTAGACATCAAACCATTTCGCAATGAATAATACTAAAGTAAATTCATTTCATTAATACTTTCCAATGCCTAGTTATAACCACTAATATCAAAGCCAATCTATAGGGCCCAATTACATTGAAAGAAGGTAAAAGACTAAACCTCAAACCTAACTACTACAACGCTAAACATAGCAATAGGACGCTAGGGTACTCATGACATCATTCCAGGTCATTCCCGTCCTCTTGAGTGTATGGTTCATCCTCGGTCTCACTTGAGAACACAACGACAAATAACGCAGGGTGAGCGAACATCGCCCAGTAGGACTTAAATCTCAATAGTCAAGCAGGCTTTTAATAGTTAATGCATTAAAGGTAGAGTAACTAATGATAGAGCGAGAGAGTAAAGTAAAAGATAGCAAGATAGCATGTGAACGAAATAGTACAACTTTCCAAATATAGAATTTCCAAAAATAGCACAGGTGTCAGGAATAGCACAACAATAGCAGGATGGCCATAGCACAATAGCACAAGTATAGCAATAGCACAACGAGTATAGTATAGCACTTTGTTGTCAATGGACAACGAGAGAATATAGCACTTTTTTATTGTCATTTAGATAGTCGAGATAGATAGCACTTGAGTGTAATGCCAAACACTCTGATCATTTAACACCCATGGGCACTAGCACTTTCGAACACACATCCCAGGACCAGATCGGGCCCTTTATATTTTGGCAAGCATTGGTTATATTATTTATCTTTTAGACAATCAGTCAATGGCCAATATAGAGTACCAAGAATAGATAAGTACATTAGATGAATAGACGAGATATTAGAGTAAACATGAATAGATGAGCGAATAGAGTGTAGATGAGAGCTAGTGGACATTGCACGTAACACGTCGAGTAAATAGGCGATAATAACAGTTGCACAACACGCGCACTCGGTATTGGCAGTCAGGTGGAATTCACGACCCTACCACTGGCCTTGTTATGCACAAGCCCAGAGGTCCAGCGTGATTCAAGACGAGAGTGAATTTCTAATAGCCGTTTGGATCATATAGATCCCTATAGGGTATCATAGGTGTTAGGGTACAACCGGCTCGTCGACCATGTGGGAATCCATGGATAGAGGAGACTTACGGAGGCCTTGAACAAAGACTCACTAGTCCAGCAGAAGGAGTATCCGTCGGAGAGTTCGTCCAAGTCAAGAAAGAGAATAATTATGGAAACAAGTGCTCGACGTTCTATAGGAGTTCTAGAACAGTGGAGCGTCAAGATCGGTGTTTCAAAACATCAAAAAAATCGAGAACAAGTTAATTTATAAATAAGGCAATTTAATTGCATAAATTACCAGATAGATTATGCCAATTAAGCCATATTTGGATGGTTGAAAGTGTGTGCATATGTCATGAAATCATGGATGGAAATCAGCCTTGTGTATGTATTTTCAATCACATATAAAAGTTCAATTTATATTAAGTGTATTTACTGCGGTATAACTGAGAATTAAGGGTATAAGCACAGTAGAAATTTGAGTATTTTCAAATCAGGGGGGTTTTCTACAAAAACCTGTGAACGCGACGCACCCATGAAAGGGTTGCAACGGGTTCAGGATAGAACGCGACAGAGCCTTGCATGGATCGCAACGGGGTGTTCAGAACCGACGCTGAGAACGCGACAGGGTCATGTGAGGAATGCGACAGGACAGGCACAGGGATCACGACGTCGATCCTGTCGCGTTCAGAAGGTGACGGGACGACTGTCTCAATCCAACCCCAGAACGTGACCTATTGGGCCGTCGCGTTCTGGTGGTCGGTGCCTGAGTCCGACAGGATTCAGACATGACCTTGGATTGTGGGCCAAACTTATACCAATTGATACAAGAGGCTTTAGAAATTGAGAACAAATCGTACAGTGCATGAAAAATTGTGAAACCAAATCTAAACGACTCTAGACAGGCCAGGGTACATGCAGTTTATAGGAATTTGAAAACTATAAAGGTTTCGACATGCTTCAGTCAAGTTAAACAGGAAGAACATGGAACATGAATCAGTTGGTGTAAAAGAATTAATTCACCCATTGGAGTAGATGAAAATTAGGGCTTCCAAAGGCGAAGGAAAGGTAACACGCATCAGAACATCCAGTAAAAATTTCGTGGCCTAGAATTAAGTACACATGAAGAACAAGATTAAAGATGAAGGGTCGGGGTCATGGAGTTCACAGAACTTGGAAAATTGAGAACTAAAGATTTGCTTGATGTAAAAATATGAAACTAGAGGGCTTTTGTTCCTGATAGACGAGACATCCTACAGAAAATGTTTCATGGTTTATGCTCATGAGAATGCCTACCTTTGATTGTTTTCTTCTTCTAGGGTTAAGAACTTGAAGAACTCGGGGAAGAACTTGAGAGATCCCTCTTCTCTATGAATTCTCCCCCTCTTGGCTTCTCCTCCTGGTCAAGGAACCTCTTGGTACGAGCTAGGGCCGGCCATGAGGGTTTAAGAGAAGTATTTAAGCTTCTTCCTATTCCCTTTCCTAGTTTAAGTCTAACTCCTATTAAATTCCGAATTTCCTATTTTCCTCTCCCCTTTTTAAGCAAGAGATCTCCTATTTGGGTTGGGAGAGAGGGGACTTCGTGGCCAATCAATTAGGGTAGGTTTAGGAATCCAATTCTAACTCAAACTAGCTATTTAATGTATTAAATACCTCTTTTCTATTTTAGTAATATTTTAGTTACGAATTTTGGGTATTTCTCTATTATTCCCTTTTTTAAAATCTCTATTTTAGCCCACTAATTTTGAATGGGTCCATTTAATAAAGCCCATTACTTATTTTCATTTGATGGGTTTTATTTAATTCTCTTTTCCTTGATTTTCTAATTACTTTTATTTATTATTATTATTAAATTATTATTATTTATTTATTTATTTGAAAAATCCAGGTTGCTACAACTTATCATTGCTGACTGTTATTTTGCCTTACCTTTACTCTTATTCTTAACTGTCAGTTCCTCGAAGAAAGTCAAAACATCATATTCAAATTCTTCATCTCTTCACATCGATCTGTTTATGCTGCTTTAAACTCATATCTTCTCAAGAATCATTGCCCCTTAAGGATCTCAAATTCTACTTTAGTCAACCAAATCTCTGATACTGCATTCTTGACAACATTCTGAAATCTGTGAGTCATGAATCTTCGGTGCTTCCGCTGCACCACTCTGATTACATCGGATACTTGTCAAATTGTTCCATAAGTTCTGCTCTCATTATTGCATTTAATTCTTTCTTTTTCTGCTATTATTCTAACTCTAGTTGGGCCCAATTCTGACTTTACTCATTTATCAAAACCATCTTACTTAATTGATTACCATTGGAAGAAAATGCTTGAATTCCTGAACTGCTTTCTTTAATGCTTCAACTCTATTGTGCCACATTCTTGAATTCTGACTTCTAACATACCACTACTGACATACTTTGCTTTTTACAAATATCTCTTACTCTAAATAATATTCTCTCACTAACTGGTTAAATCAAAATCCATAACCTTTCAAAGTACCTATTCATATTATTGTAACACTGTGCTCTCTCATCATAAAACAAAATTGCTCAACTAACTCTGTACATTCCCTGCCATTAACTCTGCCGAACTCTTCCAATTGTCTGCTGACTGATTCAATAATTCTTCACTACCTTACTGATCAAATCTCCCTATTTGTATCCCACAATTTGCTGACCTTAGAAATTTCAAACTGTACATATTACTTACTCTTTCTGTCTATCCTGCCATAATCTTGTCTGCTCACTATTCCTTAACTAACCTATCTATCAAACTTTGAAAAATACTACCTTTTCGAAAGTATACCTCTGCTAGACTAAATTACTTACTTTGCATTACCACACCAACTCTTATCAAGATTATCTGACTATAACCACTCTATAATCTGCCATATTTCTTTTTCTTCTGGTCAAAAACACTAAACTTTAACTTTACTGTCAACTATATTGAATATGGTATTATCTTTACGAAGTGCTTCTTTTAATTATTCCTTTATCTGGCTAATCTCACTGTACCATTCAAACTTTTTGATTCATACTGTAACCCTTTTTTAAATACCATTACCTTTCATTGGAACACTGCCAAAACCCGAATCTAAATACCCATATCTTTAATTACGCTGATCTGCCTTCCCTGATTCCTCTGTTCTACATTGCTATTTTACAATCTTAGTACTTGCCATTCCATTTACCTTATAATAACTGCTGCATCCTTAATTACTGACAACACTACTATTACAATATGCTCATTGGTATCCATTCTACTCAAACCTTGACTCTAATTCTTTTCACATGCTACCTTTCTATTCTGCTCAGCCTGACACTTCTTATTTGTTTCCCAATTGACTTAACCTTTTCTGTTATTACTTACATAACTTATCTTGTTCTCAACATTCTTAGCTTTAATTTTCTTCTGGTACATACATTTACCTTACCTTAACTGTTACAATATATTGATCACCTCTGCAAAATATCACAAACTCTTTCTACAATACTACAACATATAACAAATGTTTCTGCTAACAACGACAACTTGCCATACAAAACTGTCAACTGCTTACTCATTACTAGTTTGTAATTAATCTCAGAAATCCATTCCAGCTCAATGACCTGTTCATTCACTTTTCTTTAATCAACAATTCTTATTCCTACACTTTTTACAACCCTAACCAAATCCTTCTAATAGTGACAAACATTTCTGATCACAAAACACGCTTAGTCCCACTGCTGATTCCTCATCTAAAGTTGTTCTGAACCATGTAATTATCTGAGATCCTCCCCACTGCTGACCACGTCATCACTTGAACTATTTCTCAATACTTACTTACATAAATCACAAACATATCAATTACCTTCACTAAATTTTCTCAATCCTTCATATTTAACAATCTCCAATACAACATTGCTCCACCCTACCATACTATTTCCACAGTAATTCTATCACACTATTATCTCCATAGCAAATTCCTTTTACACATATACACAACCATTACCATATACACGTCTTTACTGATGCTCTACTTTACTAAAAACATCTTTATCACACTAAATCATATCTTTCTCAGAAAACAACATTACCTTTGTTGAATACCACAACTGAATTTACTAATTCCTTCAATTTCTATAACTGAGAACCCTCAAACAACTACCTTTTCTGCCACAAACTGACATTTTGATATAATCACATAAAATACCACCACTAACTACACCAGTTCTCAACTACCACTAGTTCTCAACTACCACTAGCAACTACTAATCTCACAGACATGTACATACAATTTACATGTCAAAAACCACAGAGAAACCACACAAAACCAAAGACTTACTACCAGCAGTGGACATTAAACCATGTTTTGGGACATTGTAGCCTTAATGTCTTTTCATATTCTAAATGGACCATTCGCTGATACAACCTATAGCGACCCTGGATACTTATTCCCAATAAGGCTCCATATCTAGCCTGCCACCCGCGAACAGACCAAAGTCTCGTAAGGGATAGCTCGCACAAGTGTCCAGTAAGAATTTAAAAGACAACCCAAGAGTATAAGCTACAAGAAAGTACATGTAGGCAAACTCATATACAACAAATTACACTGTCCCAATACATTATCACATGCGCAAGAGAAAAGTAGAACTGCCTGGGGCATACCTCGAGGGAACAAAGCTCACACAACAACAACTAAAACTCAACTGCTGATGGTACAAGTCTGCCAAAACACTATTGCAAATCCAAACACATGGCTAACACCTGAAAAGAACTGTAAGGGAGTGAGCCTCAAAAGTCACTGGCTCAGTTGGGACCTCCTAAAACAACAACTGGAAACTAAAGAGGGAACCGAGACCTCAACGACAAAGGGTCTCACTGGTAACACTGATATCCAAACTACCACATGCTTGCAATAAACATAATTAAACTGCATTTAAACATAAATACACTAGCTAGCCTTACAAAAAACAAAGGAAACAACCAGACTAGCATAGAAACACTAGTCTGCTCAACAACATAAACGTCTACGCCACGAGCCATATAGGTAAACCACCCACAAAGGGTAACAAGACTGACAACGAAAAGCCAATCCACGACATACTGAAATAACAAACCACACTGGAAAACTACCCATAGAAAGGTAAACACAACAATTGGAAGGTCCTATAACACGACCCCCATGTAGATCCTGCTTTTTCGTCCTTTGCATAACTACGAAGCGATACAAAGAAAATAAAAGGAAATAAATAGAAACAGAAGAAAGATGGAGGACAACTCTTGGATGTGTACGTGATCTCCAGACACACGTGGGTGTCGAAGGAGTATAAATGAATAATAAACAAAAATAAAGGGAGATGATCGCGAAGAATACCTTTGAGCGGGGAGATTGTGCGGAAAAGATTAAGGTCCGCTTCTTCTTCTACAAAGCACGACGGCTGTGGTAGAAGGCACTTTTCCTTGATTTGATTACCCTTGCAAAACACACAAAAAATAGAGAGGATTAGCCAAATGTGTAGTACTTAATTCTCAAAGAAATAAAAAAAACATGAAGAACATGGAGAAGAACACACCTTTTGGTGGCTTTTTAAACCCCTAGAAAAGTAGGTGTGTGTGTATGCATGCAATAGTGTGTATGTGTGTTGAAGTGATGATTAAAAGAGGGAGAATAAGCGATAGCCACATTAGGCTTGGATGGGAGATGATGAATAAACAAATATGAATAAGAAGAGAAGGAGGGAGGTGCTTCCCCTTGGTGTAGATGGCGCATGAGGCTACTAAAGGAGGAAGAAGAGTGCCTGGAGGGAGCTACTTATATTGTTGGTTCAATGTGGAGATGAGAGGCGACATTGAAGAGACGACAGTTCGGCAGTGCTCCTCCTTAAGAATTGCTCTCTCAAACTCACTGGACGTGGTAGCTTTCTGGGGGTCTCCAACCTCAGGACGTCGGACCATATGTTGTATTTATAGGGGAAGGCTCAAAGACCGAGGTAGACAACAGATGTAAATCACGACGGACTCAGAAGTCGCGCTTTAAGTTGAATCGCGACGACTTAAGTGGATGCGAATAAGGAATTTCTATACTTCGACTGGCTCTTTACATGCTTCAATTATAGGAACTTGATGAATCACGACTGACAAAGGCGTCACATTTATAAACACTTCCAATATCGATCAGATTCTTGCCAAATTTAATAAATGGAAAGTATTGAATCACGACGACATGGATGGTCGTATATTTGAAAGAATCGATGTTTTGATGGGAATCGATGTTTGAATAATAGAAGGTGATATACACGACATCTTAGATCGATGTATATCAAATTTGGAAATGAACATATTTTGGAATTTGCCATAAGTCGAATATAGAAACTCTTAAATCGCAATGACTTGATACGCCACGGTTATGATCAAAGCAATTGGTATAAGATCAGAAATTAGTACCATAAATGCGACGGTTTTACAGGTCGCAAATCACACCAATCAGTATGGATGTCAGCAATCGATACCAGGTCCAGTTGGAATAGGCATCAATCGGGACTAAAAAAACTTGACGGTTTGACCCGACGTAAATCATTGTTCAGCAATCGGTGTAGAATCGTGACAGAGTATGCGGTCATGTATCAGGCAGTCGATGTCCCAGCCAAAGTAAATACGTGATGGTTTGAACCGATGCATTTTCATTGCTCATTAGTCGAAGAGAATAGAGATAATTGTGTCCGTCACGAATATGAACTTTTGCTCAGGTTGCCAGCAAGCCAGGAAAGATAGGGGAAGCACCAGGAAATGGGGTGAAGACCCTAAATAATGGGGAAAATCACTCTCACAAGAAAAGTTGAAGGCAATTTGTGACATTATGGCGCAATTTGAAATTTACCCGCGATGGTGTCAATTTTAGCGTGTCTACAGCTGCCACGCCTTGGCGTCTGCTTTATAGTGGAGCGAAGTGAAGAGACCTGAAGTGGATGCAATGGAATGAAGCGGAATGAAGCGTAGTGTAGTGAAGCGAAGAGAAGAGAAATGATAAGTAGATGCTAAGGTGAAAATTAGACACGTGTTCATAATGTGGTGACACCACCTGATGAGTCTTTCACCAACTTCCAAGGAAGTCACCTCCGGGGGAGAAGACCGAGAAGACACAACGTTTGGATGGAGGAAAGGAGTGTGCATGATGGCCTGAAGGGAGGTGTATATGCGGTACACGAAGGAGATGTGCCACATGGGGCATGAAGGAGAAATCAACATATAGCGTAGGGGAAGTACCTATGGACACAATCCGTTAGGTTGCACCATTGGGGGCGTCTGCCGCTGCCAAGGTGGATCTATAGGAGATAAAGACGAATGTAGAGGTATAAATCCAAACAAAGGAGTTCAAGGAAATCATCCCGGAGGCGACAACAAAGGGAGTTGGGTACTTGACTCGAAATGAAATATCTCAAATTGACTTGGAATTTGAAGTGAGAATGTCTCTCAAGTTGGATTGGGACAGTGGTTTTCCACAGTGATTTCAAATATGCATGTATGCTGGGCTAAAAAGAAAAATAAGGATAAATAGGAGGTAAAAAATAATCAAGGATACTATTATTACGATGTTGAGTTGAGTTAGGACACCATGTTTTCCATGTGTGGGTCCGTCGTCCTCATGTGCAAAGCGTAACGACCTATCCGTGCGGCTAAGGATCCTCTAGAATGATCATCGTTTTTGATAAAGGGGAACTCAAATCCCAGATTAGAGCCACAAGGTCCTTGATATGCTCTAAGGGTAATAACATATGGTAGATGCAGATAAGGATGGTCAGGGCAGCAATTGCAGCCTGGTTGCTTGTGGTGGTGCCAGATGAGGCAACTCGAGCCTACACTCAAAAAATTCATTAGCCAAGAATAACAACATTATGGAATAACATCATTCATAGCATGGAGAGCATGGATAAAGCATTCAATGGCAAACTTAATTCACTCAATTGTTTGTTTAAACCATGAGAATAAATGGACTTGGCCAAATGGAGATTGGAGTTCAATAGCAGGATGAGTAAATGATTGGAAGGATCGAATTGATCTGACATGAGGATGATTAGGTGCAATGTGCTTGCCATGTACAATACCATCAAGATTTATTTTGGATTTTGGAGATATTCAAATTTTTATAGAGATTTTAAAAACTAAGATTATGAAAAATGACTGGCGTAAGGTCCCCGTTACCTCCCCTTTCATTAAAGAGTGCCCTGAGTAAGGCGTGCATTTAAAAAGGTTCCCTATGGCTGATTGCTTATGGTTAACAATGTCACTACCAACGCCATGCCCGAAAATGTGACTTGGTCTGGTAAGGAGAAGGGAAGAAAATTATGGAGATAAGTTTGATATGGATTTTTAAGAGGATTTTGAAGAATTGAGTTTGACTTCCTTCCTTGGCACAACTATCAGAAGATTCAGTCTTATTGAACATTGGGGGCTTTTGAAATTGATTGATGGACCACTGACTTGTAGGAACATGCATACGACTGGGTTCATTTTGAAGTCCATGGGGACTTTGCCGCTCTTTGCCATGCCCTTTTATATATTGATTGACTTGATTTGATTTATTTTGCATGCATACGACCAGGGTTCATTTTGAAGCCTGCGGGAACTTTGCGACTCTTGACATGCATTTGACTTTGGATTTTCATTGATCATTTGATTAATTGCCTTTTTTGAGACATCCTCTCATCAGAGAGTGCTTCAGGTTAGGTGTCTTGCCCAGACTACCTCTACTACCCATATTTCGGCCGAATGAGAAAAAAATAGACGTTTGTGCCCCTCAGGCATAGCTGTGATAGCGACGGTGACTTCCAAAGCAATCGGCTTAGGGTGCCTTGAAGTGTCTGAAGGTGCCCATGCCAAGGGCAAACCTTAATAAAAAGAGAGGGAATTTTGGACTCCTGGTGCAGAGCTCTCATAACATGAGTGCTGCAGTAGCATGACAATGTTGAATATTCATCTTTATATGGGTTTTTATGATAATGAATCTGGTAAGCAATATAATAAGATTTAGGAGGGTAAAAAGGGGACGGATGCCCTGTGTTGGCAAAACTCAGAGGTCTAAGAGAATATACAGGATTGCGCGGAAATCAAAAAGATAGATGGGGACTAAAACCCCGAAAGTAATGGGAGAAAGGGAAAATACCCTGATTCAATATGGAAAGGAGGGAATGGTGGAAAGCCTTGGGAGACTCTAGGGGTTCCGGAGAGAGTAGAAGGAGAGGGGCGTGGGGCCCAGTAAAAGACAAAGAATCCAGAGAGTTCGGATGAGAGAAGGGTAAGAATGGGCCGCGAGGGGCCGAGAAAGAAGGTGCGTCGCGTGGGGTGCTAGAGGGAGACCTGTCCTGTGGGGAACAAGATGGAAAGGTGCCACGTGGGGCACAAGAGGGAGATGTGCCGCGTGGGGAACTACATGTAGATGTGCCATGAAGGGCACGATGAGGAGAGTGGAAACAATGGGATGTGCCACGTGGGCCATGGAGAGGAGAATGGCGAGGACATAACGATGTGCCACAGGGGGCACGAGGCGGAGAATACAGAGTACACAAAGGGACACGATGCCCAGTACAATATGATGGATCATAAAAAAGAAGGAAATAAAAAGCCTCCTGTGGGGAGGGAATGTGGAGAACCCACGGAAAGGTGCTAAGTAGCACAAAAGAGGATGTAAATGGATGAGATAAGAGAGGCGGAGGTCCCCTGGTCTTTAGCCTTGGCCGGAGTTTATGCGTCCGCTTGGGAATTGGCTCTTGGACCCTCAGGTACTTCCTCACATAGCATGCCCAATGGACAGATGGACTTGCTCTTCTCACATAGATTGAATGGCTCTCATTGGATAAAGGAGTGTTGTTGACTTCCGTCGGAGTTTCAAGCGATAGCAGCAACTCCCTTGGAATATAGTAAAGTGAAATAGTGGGGAGCTCCATTGGTAGAGTTGGAAGCAACAATGGGGGGACTGTGCCCAAAGATTGTATAACGTTGTGTAAGGAAAGGGGCACGTGCCCTTGGGTAGTTGAATGTGCCAATGATGCTTTAGAATGTGTAAGTGCAATTTGTATTGTTGACCCCTTCACTTGAGTGGGAAGGTTCACAACAAGGGTGTGAAGGGTCATGAGATCTTGGAGGGAGAGATTCCCTATGAGTATACGGAGCTTAACAATGTTGGCAACTGGGATGATTGGCATCTCTTTAGAGAGCCTCTCGAAGGCCATGAATGGAGGGGAAGACTTCCTCTTAGTAAATGTGCCTGGTATGTTGACAATGATTGGCATCCATGGAATATGTTCTTGTAACTTGAATAGCATGCCCGGTCCCAGGGGCTTGTTGCTCTTTAATAATCTGCACCCGCTCCATTGGATGGGGGTGGATGTGGATGAAATGGAAGGTTGTATGGCCGGTGGAGGCATAACAGGTATGATGGGGAGGTTTTGCTCGGGTTGAATTGCCGATGGTGTTGACGTAACGAGAGGTTTAATGGTGGGAGTAATGGTTGATGGAGGCCTAATAAGGGAGGGTTTGGTGATAACAGATGGTAGTGTAGGAGGAGTAGATAAATGGCATACGAGCATGACCTCAGAAGATTCATTGTAGTAACACCAAGTGGTTTCATGGATGGGT
Organism: Colocasia esculenta; assembly: GCA_014218235.1. Taxonomy (NCBI): domain Eukaryota; kingdom Viridiplantae; phylum Streptophyta; class Magnoliopsida; order Alismatales; family Araceae; genus Colocasia; species Colocasia esculenta. Next base: position 27,525,529 of record CM024759.1, read on the forward strand.
TGGTCATTGGCAACTTCAGCTCGAGCAATAGGCTGTAATGGACGTGGAGGTTGTTGTGGAGGTAATGGTCGTGGTGGAAGTATAGCAACGGGTGCTGGAGCACATGCACCGTTGGGCACATGAGCTTCTTCATTCATTGGAGCATTGTATAGCCATGTTAGAGGTTGTTGAGTTAGAGGAGGACAAATCAATGGACGCCTGGGTGGAGGCATGTCAAGAGGGAGGTGTATATGAAGTGGATGTAGTATGGTGGTGAGGTGGATGGTGGATGGTGTCCACTGATTCGTTAAACCTCAGACCTTGCTTGAATAAATCTATGATTGGGGAGTCCATTAGATATGTCTGAATGTAACGTCCCCGCTCATAGAGCTCTTCCATTGTGTTGATTTTGTTCATGGCCAGGATGCACTTGAATCTCAGAGTAGAGTTTGAAATGATAATTTTGATTTGCTTTGACTCTGAGAGCACATGTTGCAATCTAGTGGCCATTGACCTCCAATGGTCAGCAAACTGTATGAAATCCTCGTCAAACCTCATCTTCTTGGATGCTAAGTCTGTGATGGAGAGAGATGGGCTGACATGGTCTCTATATCGCTGAAGGAATTTCTTATGGAGAATGCAGAAGTCCCCTGCCTCTCTTAGTTTTAGAGAGTAGAACCATTCAAGTGCAGGGCCGTCAAGAGACTTTCTAAATAGAAATGCCAAGATAATGGGGTCTCGTTGCCAATGAGAAGACTCATAAAAGAATTCTTTAACATGAATATAGGAATCACCTGTGCCATTGTACAATCGATATGACGGCATCTCCGAAGGATGTATATGAATTTGAGGGAGAGCCGGCATGCCGGCAATGGGGTCACCCGTGGAGTTAGAGAGCTTGTTGATTTGATTCTCCATTTGATTCAATATATGGAGAAGAGCTTGTTGAGTTGGTGTGTTTTGCCGCTGGGCATGTGAGGAAGTACATGAGGGGGGCCATAAATAATTGGGCCTTCCCAAGGATTGGTCCATATGGACTGGAGCACGGGAGCTCAAATGGCCAGGGGGCCGGGGCGAAGGATGTACAGGAGGAGGTGGCGAAGTCGTCGGAATATACAAAGGCGGGTGCCTAGAAGAAGGAGAGGGAGGAGGAGTCACGCCCTCAACTAAAGTTTGAATCAAGTTAAGTTGTTGAGGGGTGAGTTGATCTAATGCATGTAGGACATTTTGTACATTGGGATCTTGGCGGGGAGAAGGCTCTCTCTGGGTTTTAATTGGAGTTGGAGTGAAATGCGAGGGGATATCAAATTGGTTAGTGTGCGGGGTGCGTACATAACCAGATGAAGTTGAGGTACGCTCCTCACGATGGTGAGATGGAGGAACATTGGATTGGGCAGATTGGCCATTTAAACTATCCTCATAGTACACATAATTGAATTTAACATGAACAAATCAAGCAAACACACAAGTTGAACAAGAATATGAATCAATCAATATAGTTCACACAAGTTATGATGCTTACACTTGTTTTAGGAGTTTCAAAATTCTTTTTTTTTTGGTCAAAAGGTCCTCAGGCCCTCAAACCAGGAGAGTGCACCCTCCCCCACTGGGGGAGAGTGTTCTCACTCCACTAGTGTAGGCGACCTAGGCCAAGCTTATAAATATAATCATACAGAACATCATGGGGCATACCCTATTAAAACCAATCTAAAGTGCATAAGGCCAGATTTATCAATAACCATTGGCCCCTTACAAGAATGTGGTAAAGTGTGTGGCTCCCAATAAGTTTCATTTCGCTTATCCTTCACAGCCGCATTAGCAAGAGCATCTGCAAGTTGGTTTGTTTCCCGATATACATGGGACAAATAAGTATTTTCCTATGTGAGGAGCGATTTAGCCTCCCTCCACCATCTGTAAGACATCCACAAAATCATTTTATCTTCACGGAAAGAGCTAACCAGAGTTTGAGAGTCGGAGTAGATGACCGATAGCCTGTAACCTGAGGAGGCTGCCAACCTCAGTCCATCACATAAAGCACGAACTTCAGCAACCATGCTGTTTCCAAAGCCATAGAAGTGTGAAAATGCCACCTGAATAATACCCTGGGAGTCACGGATACATCCACCACCTCCACAATCTCCAGGATTTCCTTTGCATGCTCCGTCTACGTTGAGGCTAAAGTCATGTAAGGGTGGAATCCAGCGTACCAGCTTAAGGATTTTGGTAGAGCATAAGGGGCCATAGCCGAACCCATGAAGAACTTGCATATCATGAAGATTCAGATCAAACTTGAAGCGAATAGAAGATAGGGAATGAGCAATGCTAGCTTTGATATTATTAATAATAATCCTAGTATTGTTGTGAATAGATTCAAACCTTATTTGGCATCTTTCTTTCCAGATATGACAAAGCATAAGAATTAAGGTGTAGATGGAAACAAATCCAAGAGGAGATCGAGTATTGTAAGTCTGCATAAAACTCCAGAGGTGGCATGTGATGTGGCTATGAAGGTTAACCCTTGAGGATATGAGAGAACTGATCCAACTCTAAAGATTTGAAGCAATATCACTATGAATAAAGAGATGATCCATGTCTTCAAAGGTTAGATGAGCACAGTAGGAGCAACAAGACACAGTAGAAATACTAGTTTCAGCAATACGTCCATCGACAGGGACAACTCGGTTGAGGATTTTCCAAGCAAACAAAGAAGCTCTTTGGTAAAAAGAGTTGTGCCATATAGTAGCAAGAGCCGGCCTATGAACTCCCTTCGGCCTGACCAGATTATAAGCCCTATTAGTAGAAAACATCTCATTGCTAGAAAGCACCCATACACACCTGTCCTCGTCATTTGAGAGATGAATCCCATCCAAAATGCAGTGAGGAATAACAGTCCTAAGTGGGTGGGAGGCGTTGGACACCACCTCACTCAAAGAGACGTTCTCAGACTGGTGATTCATGGGAATAATATTACTAAGAGGAGAGTCCCCAATCCAGATATCTTGTAAGATATTAATTTGCCTTCCGTTGCCATGAACCCACCTAGTATTCTCTGAGAATCTTAATAGCTTCCATGTACACAATTTTTGGTATCCCAGGGATGCTAGTTGAACTTTCAAGGGCGTAGCACTTTCTAGCATAAGAGGCCCAAAGTGAGGATCCTTGTTTGATGTTCCAAAGATTTTTAATGGCCAAGGAGAGCTGCACATGCTAGAGACTACGAGCCCACAGACCTCCTTCCGAAAAAAGGTCTTTGGATTAAGGACCAAGCAACCCAGTGACGATGGTGAAAACTCTCAGAACCATCCCAGAAGAAATTAGCAGATGCTCTTTCAATGTATAAAATTACCGATTTAGGTATGTAGGAGGCAGCAGCCAAATAAATAGGAAGGGAGGATATAACTGAGTTTATAAGAGTAATTCTTCCAGCTTGAGACAATAATTTAGACTTCCAAGAATGGAACTTGTTGTTCACTTTATCAATAAGCGAACTATAACCCATCACCCTTAGTCTGCCCGGCTTCAGTGGCACACCGAGATAGGTAAGAGCCCTAGTTTTCTTAGTGTAGCCCGTCACTTGGTTGATCTTCTGGGCGGCGTAAGCAGGGGCCTTAGCAGCTATCATGAAAAAACTCTTGATAGAGTTAATATACTGGCCAGAGGAAGAGGCATATTTGTCTTAAAATTTTGTTAGTCTTCTAACATTTCGGATGTTCCCATTCACAAAGACCAATGTGTCATCAGCATAAAGGAGGTGAGATGGGGGCGGGCTGCCCCTGAGGCCAGAGTAAGGGAGAAGGTACCCAGACTCCACCATGTGCTTGATACCTCTACTTAAAGCTTCCTCCATAATGATAAACAGAGCAGGTGTGATTTAAAGTAGCCGGCCGGCGAACCATTAAAGAGCACAGAAAACCAGCAGTTGGAGGTCATCATGCCAATGTATGATATAAATCTGGAGGAGAACTCAAAACTCTTGAGAACTGAAAATAGAAAATTCCACTCAACACTGTCATATGCCTTTTTAATGTCTAGTTTAAAAACGACATTATTTCCTCTGATCTTGCGGCCAATATCACGGACCAACTGTCGAGCCATAGATACATTATCCAGGATGAAACTGCCTTTAACAAAAGCTCCTTACTCTTGGGAAATTATTAGAGGGAGAATATAAGTTAATCTGTCACATAATATCCTGGAGGCAATTTTGTATGAGAAGTTGCAAAAACTTACTGGCCTGTAGTCATTAAAAGAAACCGGACAATCATTCTTTGATGAATAATGGAGTTTCAAAATTAATTAAATGGATTTGATGAATAATGTGTCACTCCAGGTGAGATTCTAGTTGGGTTGAATATGGATGCTTCGGGTACAAATAAAATTACCTCTCACCATGTAATGGGATGTCTAAACCTGGGTCAATGGATAGTACAACCAGCTCGGTCCTCCGTGAGGGAATCCACAGGATACAAAGATTTACGGAGGTCTTGGTAAAGGTCCCCTAGTCCAACGATATGGAATGCCCAAATGAGAGCTCGCCCTTACCAAAAAGGTGTATGGAGCCTAGGAGATGAGGGAAGAAGGTCCCCTGACCAAGTTGAATATGCCCTGCATGCAACAGTTAATAATACAAATGTTCTAGATGGCAAAGAAGTCGTGCTCTGTCTACAATTAGAATCGCGATGGGCACAGACGCCGCGAATAAAAGTGAACCGTGTCCAGTCACCTGGTCACTGATCTAAAAGCCCTAGGAGGCTGTAAGAGCCACGTCCGGTCTCTGTGGATGAACTGTAAGACAAAACGCGATGGTTCATGCTGTTGCAGAATAAAATGAAACATGACCGATTAAATGGTCGTGTATCAAACAGTGAATCGCGACCACTGTGTCAGTCGCGGATTTAGAAGGCACCCGAGAAAGAAAATGAAAGTAGAAAAGGGAGATATATGTGCAAAAATCAGCACACTAGCATGGATTTGCATGGTATAAGCATGGAAAGCAAAATATAATGAACACAATCTCACATATGCATGGATCAACTCATCATCATTTTTTTATTTTCTCAAATTTTCTTTGGAGAGTCTAAAATTGGCTAATCACTTGGAACAAAAGAGGAGGAAAAGAAGGTGGGGCACATGAGGGTGCCAGGAGGAGAGTTCCACGTGGGGCACGATGGAGTGGGTAATCAAAAGAAAAGAGTGGAAAGAAGTCCCACCGTGATCGCCAATTTGTAGATCATGCTTTTTCGTCTATTGCAGAACTATGAAGCGCTACAAAGAAAATAAAAGGAAATAAAAAGAAAGAGTAGAAAGATGGAGCACAACTCTTGGATGTGTACGTGATCGCCAGACACGTGGGTGTCGAAGGAGTATAAATGAATAATTAACAAAAATAAAGGGAGTTGATCGCGAAGAATACCTTTGAGCAGGGAGATTGCGCGGAAGAGATTAGGGTCCGCTTCTTCTTCTACAAAGCATGGTCAGCCGTGGTAGAAGGCACATTTCCTTGATTTGATTACCCTTGCAAAACACACAAAAAATAGAGAGGATTAGCCAAATGTGTAGTACTCAATTCTCAAAGAAATAGAATAACATGAAGAACATGGAGTAGAACACACCTTTTGGTGGCTTTTTAAACCACTAGAAAAGTAGGTGTGTGTGTGTGTATGTATGCATGCAATAGTGTGTATGTGTGTTGAAGTGATGATTAAAAGAGGGAGAGTAAGCGATAGCCACGTTGGGCTTGGATGGGAGATGATGAATAAACAAATATGAATAAGAAGAGAAGGAGGGAGGTGCTTCCCCTTGGTGTAGAGGCGCAGGAGGCTACTAAAGGAGGAAGAAGAGCACCTAGAGTGAGCTGCTTCTGTTGCTGGTTCAATGTGGAGATGAGAGGCGACGTTGAAGAGACGACAGTCCAGCAGGGCTCCGCCTTAGAATTGCTCTCTCAAACTCACTGCATGTGGTGGCTTTCTAGGGATCTCCAACCTCAGGACATCAGACCATGGGTTGTATTTATAGGGAAGGCTCAAAGACTGAGGTAGACAATAGATGTAAATCACGACGGACTTAGAAGTCGTGCTTTAAGTTGAATCAGGACAACTTAAGTGGACACGAATAAGGAATTTTCGTACTTCGACTGGCTCTTTCCTTACATCGATTATAGGAACTTTATGAATCGTGACTGACAAAGGCATCACGTTTATAAACACTTCCAATATCGATCAGATTCTTGCCAAATTTAATAAATGGAAAGTATTAAATCGCGACGACATAGATGGCCGTGTATTTGAAAGAATCAATGTTCTGATAGGAATCGATGTTTGAATATAGAAGGTGATATACAGGACATCTTAGATCGATGTGTATCAAATTTAGAAATGAACATATTTTGGAATTTGCCATAAGTCGAATATAGAAACTCTTAAATCGCGACGACTTGATATGATGCTGTTATGATCATAGCAATTAGTATAAGATTGGGAATCGATACCATAAACACGACAGTTTTACTGATCACAAATCATAGCAATCAGTATGGATGCCAACAATCGATACCAGGTCCAGTCGGAATGGGCATCAATCGATACTAAAAAATGCAATGGTTTAACACGACAAAAATCATTGTTCAGCAATCGATGTAGAATCACGACGGAGTATGTCGACGCATATCAGGCAGTCAATGTCCCAGCTGAAGTAAATACGCGACAGTTTGAACCGACACATTTTCATTGTTCATCAGTCGAACAGAATAGCGACAACTGTGTTCGTCGGGGATATGAACTCAGGTTGCCAGCAAGCCAGGAAAGATAGGGGAAGCACTAGGAAATGTGGTGAAGACCTTGAATAATGGGGAAAATCACTCTCACAAGGCAAGTTGAAAGCCATTTGTGGCATTATGGCGCAATTTGAAGTTTGCTCGCGATGGTGTCATTTTTAGCGTGTCTACACCCCACGGAACACAGCTCCACCTCAACACTTGAAAAACAACAACCGACTACGCACGAAGGGCACATGTACCTACAACCACGAGGTACCACAACTAAACCACAACCACAACTGTGCACCTAACAAGGCACACAACAAACGAATAGAAACTATATCGGTGAGTCACCACCCACAAACCCCAACCACTAGCAAAGCTCGAGTCGGAAAGAATGCCTCCGCCACACGGGTAAAGACTGCTGGTTCATGACGCCAGTTTCTAACTCGAACAACACAACACAAGAAACACCTCTCAGGTCTCGCAGTCCAGGATGTAAGGTCCAACTACCGCTCCATAAGCAAACAACAAAAGCCAAAGAACTGTGGAGACCAACCAACACCACACCTGCAGACCACAGCACTGCAGGACCATGCTTGGCACCTTTAAGGACTCTGTCCTGAGATCCCTAAAGTGAGGTACTAGAAAATAGGACTAGCTAGGGACCAGTACGTCTACTGGTGTTTGTCCCCCAACAACGAGCGTGCTACAGGCGACCAAACACAAACACAACACACAACACACGTCACTGCCCCATTGCCATCTTTCCCTCATCCGGACATACAACTGTAACAAAGGAGTGAGGGTGTCCAAGAAGACAAAACAAACCTCGACGGTACACACCGTACCCGGAAAAAGCCCTAGCACCATGTGCCTGGCTTACAAAGAACCTGGGGTACCCGACTAGAGAGGCATTCCGGAATAGGCGCCGGACCACCAAGCTCGGCAAACACACAAACCACGGCGAGTACTTAACATACTTATAAAACCTACATTTATAGAGTATAACAACCTACATTTAAACTTCCTTATCATTGGTCATCACATGACCTCCAATGCAACAACATACCACTAAGCACATTAATCACATAACTTTAATATAATATCATAATTAATATGACCAATATAATTAACATAACACACTAACTAACCATAAACCAAACCATCAATCTTATAACATGCCTTACTAACTTTAACTAGTAGAAAACACCACCAAACAACACCATTAAACCCTAGCTAGGCCCATACAAGACCATCACTGCCCAACTGCCACAATCCATACTTTGGAGGCTGAAACACGATGGACACAGACGTCGCCTCAAGAAACATGATGGCCCCACCAGTCGCGATTCCAAAAGGAACGTGACAGGACCCAATGTTGTGTCACAAATGTGACGGCTCAGCATGTCGCCTTCAAGCCAATCAGTACAAAACACGAATCAAAACTACTAAACGCGACGAACCATGTCGTCGCGACAAAGACAATCGGTACAGAGACCCATAAGCACGACGAACCACAATGTCATCTTTATGCCAATCGATTCTGAAGCACCAATCAGAAGACATGAACGCGACGGTGGTCGAATGGTTACCTTTTCAAGTAGACCCTCCATACCCTTCCTTCCTCTAGAAACCCATTCCACACATCCATTAGACCAACATTTAATGCTTTAAAACAAAAGATACACTGCCACACACTATCATGGTATGCTTTGCTAAGCTCTAAGTCATACAAATCAAAATAAAACAAAGAGGAAGTATCCCTACCAACTCGACGAGCACGAAGAACGTGAAGAAAGCCACGTCACCGGTGTGTCTACACTCCGAACGCCCTCATCACGTGGGAACCTCGTCGCGCGAACCACTTGGAAGCCGAAAATGTCAAAAATCGCCACACAGCAACTCCCCTCGGGCGAACAGAGCTTCCTCTGCTCTGTCTAGACTGAAACACAGTCTTAAATCCTCAGTAAAAATAACGACGTAGGCAGTCTTCGCCTTTTAAACTCTTAAACGCTACCGACCTGACCGTCGCCAATCCCAACCACAGAACCCTAAGGCGGTTCGAAGAACGCAACGTGGGAAGCCGTCGCGTTTAAAACACAATGACCCACTCCGTTGGCTTCTTCACCTGAACGCTTGTGGGCTATATGGGTTCGAATTTACGGCCCACAACACCCACACAATGCATGAGAACCACCACCAAGGCTCAATGACCACTTATTGGCCAAGAGCACCACACCAAAACCATTAAACCTGAATCTGAATGGCCACGACATTACATTATAAATCTGAAAGTGTATCATGTTAAAAGTGCAGAAAATCATGTTATTGAAATCTGGGTTGTTACATGTCATGCATTCATGTTACATGTTTTTCGCTATGTTTTAAACTGGTGGATTGTGATATCCTGAGGCACATTCTACACTACACGATTGCACAATAGGCATCCCTGTCTTGGGGAATTGGAAACTCTCTACTAGACATTTCATTCTAGTAGACTAGGGACCTTTCCAACAAGACCTCTGTAATTCTCCGTACTCTGTGGATTCCCTCATGGAGACCGAGTTGGTTATACCATTGAAGTTCCCAGAAGATAGAGTGCACTTCCTTTCTCGTCTACTTCTCATGAGTGTGACGTTATAAACATGAAGCTAATCCATTAAAGTAAAGATCGAACTAATGAAAATAAGCTGTTATGATGCCGAAATTTACTCTCGATCATGTACACTTGTCTTGCTTCTCTTGAAATCATTGACATGATCATTGATACATGACTATTATTTATTGGAACTCGTGTAAATTGGTCATGATTGACTGTGGGTATCTACATTTAAAAATAGTGATATGTGTATCGGGCACGACGAGTGTCCAAGGGCTTCAATCTAGCCCCATTGACAGAGAGTCATAAATACACTGTTAACCATGGGGTATAATGATTACTGGTGTTGTATCTATGCTAGGAGTACTTCCGTATTGAATGCTAGATACATAACCACATACACGTATTATAGTGTGCATTCCAAGATGGCATAGATTCATAGTGCGCATTATGTCATCGTGCTTGATTACAGTTACATGTTAAAAGTTCTTGCTCGTGTGTGCATGCTTACTTGTGTGATATGGCCATCATGCATTCTTTTAAACTATTGATATCCTACATGCTTGTAAATACTGCTCTATTGCTAGTTCTTACTCATTATATCAATCTTGTTCTTGTTCAATCACTCTAGATCAATCAATCTTGCTCACATATCATGTTTAATTGGATTTAACGTGCATGCATATCTTGATAATTATGCCTACCTAGTTCTTAAAATATTAATCACTTATGTCAATGTCCACACATTGAGATATAAATCCTACTAGGCTAGGTTGCTCATTACCTACTTCTTAACATTTTGGGTGACATAGACATGGCCGAGGAGGACTTGACAAATGATGGGAATGCATCTGAGTGATGAGTGTGTTCCATCCATAGTATCTGTTGTTAGTTAGATTTATGTTGTAGGTGGTGAGGTGGAATATTCTCATGTAATTTCCCTTTTCTTGAGTCATTGTAGTATGAAGTCCATGCGTCTGTATTAGACATCAATGAGAATGGAATAAAGGCTTAGTTGTGTTCATCTTCTGGGCAAGCCTTATATTGGTGTTGATGCAAATCTAATGTTCGCTAGCTAGAGACTTATTTGTTGAATGCTCACATCTCGTAATATCAAACTAAATAATATTTTTGCTACGTAATTCTTGGGACATGACAATTTAGTGGTATCATAGCCTAATATACAAACAAGGATTTTAAGTCCTAGGCTTAAGTGATACCCAATAACTTAGGTCATGGACAATACTTATAGTGCCTGGTGGAAATGGATAGAGACTGGGAATAAGCTAGTTTTACTCACTAAGCACCTGTACCCATTAATCATCATATGTTTAAGAACATTAATTGGTTGTTGTCCATTTCTCAGAAACGCCATTATTCCTTAGCAATGGCAAGAAACTGCAACCAGTGGCAAGCTATGCAAGAAATAGTAGCTAGATTAACTCAAGTGTTACAAAATGTAGTGCAAGCTGGAGCTCAAGCAGGAGCTAGAAATGGAGCTGGTGATGTGCATCACAGCTTCCGGAGTTTGAATCCACTCCATTTCTCTGGATCCCCTAACTCAAATGAAGCAAAAACTTGGCTAGAGGAAATGGAAATAATTTTCCAGGTAATGCAATGCACTGAGCGGGAGAAGGTGTTACTGGATACTTTCCAACTTAATAAGGATGCCAGGTCCTGGTAGAAGGCCACATTGAGCCATCTACCAAATGGGAAGAGTTCCTGGAGATATTCCGAGAGAAGTACTTCTCTAAAAGGATATAAGAAAAGAAAGCAGTCGAGTTTGCATCGTTGAGATAGAGGGGAATGCCTGTGGCTGAGTATGTGGCTCAGTTTGCACGTTGGTGGGCACAAAAAAGCTCAAGGCAAATCGGTTCATGGATGAGCTAAGGCCCGTATTCATAGAAAGGTTGGGACCCCTCAACATCTGTACTTACATGAAGATGGTCCAGCGAGCTCTACTAGTGGAAGACACCATGGCTACGGTGGAAGGCTTGAGGGGCAAGGAGGAAGCTAAGCCAGTCCTTGTAAAGAGAGAACTGGCCAACACCACTGGGTCTGTTTGCTACAACAACAACAACAATCACAACAATAAAAGGTCAATTGCTAGAAATGATTATGGTCTTGAAAAGAAGGTCAAAATAGAGGGAAGACAGTTAGCTGAAAACTGTCACTTCTGTGACAAGCCAGGCACAGAGCTGAAGAGTGTTGGAAGAAGCTGGGAGCATGCCTAAGATGTGGTGGATGTGATCACTGCATACCGGATTGCCCGATGTTGAAAGACTAGCCGGGTAGAGCACAGAATGTACCACAACGTCAAGGATGCCTTAATGCAGTGTTAGAAGTAGACCTCCTTGAGGAAGGGGGTATGGTGGAAGGTACCATCTTTATTTATTCTCAACTTGCTTTTGCCTTTGTTGATACTAGAGCTGCATATTCTTTTATTTCATTTGCTTTTGCTGCAACTCTACTAGTAGAACCTGTCACTCTGAAATCAAGGATCACTGTAGCCTCACCCCTTGGCTCGAAATCTGAACTCACACATTATCTTCATGCTAGTGAAATGGTAATTGGAGGACAAAACCTCCCTGCTAACTTTATATGCCTATATATGAAAGAATATGATGTCATTTTGGGAGTGGATTGGTTGATCATGTATGATGCAGACGTTAATTACTGTAATAGAAGGGTTACCTTTAAATGACCAAGCCTTCCAAAACTCTCTTTTCTTGGCATCTGTTACCGTACACACCTTATCTTGATCTCTTCTCTTAAAGCTTCCAAGCTGATCAACTAGAGTTGTGATGCTTTCTTGTTTCCGTCATCATAATAGAAAAGAAGAAACCCAATTTGGAAGAGATCCCCATAGCTAGAGACTACCCTAATGTCTTTCCAAAGGAATTGCCTGGATTACCGCCTAAAAGGGAGGTAAATTTCACAATTGAATTGCTACCTGGGGCAGCTCCTGTATCTAAAGCACCCTACCACATGTCACCCACTAAATTATAGGAGTTAAAAAACAAATACAATAATTACTAGATTAGGATTTTATCAAGCCCAGCACACATCCCCGTGGGGTGCGCCGGTTCTTTTTGTCAGAAAGAAGGACGGAACGATGAAACTTTGCATCAACTACCGTCAATTGAACCAACTCACAATAAAAAACAAGTACCAATTACCTCGCATTGATGAATTGTTCGATCATATCTCTGGAGCCCGATACTTCTCCAAGATCGACTTAAGATTGGATTATCATCAACTATGTATCGAGGAAGAAGACATTCATAAGTCTGCTTTCTGGAGTAGATATGGACACTACGAGTTTGTGGTTATGCCATTTGGCTTGACTAATGCTACAACGGCTTTTATGCAACTTATGAATAGGCCATATTTGGATCAATTCGTGGTGGTGTTCATTGTATCTACTCCAAGACCAAGGAAGAGCACGAAGAACACTTGAAGACTGCTCTGCAAGTGCTTAAAGATCACCAACTCTATGCTAAGCTAAGTGTAGACATGCTAAAAATGACACCATCGTGGGCAAATCTCGAATTGCGCCATAATGCCACAAATGGCTTTCAATTTGTCTTGTGAGAGTAGTTTTTCCCATCACTCAGGGTCTTTCCATCATTTCCTGGTGCTTCCCCTATCTTTTTCCTGGCTTACTAGAGGTCTGCACAAAGGTTAATATTTGCGACGGACATAGTTTTCGCTATTCTCTTCGACTGATGAGCAATGAAAACACGTCGGGTCAACCCGTCGCGTATTTACTTCGGCTGGGACATCGATTGTTTGATACGCTTTGACATATATTGTCGCGATTCTACACCGATTGTTGAGCAATTATTCGTGACCGAATACTCCGTTGTGCTTTTGAGTATCGATTGAGGCCTACTCCAACTGGACCTGGTATCAATTGTTGACATCCATACCGATTGGTGTGATTTGTGGACCGTTAAGCCATCGCGTTTATGTTACCGATTCCCAGTCTTATACCGATTGCTTTTATCAGATACACGACGTATCAAGCCGTCACGATTAAGAATTTCCATATTCGACTTATGGCAAATTTCCAAAATACGTTCATTTCCAAATTTGATACGCGTCTACTCAGGTCGTCCTGTTTATCACTTTCCATTATTCAAACATCGATTCCCACTAGAACATCCATTCTTTCGAATATAGGACCACCCAAGTTGTCATGATTCAATATTTCCATTTATTAAATTTGGCAAGAATCTGATCAATATTGGAAGTGTTTATAAACATGACACCTTTTTCAGTTGCAATTCATAAAGTTCCTATAATCGAAGTATGGAAAGAGCCAGTCGAAGTATGGAAATTCCTTATTCGCGTCCACTTGAGTCGTCGCAGTTCAACTTAAAGCGTGACTTCTGTGTCCATCATGATTTACATCTGTTGTCTACCTCGGTCTTTGAGCCTTCCCTTATAAATAACCCCTGGGCCAACATCCTGAGGTTGGAGACCCCGAAGTACTTTACGTCCAATGAGTTTAAGAGAGAGCAATTTCAAGGCGAAGCCTTGCCGGACTGCCGTCTCTTCAACGTCGCCTCTTATCTCCACATTGAACCAGCAGCAAGAGTAGCTCTTCAGCACCTCCTCTTCATCCTCTGCATCTTCTCAAGCCAACAACAGCCACTTGAGCCGTCAGTCAATTGGGGAAGCACCTCCCTTCTTTTTTTTTTCTTGTTTATACTTATTCATATCATCTCCCATCCAAGCCCAACATGGCTATCACTTATTCTCCCTCTTGTTTATACTCTTTTTAATTGTCTTCTCAATCAACACACATACACACTATTGCATGCATACACACACACACCTACTTTTCTAGGGGTTTTAAAAGCCACCAAAAGATGTGTTCATCTCCATGTTCTTCAAGTTTATTTCATTATTTGAGAATTGATACTACACATTTGGCTAATCATGTCCTTTTTGTGTATTTTGCAAGGGTAATCAAATCAGAAAAGTGCCTTCTACCACAACCGGTCGCGCTTGTAGAAGAAGAAGCGGACCCCAATATCTTCTATGCAATCTCCCCACTAAAAGGTATTTCTTGCAATCATCTGCATTTTTTATTATATATTTATACTCCTTACACACCCACGTGTGTCTGGAGATCACGATCATCAAGGAGTTGTGCTCCATTTCCATCTTTCTTTTTATTTCCTCATATTTTCTTTATAGCGCTTCGAAGTTCTGCAAAGAACAAAAATGCGGGATCCACACAGAGCAAATGTGAATTCTAGCTAGAGGAGGTGTCATTTCTTGGACATATCATATCCAAGGAGGGTATCTTTGTAGATCGTTCAAAGGTAGAAGCAGTAAAGAATTGGGAAAGGTCGACAACTGTATCTGAAATTAGACATTTTCTGGGTCTGACTAGTTACTATCGCCGTTTCATTAAAGATTTCTCAAAGATAGTTGTACCATTTACTAGACTTACTAGAAAAGAGAATTCATTCAAATGGACGGCCGAATGTGAAGATAGTTTCCAATCTTTAAAAGAGTATTTAACTTCAGCACCGGTACTGACATTACCTATAGCTGGAGGAAGCTTCGAAGTATATACAGATGCATCAGGGATCGGCCTTGGCTATTGATGCAAAGTGGGAAGGTGATATGCTATACTTCTAGACAACTGAAGAAGCACGAAGATAATTACCTTGTGCATGATCTGGAGCTGGTAGCTGTAGTCTTCGCCCTAAAGATATGGCATCATTACTTATACGGTGAAAAGTTCGTTGTATTTTCTGACCATAAAAGTTTGAAATATCTATTTTCTCAGTAGGAATTGAACATGAGGCAGCAGAGATGGTTGGAGTATCTAAAAGACTTCGACTTCACTATCTAATATCACCCAGACAAAGAAAAGGTTGTAGCACATGCTCTTAGTAGGAAGCCCATGGCTACCCTATCAAGCCTCATGGTAGGTGAATGGCGAATACTTGAGGAATTTGCCAAGCTGGACATAGACACTAATACTAAGGAGAAGGGATGTATCATTGCTGGACTAGAGGCCGGACTTCTCCATAACAGACGAAGGGAGATTGATGTTCTGAGGGCGAGTATGTGTACCATATCACGTGGAGACAAAGAAAGCAATCATGGATGAAGCTCACAAGACAAGGTATACCATTCACCTTGGGACTACTAAAATGTACCAAGACTTACAAAGAAGTTTCTAGTGGCCTAACATGACGAGGGAGGTGGCTGAATATATCGCCCGATGTTTGACTTATCAGCAAATCAAAGAAGAACACTTGCGTCCCAAAGGTAAACTAAAACCATTGGAGATTCCAACATGGAAATGGGAAGGTGTAGGGATGGATTTCATCTTTGGACTGTCCAAATCTAGATGTAGTAACCCAGAAAATTTCATATTTAAAAATTTGAAATAATAAATTTCTATAAAAACAGAAGAATAGAAACATACGTACCATTATCGTATATGCAAGAATACATCTAAAAATTTCGTAAAAATTGTAAATCAACTCCAAATATTATCCCTAAGTGTTCCACGAACGAAAAATCCAATTGGTCAAACGTACGTCACAACGTGACTCGTTATCCAAATTAGGAAACTAAGTCGGAAAACTGTTAACATGGAAAAATAACACGCCCATAAATTAAACGAACAAGTCGAAGAGATTTCCAACATCATGAAATGAATAACCATTATCGGGTTTGGACCAATGGACCTCTCATAGCCTATGAATAAATTCAAATAAGAAAATGCAATAAAAATCATAACTCTATTATTCCCTAATTAAAAAAGGGAAAAAACCTATAAGATAAATTCCAATAAATAATGTGCTTGGTTAAATGGACCCATTAGAATATAGTGGTCCAAATAAGGATTTTAAAAAGAAGAATAATGGGAAAATACCCTAAATTCGCAACTTAAATATTACTTAAATAGAAAAGAGACATTTAATGCATTAAATAAGCAATTTCAGATGGAATTGGATTCCTAAACCTACCCCATATAGTTTAGCACGAATTTAGACCTCAACCTAACCCAAATAAAAGTTGGAAAGCAAGGAAGGAAAGAAGGAGTTAGAAAATCTCGTAATTAAAGAGAAATTTGAGTAGTAGTAGGAATAGGAACCCTTACTAGCTTAAATACTTTCTTAACTCTCCATGGCCGGCCCTGAAACTTTGCTGGGGCTCTCTAGACGTGGAGAGAAGGCCAAGGAGAAGGAGAATTCATGGGGAGAAGACTCTCTCAAGCATCTTCCTTTCTTCTTCAAGTTCTAGCCTTAGAAGAGTAAAACGACTAAAGGTAGGCATTCTCACGAGCAAAACTCAATTAAATCCATCTGTAAATTATTCCATACATCAGGAACAAAAGCCCTCTTGTTTCACTCTCTTTCATCGAGCCAATCTTTTGATCTCTATTTTTTGAAATTCTGCAAATATGATGAACCCGACCCTTCTTCTTTATTCTTGATCTCTATGTATACTCAACCTCGTGCTCTCAAATTTTAACTAGAGTTACTGATGGATGTTAGGCATCTTTTTCCCCTAAAATCCCTAATTTTTATCCATCCTTTGTCACAAATTAAATCTTGCATGATTTTGATAATGTACTATTGCGGTTTAACCTTGACTTGTGTTACAAGTTCCATACCTCTTTGTGGAGTCGTTTTTAGACCAAGTGTTCAACAAAGAACTTGTTACCTCATGAGTCTAATTTCATTTGGCACTATTTTCCCTAATTTTTGTTGATCATACTAAGAGTATTAGCCCAAACATTAACACTATGTCAGATTCACGCAGTCAGTCACAATACGTTTTATTACCTAGTCAAACGACCTTTGTTTCTCAATTATTTGCTACTATACAAAGTATTGGAAGTAATCTAACTAACAAAGGTGGTTTCACTCGATTTGGATCACCCTAGAATTTTTTTTTTTTTTTTTCAAACCCACAGCTGTCAAACCCAATCCAAATCAAAGTTGGAAATAGGTAGAAAAAGCAACCCAAACGTCATTTTCTGGTAGTGACAGGTCGACACGTCGCTACCATAACGCGACAACATCATGGTCGCGACCCATACCAAAAATCAGGCCATTTCGTGGTTTTTTTCAGAAGGCGAAAAGTTCATGGTCGCGTTCACCTGCAGAAGGCGACAGGCAATGCGTCGCGTTCTGCCTGTGTCCACTTAATCGGCCATAACTTTTTTTATAGACCTCGGATTGACGAGCCATTTTCTTTGCTGGATTCCTCATTCAAAGGGATTCAATTTGGTATATTCATGTGTGAGATTTGAATGAAAAATCAATGAGTTATGACCTTAGTAAGTGAAGGGATGGGATTGCATTTACCTTCTAAAAGGCATACATCTTGGTTTCCGTTGTTTTGTGTCGTTCTTTGCATGTGTGAGTTTGATCTCTTCTAGTAAGGTTCTAGAAAGTCTTAACATGCATTTATCAACCCATATCAAAGTTAAAACATATTTACATAATTTTTAATTGATTTTAAGTTCATGATCATGCTCTCTACTTGCCGATTATCCACTTCTTGCCTTGTTATCAAACTTGCTAAAAACACATGTTATAAAATGGAGTCATATTGAATGATTTAAAATGCAATAACATGACATCTTTCTATCTATGATTTTTATCGCACGTTCACACACTTGAACCATCCAATTATGGCTTGACTTGGCATGAAAATATCTCATAATATATTTGGTTAATTTATTGCAATAATGTACATTAAATTGCTCTATTTTAAATGAACTTGTCTTCGTTTCTCGCGTTGTTTGGGAATACCGTTACCGACGCTCCATTATTCTAGAATTCCTCTAGAACGTCGGGCACTTGTTTCTATATACACACTTTCCTTGACTTGGATGAACTCTCCGTCGGATATTCCTTCTGTCGGACTAGTGAATCCTTGTTCAAGACCTCCGTAAGTCTCCTCTGTCCATGGATTCCCACATGGTCGACGAGCTGATTGTACCCTAACACCTATGATACCCTTTAGGGATCAACATGATCCAAACGGCCTTAGTTTGCTCTCGTTCTTACCTTGATTTCACGGCGGACTTCTGGACCTGTACATAACAAGGCCAGCAGAAAGGTAGTGTATTCCACCTGACTGCCAACGCCGTATGCGTGTGTTGTGCAATTGTTACTATCGCTCATTACTCGACGTTTCTTGTGCAATGACCATAAGATCTCATCTATACTCTACTCGCTCGTCTATTCACGTTCACTCTACTATCTCATCTCTCTCGTCTATTCATCTAGTACTCTCTTGGTATTCTTTGAGCTGTGTGGTTCCTACTATTTTGTACTGTTCATGACTGTCTAGCGCTATAATAAGGGTCTTGTGACTCTACTTGTAATACCCCAGAAATTTCATTAATTAAAAATTTTAGATAAATAGAAAATTCGTCAATTTATAAAAACCAAACTAGCTAAAAGATACACGTCATTATTACATGAGTAGAAACTCATGTAAAAATTCAAGAAAAATAATAGATGTACCTTAAAAATTATTCTCTAATGACACATTAAGAAATTTGGGCATAGAAAAATAATCCGGGCCATGATTTAGAATTTATGTGACTTATCATGGTAAATAAGAATAAATTGAAATATCCATTATTACATGAGCCAAGTAGATTAACAATTGAAATAAAAATTATGAGTAGACTCCAAATAATATGTGGGGATAGTCCATAATGGACAACTTATGACCTACGAACAAATGCAAGTATGGAAATAGTAGATAAATAATTTCCGTATTATCATAATGATAGAACTTACGTACCACTATCGTACGTGAGAAAACACATTAGAAAATTCCGTAAAAATTATAAACCATCCTCAAATATTATCCCTAAGCATTTCATGAAGGAATTTGTCCAACGAAAAATCGTATTGGTTGAATGTACATTACACGTGACCAAGTTACCCGAATTAGGAAACTAAGTCGGAAACCGGCTATTTAATATAGCAAACTAAAGTAAAATATATGTTCAAGGCCAAATCACAATTATTGGGCCAATAGGTGGCCAAATAAAAAGGAAATAATATTTAAAATTCGTATTAACCCAATACCTATTAGTAAAATGGGTCATTTAAGCTTAACCATGAGTTAGTTGGGCCATTAATCATGACCCAAATCTAAGCCCAACATGTGAGCACGGATTTGCTCCCTACTACTTACTCATTGGGGTTGCTTTAGGATGGCAATAGCTCATATGGTAGTTCTAGTCATGGTAGGATTCCTACTACAAGATTTAGAAACTCCAAAACTCGGAATTAAGAGAACCTAGCCTTATAAAACCATCTTAAGACCCTCTATAACCAACCTTAGCATGCTCCTTTCGTTGCTGGACATGGGAACAACTCCCAGGACAAGGAGGACGACCCTAGGGCTTGGAGTCATGAAGAACATCTTCCCCAAGCCACTGCATCAACTCAGGAATCTGCAGGGGATTCTTAGCGTTCAAAGGTAGGCATTCTTGGGTCAAGATTAAAGAAAAATAATACCATCTTGTAGAGCTTCTAGTCTAGCTTCATTTGCTTCTAATTTTACTAATTTTCATGGAGTATACTTTGTGTATTAGTCGTTCTCCCTAAGTCGCGCACAGTTAGGGCTTTTCCCGTTCTTCTTATTATGCACACGATTTGAGACCGCATTAGACTAAATCATCAACATCAAAGTTCTTCTACTTGTAGTCAAGATCATCTTTCATGTTTACGTTTTGTCTAAAAGTCTTTAGTTAGAGAGTTATGAACCCGTAAGAGAGTCATGCATCTTGTTTTCGGGTTTGCAGTTAGCCTTAGGTTCATCCTGTTTTCCAGGAGATTTAAGACCGAAGTAGGTCAAGTCTCCAACATGAAAGTTCTTGTATTAGTCGATATTTTCAGATTTCATGTTATAGTGTTTGCTTAAATGTCATTAGTTAGAGAGTTATAAACTTCGTAATAGAGTCGTGCATGATACTGCGTTTTCTGGTTGCATTTAACTTTAAGTTCTTCATGTTTTTCACAAGGACAAAGACCGAATTAGGTAAAACCCAAAACATCAAAGTTCTTCCACTAGTTATCTTTGTCATCTTTTATGTTAAAAGTTTTGTCCAAATATCAGTAGATCTCATGTTACAAGCCTAACATGTAAGTCGCAACGAAGTCATGCATGTTCAGGGCTTTTTTACGTTCTTCCTATATTGCATGCAATTAGAGACAGATTCAAATCCAACCCACAACACAAAAGTTCTTCCAATAGATGTCTTAGACATTTTCTATGTTGAGAGTTTTGTCTAAAGGTCAGCATATAGAGAGATATAGGCATTTGATGAATATCGCCCCTGTGTCAAAACATGGTAAGTCTGAACCAAGAGCAAGTCAGATCCCGGTCGGACTCATGTGCAGACCCTGTGAACGCGACGGCCCGATATGTCGCGTTCTGAGGTCGGGTGGCGACAGTACTTCTATCGCGTTCTGGTCGCGACAGTACCCCTGTCGCGTTCTGCCTGTCTGATCTGACGACCCCGTCGCGATTCTTGCAAGGCCACGTCGCGATCTCAATTTTTGGGCCTGAAAACTAGTCTTTTGCAAGTCTTGTTGTACCACCATAATTCACATATCATGTTAACGGTCTTAATTACAGAAAAATGAAGTTGTAAGTATTGGTTTTATTTTAATCTAATAAAAGTCAATCACTTGATCTTTCATATCCTTGATTTCATGACACATACACACACGTTGAACCATCCAAACATGGCTTAATTTGTATGAATATGATACATAACATATCTGGTAATTATTGCAATTAATTACCTTACTTTAACAAGTGCTCGTTTACGATTCGTGCGATGTTTTAGAACACCGATCTCGACGCTCCACTGTTCTAGAATTCCTCTAGAACGCCGAGCACTTGTTTCTATATTTACACACTTTCTTGACTTGGACGAACTCTCCATCGGATACTCCTTCCGCCGGACTAGTGAATCCTTGTGCAAGGCCTCCGTAAGTCTCCTCTGATCATGGATTCCAACATGGTCGACGAGCCGGTTGTACCCTAACACCCATTACCCCTTTAGGGATCGATATGATCCAAACGGCTATTAGAAGTTTGCTCTTACCTTGAATCACGTCGGACCTCTTGACTTGTGCATAACATGGCCAGCGGGAAGATCGTGAATTCCATCTGACTGCCAATACAACGTGCGCGTGTTGTGCAACTGTTACTTTCGCTTGTTTACTCGTTGTTTTACGTGATGTCCACTAGCTCTCATCTTTACTCTACTCGCTCACCTATTCACGTTCACTCTACTATCTCGTCTATTCATCTAGTGCTCTTATCTATTTCTTGGTACTCTCAAATTGGCCATTAATTGATTGTCTAAAAATAAACAATATAACCAATGCCAGCGCAATAGGGCCCGATCAGGTCCTGAGGGGAGCACCCGAAAGTGCCATTTGCCCGCGGGAGTTAAATGATCAGGATGTCGGTATTACATCCAAGTTCCATACTATCAAGATTAATCTAAGACAATCAACACAAAGTGCTATATTCTCTCGTTGTCTTTTGACAAACAAGTGTTATACCCTCTCTCGGCTATCTTCGGATAACCAAAGTGCAATTACTCTCTCGATTGACAAGAAAGTTAATCAAAAGTGCTATACTATTCGATTGATAAGAAAATCAATCAAAGTGCAATTTACTCTCTATATGGCCAACTACTTTCTCTCTCCTTGCTATACATGTTGCTTGATATTGCTTGACGTTGACGCTATGTGCCATCGTGTTGTTGTGTTGCTTTATATCGTGACTCGATCTTATTCGTTGTACTAGATTCATCTGCTATTTGAACCATGTTACTTGTGCTCTACTTTCTCGACTTTACATGACTCGCTCTATCTTTAGTTACTCTGCCATTTAATGCACTAATTATTTAAAGCATACTTGACCCTGAGATTTAAGTCCTACTGGGCGTTATCGCTCACCCTTCGTTATTTGTCTTGCGTGTCTCAGGTAAATCGGACTTTGACGTCACACACACCAATGGGACAGGACTAGAGTGATGAGCGACCTGAAGTCAACTCATGAAGTTACCTTAGTACCCTGGAGTCTAGTAGTTATTGCTTTAGATTTCTTTTCGATGTAATGATGTCTTTGAGCCCTATGTATTGGCTCCGAGTTAGTGGTTGTAATAGTCTTAGTAGAATTTCAATGAAATGAAGAGTTTATTCAATTTATTGTTCCATAGATGCTCTGAATTATTCAACTGTTGTACATTTTCTCTACTATGTACTTGGTTCACGTTCTCGCCGATTTATTCCGCTGCTAAATTGGCGGGGCGTGACAGTTGGTATCAGAGCCTAGGATATCCTTATTAGGATATTTTAGGTCCTAGGATGTTCTAGGTGAATTGACATGACACGTGTCTAAGACAACCCCCATACTTATGTGAGGATTGGGTAGAACCATGGTTAAGATATAAAATGTGTATACTTACCCTATTGGTTTAATACTACTTTGTACCCTAATGTCAACCTCATTCTGGAAGGTAACTTTAAACCTACCCTCATTATTACCTTTAACATGGAAATGATGATGTATAGGTAACTGAAGAAGTCATGGAATTTGGTGGACCAAATTCTTTTTAAGTGGGGGAGGATGTAATACCCCAGAAATTTCATTAATTAAAAATTTTAGATAAATAAAAAATTCGTCAATTTATAAAAATCAAACTAGCTAAAAGATACACGTCATTATTGTATGAGTAGAAACTCATGTAAAAATTCTATAAAAATAATAGTTGTACCTTAAAATTATTCTCTAATGACACATTAAGAAATTTGGGCATAGAAAAATAATCCGGGCCATGATTTAGAATTTATGTGACTTATCATGGTAAATAAGAATAAATTGAAATATCCATTATTACATGAGCCAAGTAGATTAACAATTGAAATAAAAAATATGAGTAGACTTCAAATAACATGTGGGGATAGTCCATAAAAGAAATTGGACCAATGGACTACTTATGACCTATGAACAAATGCAAGTATGGAAATAGTAGATAAATAATTTACGTATTATCATAATGATAGAACTTACGTACCACTATCGTACGTGAGAAAACACATTAGAAAATTCCGTAAAAATTATAAACCATCCTCAAATATTATCCCTAAGCATTTCATGAAGGAATTCGTGCAACGAAAAATCGTATTGGTTGAATGTACGTTACACGTGACCAAGTTACCCGAATTAGGAAACTAAGTCGGAAACCGGCTATTTAATATAGCAAACTAAAGTAAAATATATGTTCGAGGCCAAATCACAATTATTGGGCCAATAGGTGCCCAAATAAAAAGGAAATAATATTTAAAATTCGTATTAACCCAATACCTATTAGTAAAATGGGTCATTTAAGCTTAACCATGAGTTAGTTGGGCCATTAATCATGACCCAAATCTAAACCCAACATGAGAGCACGAATTTGCTCCCTACTACTTACTCATTGGGGTTGCTTTAGGATGGCAATAGCTCCTATGGTAGTTCTAGTCATGGTAGGATTCCTACTACAAGATTTAGAAACTCCAAAACTCGGAATTAAGAGAACCTAGCCTTATAAAACCATCTTAAGACCCTCTATGACCAACCTTAGCATGCTCCTTTCATTTCTGGACATGGGAACAACTCCCAGGAGCAAGGAGGATGACCCTAGGGCTTGGAGTCATGAAGAACATTTTCCCCAAGCCACTGCATCAACCCAGGAATCTGCAGGGAGTTCTTAGCGTTCAAAGGTAGGCATTCTTGGGTCAAGATTAAAGAAAAATAATACCATCTTGTAGAGCTTCTAGTCTAGCTTCATTTGCTTCTAATTTTACTAATTTTCATGGAGTATACTTTGTGTATTAGTCGTTCTCCCTAAGTCGCGCACAGTTAGGGCTTTTCCCGTTCTTCTTATTATGCACACGATTTGAGACCGAATTAGACTAAATCATCAACATCAAAGTTCTTATACTTGTAGTCAAGATCATCTTTCATGTTGAACATTTTGTATAAACGTCTTTAGTTAGAGATTTATGAACCCTGTAAGAGAGTCATGCATAATACTGTATTTTCGGGTTTGCAGTTAGCCTTAGGTTCTTCCTGTTTTTCTGGAGATTTAAGACCGAAATAGGTCAAGCCTCCAACATGAACGTTCTTTTACTAGTCGATATAGTCATCTTTAATGTTAAAGGTTTTGCTTAAATGTCATTAGTTAGAGAGTTATAAACTTCGTAATAGAGTCGTGCATGATACTGCGTTTTCTGGTTGCATTTAACTTTAAGTTCTTCATGTTTTTCACGAGGACAAAGACCGAATTAGGTAAAACCCCAAACATCAAAGTTCTTCCACTAGTTGTCTTGGTCATCTTTTATGTTAAACGTTTTGTCCAAATATCAGTAGATCTCATGTTACAAGCCTAACATGTAAGTCGCAACGAAGTCATGCATGTTTAGGGATTTTTTACGTTCTTCCGGTATTGCATGCAATTAGAGACAGATTCAAACCCAACCCACAACACAAAAGTTCTTCCAATAGATGTCCTCGACATTTTCTATGTTGAGAGTTTTATCTAAAGGTCATCATATAGAGAGATATAGGCATTTAATGAATATCGCCCCTGTGTCAAAACATGGTAAGTCTGAACCAAGAGCATGTCAGATCCCAGTCGGACTCAGGCGCAGACCCTGTGAACGCGACGGCCCGATATGTCGCGTTCTGAGGTCGGGTGGCGATAGTACTTCTGTCGCGTTCTGGTCGCGACAGTATCCCTGTCGCGTTCTGCCTGCCTGATCTGATGACCCCGTCGTGATCCTTGCAAGACCACGTCGCGATCTCAATTTTTGGGCCTGAAAACTAGTCTTTGCAAGTCTTGTTGTACCACCATAATTCACATATCATGTTAACGGTCTTAATTACAGAAAAATGAAGTAAAGTATTGGTTGTATTTTAATCTAATAAAAGTCAATCACTTGATCTTTCATATCCTTGATTTCATGACACATACACACACGTTGAACCATCCAAACATGGCTTAATTTGTATGAATATGATACATAACATATATGGTAATTATTGCAATTAATTACCTTACTTTAACAAGTACACGTTTACGATTCGTGCGATGTTTTAGAACACCGATCTCGACGCTCCACTGTTCTAGAATTCCTCTAGAACGTCGAGCACTTGTTTCTATATTTACACACTTTCTTGACTTGGACGAACTCTCCATCGGATACTCCTTCCGCCGGACTAGTGAATCCTTGTGCAAGGCCTCCGTAAGTCTCCTCTGATCATGGATTCCCACATGGTCGACGAGCCGGTTGTACCCTAACACCCATTACCCATTTAGGGATCGATATGATCCAAACGGCTATTAGAAGTTTGCTCTTACCTTGAATCACGTCGAACCTCTGGACTTGTGCATAACATGGCCAGTGGGAAGATCGTGAATTCCATCTGACTGCCAATACGACGTGCGCGTGTTGTGCAACTGTTACTATCGCTTGTTTACTCGTTGTTTTACGTGATGTCCACTAGCTCTCATCTTTACTCTACTCGCTCACCTATTCACATTCACTCTACTATCACGTCTATTCATCTAGTGCTCTTATCTATTTCTTGGTACTCTCAAATTGGCCATTAATTGATTGTCTAAAGATAAACAATATAACCAATGCCAGCGCAATAGGGCCCGATCAGGTCCTGGGGGGAGCGCCCGAAAGTGCCATTTGCCCGCGGGAGTTAAATGATCAGGATGTCGGCATTACATCCAAGTGCCATACTATCAAGATTAATCTAAGACAATCAACACAAAGTGCTATATTCTCTCGTTGTCTTTTGACAAACAAGTGCTATACCCTCTCTCGGCTATCTTCGGATAACCAAAGTGTAATTACTCTCTCGATTGACAAGAAAGTTAATCAAAAGTGCTATACTATTCGATTGATAAGAAAATCAATCAAAGTGCAATTTACTCTCTATATGGCCAACTACTTTCTCTCTCCTTGCTATACATGTTGCTTGATATTACTTGACGTTGACGCTATGTGCCATCGTGTTGTTGTGTTGCTTTATATCGTGACTCGATCTTATTCGTTGTACTATACTTGATTCATCTGCTATTTGAACCATGTTACTTGTGCTCTACTTTCTCGACTTTACATGACTCGCTCTATCTTTAGTTACTCTGCCATTTAATGCACTAATTATTTAAAGCATGCTTGACCCTGAGATTTAAGTCCTACTGGGCGTTATCGCTCACCCTTCGTTATTTGTCTTGTGTGTCTCAGGTAAATCGGACTTTGACGTCACACACACCAATGGGACAGGACTAGAGTGATGAGCGACCTGAAGTCAATTCATGAAGTTACCTTAGTACCCTGGAGTCTAGTAGTTATTGCTTTAGATTTCTTGTCGATGTAATGATGTCTTTGAGCCCTATGTATTGGCTCCGAGTTAGTGGTTGTAATAGTCTTAGTAGAATTTCAATGAAATGAAGAGTTTATTCAATTTATTGTTCCATAGATGCTCTAAATTATTCAACTGTTGTACATTTTCTCTACTATGTACTTGGTTCACGTTCTCGCCGATTTATTCCGCTGCTAAATTGGCGGGGCGTGACACTACTATATCCAATGCATACTGTGCAGGGTACGGAGAGTGTCCGAGGGGCTCCAATCTAGTCCTGGGGGCAGAGAGCCACCCGAAAATACCTGCAGGGGCTATTGACGGTGTTCTGCATTGCACCGGTTCTAACTATACTGTATTGGCTAGACATCTGACTATTATCCTTTTAGTCTGAGGAGTTCAGACGTACTGTGATATTACTGTGCTATCACAAACTGTTATACTATTAGTCTGAAGAGTTCAGACATACTGTGCTATTACTGTGCTATCACAGACTGTTACTGAATAGCTACTGTCCTAGAAGTGACTATTGCCGTATTCTACTAGTGCACCGTTGTGCAACCCTACACGCTATCTTGTCATACGCTCTACTTGCTCTACTTGATACTTGCTATCATGAGTTATTGCGTACTATCGTGACTTAATCGCATTCAAAGTGCTCTACTCTCTTGTTGTCTAATGACAATAAAAGTGCTATACTCTCTCGGCTATCTACGGATAACCAAAGTGCCATTACTATTTCGATTGACGAAAGTTAATCAAAAGTGCTATACTATCTCGATTGATGAAAATCAATCAAAGTGTAATTTACTCTATACATGACCAACTACTATCTCTCCTTGCTATACCTGTTGCTTGCTATTGCTTGCCATTGTCGCTACATGTTGTTGCGTTGTTATCGTTTCTATCGTGACTTGACTCTAATCATCGTGCTATACTTGATTCATCTGCTATCTGAACCATGTTACTTGTGTTATTACTTTCTCGACTTTACATGACTCGCTCTATCATTAGTTTCTCTGCCATTTAATGCATTAATTATTTAAAGCCTACTTGATCCTGAGATTTAAGTCCTATTGGGCATTATCGCTCACCCTTCATTATTTGTTGTTGTGTCTCAGGTAAGTCAGACAATGACGTCACACACAGCAATGGGACGGGACCAGTGTGATGAGCGACCTAGAGTCAGTTGATGAAGTTGCCCTAGTACAATGGAGTCTAGTAGTTATTGCTTTAGATTTCTTTTCAATGTAATGATGTCATTGAGCCCTATGTATTGGCTTTGAATTAGTGGTTGTAATAGTTAGATGAATTATCAATAAAATAAAGAGTTATTGCAATTATTGTTCATTAGAGGCTCTGATATTTGCGAATGTATGCGCAATTCTCGTTACCATACTCATTGTTCACGTTCTCCTCTGATTTATTCCGCTGCTAAATTGGAGGGGCGTGACAGTTGGTATCAGAGCCTAGGATGTCCTTATTAGGATATTTTAAGTCTAGGGATGTTCTTGGTGAACTGCCATAACCGTGTCTAACTCAACCACCATACCTATGTGAGAGATTGGGTAAAGCTTGGGGTTATGCTAGGAGCTTAACTATATGTATAAGTACCCTATGTTTATGAAGGAAATTAATAAGTATTATTGCTCGCAGGAACTAGAGGAGATGGCTGGCGAGCATGCACCAATCCACGAATTACAACAGACTGTATAGGGGTTAACTCAAGCCCTTAACAACGTAATTCAAGCAGGAGCAAGAAATGGGGCAGGAGACTTATATGGGAACTTTCAACGAATAAATCCCCCTAGGTTTAATGGAACTCCGGATCCCGATGAAGCTGAAAATTGGGTGAAGGCAATGGAATGGATCTTTAGGGTTATGCAATGTTCAGAGCAAGAGAAAGTCCTTCTGGCAACCTTCAGTTGGACCGCGATGCTAGAACCTGGTGGGAAGCTACCAGTCGACAATTACCCAACATCAATATAGAGTGGGATAAATTTTTAGAACTCTTCAACACCAAATATTTTTCTGAGAGGATTCGTGAGAAGAAGGCAAATGAATTCGCCAATTTAAAACAACGAATAATGTCTATAGCAGAATATG
The DNA here is from genome assembly GCA_014218235.1 of Colocasia esculenta. Lineage (NCBI taxonomy): Eukaryota > Viridiplantae > Streptophyta > Magnoliopsida > Alismatales > Araceae > Colocasia > Colocasia esculenta. Next base: position 27,554,430 of record CM024759.1, read on the forward strand.
GAGCACAATTTGAAAGACTAGCACAATATGTACCACATTTGGTAAGTACGGAAAGGATGAAGGCAAAAAAATTCTTAGAAGGGTTGAGACCTGTGTTCTGGGAAAAGTTGGCTCCACTAGACTTTGAAGTATATTCAGTCATGGTATTGAGAGCTCAATTAGTAGAGGATACCATGGAACTTTTTGAAAAGATCCATAAGAAGAAAGTGTTGAAAAGGGAACGCGCCACTCATTCCAATGATAATAAAGGAAGAAATACAGTAGATAGCAAGAGAATGAAAGGGGAAGTGAAGCGGAAGAAATTATGTAAATTTTGTAAAATGCCAGGTCATCAGATTGATAACTGTTGGAAGAAATTGGGCAGAAGCTTGCGATGTGGAAGTCAACAACATCGAGTCATCGATTGTCCAACAAAGAAGAACCAAACTTCACGCCAAGGACGATAAAGCCCTTGTGGATATAAATCATACCAATAAAGGTGGACAATGTATCATTACTAAACCCTTAGATAAGTTCATATTATTTTCACGATAGCAAAACCCTAAGTGGGGGAGATGATGGATTGAAATATTTAGAATAAATTGTTATAGTTGTATCATATCGTATGAATTTGGGGACCAAATTCTTGTTAAAGGATGTAGTTTTCCCGGAAAAATATAAAAAATTAAAATCTAAAAAACGTATAAAAACGGAAATATTATCCATTAAGTGTTCCACAACGTAATGTCATCAACGAAAAATCCAATTGGCCAAACGTACATCACAACATGACTAATTATCTAAATTAGGAAACTAAGTCGGAAAACTGTTAACATGGAAAAATAACACGCCCATAAATTAAACGAACATGTCGAAGAGATTTCCAACATCATGAAATGAATAACCATTATCGGGTTTTGGACCAATGGACCTCTCATAGCCTATGAATAAATTCAAATAAGAAAATACAATAAAAATCATAACTCTATTATTCCCTAATTAAAAAAGGGAAAAAACCTATAAGATAAATTCCAATAAATAATGGGCTTGGTTAAATGGACCCATTAGAATTTAGTGGTCCAAAATAAGCATTTTATAATGCAAAAATATCTTAAATTCGCAACTTAAATATTACTTAAACAGAAAAGAGACATTTAATGCATTAAATAAGCAATTTGAGATGGAATTGGATTCCTAAACCTACCTCATATGGTTTAGCACGAATTTAGACCTCAACCTAACCCAAATAGAAGTTGGAAAGTAAGGAAGGAAAGAACGGATTTAGACCTCAACCTAACCCAAATAGAAGTTGGAAAGTAAGGAAGGAAAGAAGGAGTTAGGAAATCTCGTAATTAAAGAGAAATTTGAGTAGTAGTAGGAATATGAACTCTTACTAGCTTAAATACTCTCTTAACTCTCCATGGCCGGACCTAAAACTTTGCTGGGCTCTCTAGACGTGGAGAGAAGGCCAAGGAGAAGGAGAATTCATGGGGAGAAGGCTCTCTCAAGCATCTTCCTTTCTTCTTCAAGTTCTAGCCCTAGAAGAGTAAAGCGACTAAAGGTAGGCATTCTCACGAGCAAAACTCAATTAAATCCATCTGTAGATTGTTCCGTACATCAGGAACAAAAGCCCTCTTGTTTCACTCCTTTTCATCAAGCCAATCTTTTGATCTCTATTTTTTGAAATTCTGCAAATATGATGAACCCGACCCTTTTTCTTTATTCTTGATCTCCATGTATACTCAACCTCGTGCTCTCAAATTTTAACTAGAGTTACTGATGGATGTTAGGCATCTTTTGCCCCTAAAATCCCTAATTTTTATCCATCCTTTGTCACGAATTAAATCATGCATGATTTCGATAATGTACTGTTGCGGTTTAACCTTGACTTGTGTTACAAGTTCCATACCTCTTTGTGGTGTCATTTTTAGACCAAGTCTTCAACAGGGAACTTGTTACCTCATGAGTCTACTTTCATTTGGCACTGTTTTCCCCAATTTTTGTTCATCGTACTAAGATTATTAGCCCAATCATTAACAGTGTGTCAGATTCACGTAGTCAGCCACAATATGTTTTATTACCTAGTCAAACGACCTTTGTTTCTCAATTATTTGCTACTGTACAAAGTATTGGAAGTAATCTAACTAACAAAGGTGGTTTCACTCGATTTGGATCACCCTAGCATTTGTTTTGATTTTTCAAACCCACAGCTGTCAAACCCAATCCAAATCGGAGTTGGAAATAGGTAGAAAAAGCAACCCAAACGTCATTTTCAGGTAGCGACAGGTCGACACGTCGCTACCATAACACGAAAACATCATGGTCGCGACCCATACCAAAAGATCAGGCCATTTCATGGTCTTTTTCAGAAGGCAACAAGTTCATGGTCGCGTTCACTTTCAGAAGGCAACAGGCAATGTGTCGCGTTCTACCTGTGTCCGCTTAATCGGCCATAACCTTTTTGTAGACCTTGGATTGACGAGCTGTTTTCTTTGCTGGATTTCTCATTCAAAGGGCTTCAATTTGGTATATTCATGTGTGATATTTGAATGAAAAATAAATGAGTTATGACCTTGGGAAGGGAAGGGATGGGATTACATTTGCCTTCTAAAAGGCATACATCTTGGTTTCCGTCATTTTGTGTCGTTCTTTGCATGTGTGAGTTTGATCTCTTCTAGTAAGGTTCTAGAAAGTCTTAACATGCATTTATCAACCCATATAAAAGTTAAAACATATTTACATAATTTTTAATTGATTTTAAGTTCATGATCATGCTCTCTACTTGCCGATTATCCACTTCTTGCCTAGTTGTCAAACTTGCTAAAAACACATGTTATAAAATGGAGTCATATTGAATGATTTAAAATGCAATAACACGACATCTTTCTATCTATGATTTTTCTCACACGTTCACACACTTGAACCATCCAATTATGGCTTGACTTGGCATGAAAATAACTCATAATGTATTTGGTTAATTTATTGCAATAATGTACATTAAATTGCTCTATTTTAAATGAACTTGTCTTCGTTTCTCGCGTTGTTTGGGAATACCATTACCGACGCTCCACTGTTCTAGAATTCCTCTAGAACGTTGGGCACTTGTTTCTATATACACACTTTCCTTGACTTGGACGAACTCTCCGTCAGATATTCCTTCTGCCGGACTAGTGAATCCTTATTCAAGACCTCCGTAAGTCTCCTCTGTCCATGGATTCCCACATGGTCGACGAGCTGGTTGTACCCTAACACCTATGATACCCTTTAGGGATCAACATGATCCAAACGGCCTTAGTTTGCTCTCGTTCTTACCTTGATTTCACGCTGGACCTCTGGACCTGTACATAACATGGCCAGCAGAAAGGTAGTGTATTCCACCTGACTGCCAACGTCGTACGCGTGTGTTGTGCAACTGTTACTATCGCTCATTACTCGACGTTTCTTGTGCAATGACCATAAGATCTCATCTATACTCTACTCGCTCGTCTATTCACGTTCACTCTACTATCTCGTCTCTCTCGTCTATTCATCTAGTACTCTCTTGGTACTCTTTGAGCTATTTGGCTCCTACTATTTTGTACTGTTCATGACTGTCTAGCGCTATAATATGGGTCTTGTGACTCTACTGTATCCAATGCATACTGTGCAGGGCACGGAGAGTGTCCGAGGGGCTCCAATCTAGTCCTGGGGGCAGAGAGCCACCCGAAAATACCTGCAGGGGCTATTGACGGTGTTCTGAATTGCACCGGTTCTGACTATACTGTATTGGCTAGACATCTGGCTATTATCCTTTTAGTCCGAGGAGTTCAGACGTATTGTGATATTACTGTGCTATCACAAACTGTTATACTATTAGTCTGAAGAGTTCAGACATACTGTGCGATTACTGTGCTATCGCAGACTGTTACTGAATAACTACTGTCCTAAAAGTGACTGTTGCCTTATCCTACTAGTGAACCGTTGTGCAACCCTACACGCTATCTCGTTACACACTATCTTGTCATACGCTCTACTTGCTCTACTTGATACTTGCTATCTTGAGTTATTGCGTACTATCGTGACTTAATCACATTCAAAGTGCTCTACTCTCTCGTTGTCTAATGACAATAAAAGTGCTATACTCTCTCGGCTATCTACGGATAACCAAAGTGCCATTACTATTTCGATTGACGAAAGTTAATCAAAAGTGCTATACTATCTCGATTGATGAAAATCAATCAAAGTGTAATTTACTCTATACATGACCAACTACTATCTCTCCTTGCTATACCTGTTGCTTGCTGTTGCTTGCCATTGTCGCTATATGTTGTTGCGTTGTTATCGTTTCTATCGTGACTTGACTCTAATCATCGTGCTATACTTGATTCATTTGCTATCTAAACCATGTTACTTGTGCTATTACTTTCTCGACTTTACATGACTCGCTCTATCATTAGTTTCTCTGCCATTTAATGCATTAATTATTTAAAGCCTGCTTGATCTTGAGATTTAAGTCCTACTGGGCATTATCGCTCACCCTTCGTTATTTGTTGTTATGTCTCAGGTAAGTCAGACAATGACGTCACACACACCAATAGGACGGGACCAGTGTGATGAGCGACCTAGAGTCAGTTGATGAAGTTGCCCTAGTACAATGGAGTCTAGTAGTTATTGCTTTAGATTTCTTTTCAATGTAATGATGTCATTGAGCCCTGTGTATTGGCTTTGAATTAGTGGTTGTAATAGTTAGATGAACTATCAATAAAATAAAGAGTTATTACAATTATTGTTCATTAGAGGCTCTGATATTTGCGAATGTATGCGCAATTCTCGTTACCATACTCGTTGTTCACGTTCTCCTCCGATTTATTCTGCTGCTAAATTGGAGGGGCGTGACACTAGAGGTGGATTCGATGGTATATGGGTGATTGTTGACCGCTTGACCAAATGCACTCACTTCTTGTGAGTTAAGAGTAAGTGGACGGTCGACACTCTAGCAGCACTGTATGTAAAAGAAATCATCAGATTACATGGAGTACTTGTGTCCATCGTGTTTGATCGAGATCCTAGATTTACATCCCATTTTTGGAAAGGGTTACACTATTCCTTGGGATCTAAATTGAATTTTAGCACAGCTTTCCATCCACAAACTGATGGTCAGATGGAAAGAACCAACTAGGTGATAGAAGACATGCTCAGAGCCTATGTTCTAGACTTCGGAGGTAGTTGGCATGAACATTTGCCTCTTGTCGAATTCGCCTACAATAATAGCTACCAAGCTAGCATTCAAATGGCACCATTCGAGGCCCTTTATGGTAGGAGTTTTTGATCCCCAATCTATTGGTATGAGGCTGGTGGAAGACAACTGCTAGGACCAGAGTTAGTACGAGAAACTACAGAAAAGGTGAAGATCATCAGAGAAAGAATGGCAGTGGCGCAGCAAAGGCAGAAGGTCTATGCAGACACCATAAGAAGAGACCTTGAATTCCAAGTCGGTGATCACGTGTTTCTAAAAGTATCTCCAAGCTGTGGAATTAGAAGGTTTGGAATCAAAGGCAAGTTATCACCAAGATTCATTGGCCCTTTTGAAATCCTGAAAGAGTAGGTGAAGTTTCATACTGTTTGGTATTACTTCCACAACTGGATGAAGTACACAATGTGATCCACATATCTATGTTGAAGAAGTATGTGCATGATCCTTTTCATGTCATCAAATATAAGTCATTGGTGTTTCAAAAAGATGAGACTTATGAACAGAAGCCAGTTGAAATCATAGACTGTGAAATGCGCCAGTTAAAGAACAAGGTTGTTCCCATGGTGAAAATCAAGTGGAGTCAACGCTTGGAGGAGGATGACACATGGGAAACAGAAGAAGGCATGCGTAAGAGGTTTCCTGAATTGTTCACAAGTAAGTAAATCTTCTTTCTTCCCATCTATGAATTTAGAGACCAAATTCTTTTAAGAGGGGGAGGATGTAGCACCCCGAAACTTTCATAATTTAAAATTATGGATAAATTAAAAAATTTACAATTTAATAATATAAAAACTAGTTAAACACATACACACCGTTATCACGTGTGTAAAAAGTATGCAATAAATTAAATAAAAATCACAGTTATACTCTAAATAAGTGAGGCCAACCATTTCAAGTGAATTTGGGCCAAGCAAAGCCTCTTGGGCGAAAGATTTAAAACCATTAGAAATAAATCCCCAAATTTGTAGCTCCAATTGGGCATAAATTAAAAAGGGCAATTAGGGAAAAATCTAGATAAATAGACTCCTAAACCTAACCCAAATTTGTGCCCCATCAAGAGAAGGGGTTTCCTAAAGGCTTTCCTACTCCATTTGGGATGGGAATCCTCCAAACTTGGAAATGATCAAGCTAAAACTGCAACCCCACTTCCATAGTTACAATAGGACTCCTAACAACCCTAAATCCATAAATACTCTTCATAACCACTTTGGGGACGAGTTAACAACTTGCTGTGGTCATGTGGAGGTTAGCTAGAGCACTAGAGGAGGAGGAGATTGCCCCAACCAGAGCTTTCTTCCCCAACTTGCATTTTCCTTCATTCTGTAGAAGACCCGACTTAGGAACATTCAAAGGTAGGTGTTCTCGAGCCAAATCATGACAACTCTTAGACCATGTTAAAGCTTGTCGTGTCTAGTTTTATATGCATCTATTTTGCCCAATGTTTATCGAGTGTACAAGTCATGGTAAGAGTTTTCCAAAACATCGTGCAATGTTAGGGCTTTTGATGTTATCATCATGATTCATGCATCCCAAGACCAAATTGAGTTGAACCAAAACTATAGTTCTCCTCTACTCATTGTTCCCTACAACTTCCATGTTTCGAGTATTGTCCAAGGACCCCTAGATCTCAGGTTATAGACCAAACACGCATGATTGTACTGTTTCTCAAGTTTTTGGGTTGAACATTAAACCACGACCAATCCAGAGGTCGCGATTTAGAGGATGGTATCGCAGCGGACCAACCCGTTGCTATTATCTATTTCATGATCGTTATACCCATCGCACTTCAGACTTGTGCACCTTCTCATTTTCAATGTCACTCTGAAAGGCGACCAGACATCCCGTCACTATTTTATTCTGATTGATGAAGCCCTATACACATTAATCGATACCCCATACTGATTGCCGTAAACATGACCATCCTCTATGTCGTGATTTTGTTCCAATTGGTATTCACCAATTGGTATCCCCCTATCGACTGCTACAAATGCAACAACATTACCCGTCGCGATTTAGACTCCGACTAATGACCCCTTTTTCCTCACCAATCGGTAGCCCTAATCAATTACCGTGAACACATCGATTCTGATTGATGAAGGCACCTTTTATTGTATTCACCAATCGGTAGCCTCCAACGATTGCTTTGGAGAGCATCTACATACCCCGACGCGATTCGTGTCAGAGTTCTTATATCTCGAAATCATGTCTTTACTGATTAAGCCTTGGAGATCCATGACAACTGAACCCATTGCGATTTCTTAAGCCTCCCAGACACCGTCTAGTCAGTTGTAAGTCTAGTATTGCATGTTGTTTAAATGGTAATGTTCATGTCTATCAAGTGGCCTAAAAATTATTAACACATGTAAAAAACTTAATAACCTGAAATCTATTCTATTCTATTTTCTCTTAAATAATTGTTTGATCTATCTATCATGAGATTACTACTCTCCATCTTGATGTTCTAGCTTGTTATAAGTCTGAAAGTGTATCATGTTAAAAGTGAATAAAATCATGTTATTGAAATATGGGTTGTTACATCTCATGCATTCTTGTTACTTGCTTTCCGCAATGTTTTAAACAGGTGTCTTGTGATATCTTGAGGCACATTCTACACTACACAATTGCACAATAGGCAGCCCTTCCTTGGGGGATTGGAAACTCTCTACTGGACATTCCATTCTGGTAGACTAGAGACCTTTCCAACAAGACCTCAGTAATTCTTCGTACTCTATGGATTCCCTCATGGAGACCTAGTTGGTTGTACCATTGAAGTTCTCAGAAGATAGAGTGTGCTTCCTTTCTCGTCTACTTTTCATGAGTGTGATTTTATAAACATGAAGCTAAGCCATTAATGTAAAGATCGAACAAATGAAAATAAGCTGTTATGCTACCAAAATTTACTCTCGATCATGTACACTTGTCTTACTTCTCTTGAAATCATTGATACATGACTACTATTATTGGAACTCGTGTAAATTGGCCATGATTGACTGTGGGTATCTACATTTAAAAATAGTGAGATGTGTATTGAGAACAGCGAGTGTCCAAGGGCTTCAGTCTAGCCCCATTGATAGAGAGTCATAAATATACTGTTAACCATAGGGTATAAAGATTATTGGTGTTGCATCTGTGCTGGGAGTACTTGCATGTTAAATGCTAGATACATAACCACATACACATGTTATTGTGCATTCCAAGGTGGCTTAGATCCTTAGTGCACATTATGTCATCGTGCCTAATTACAGTTACATGTTAAAAGTTCTTGCTCGTACGTACTTGCTTGCTTGCGTGATATGGTCATCCTGCATTCTTGCAAACTATTGATATCCTAGGTGCTTGTAAATATTGCTCTATTGCTAGTTCTTGCTCATTATATCAATCTTGTTCTCGTTCAATTACTCTTGATCAATCAATCTTGCTCATATATCATGTTTAATTGGATTTATCGTACATGCATATCTTGATAATTGTGCCTGCCTAGTTCTTAAAATGTTAATCACTTATATCATTGCCCGCACATTGAGATATAAATCCTACTGGGCTAGTTTCCTCATTACCTGCTTCTTAACATTTTAGGTGACGTAGACATGGCCGAGGACCTGGTAAATGATGGGAATGCATCCAAGTGATGAGCGTGTTCCATCCATAGTATCTTTCGTTAGTTTAATTGAGAGTTAGATTGATGTAGTAGGTGTTGAGGTGGAATATTCTCATGTAATTTCCCTTTTCTTGAGTCATTGTAGTATGAAGTCCATGTGTCTGTATTAGACATCAATGAGAATGGAATAAAGGCTTTGTTGTGTTCATCCTGTGGGCCCTTATATTGGTGTTGATGCAAATCTAATGCTCGCTAGTTAGAAACTTATTTGTCGACTGCTCACATCTTGGAATATCAAATTAAATAATATTTCCACTATGTAATTCTCGGGACGTGACATGTGCCATGTTCTTGCTCTCGCCTTGAGTTGGGCCCCCGGCCTTACTAGTAGCCTGAGGGCTGGCGTGAGGGTGCTCCCATCCCTGGTTGGCATGGTGTGGGGTGGCTTCCAACTCAGGTGCTTTATTGATGTCTCTATTCTCTAGGTGCCCATTCATGAGGGTACTTGTGTGTGCCTGCATTTGGACTCTCAGCCTTGTGGAGCATTCAAGGTCAGTGTTGGTTGTATGACACTAGTGTGTAGGTGTGCATGTATGGTTTCTTGACCTCGTGGGGTGCCCGAGGTCAAGGTTGGGTGTGTCTGCATGGTGAGACTTTGTTCCCACATGGCTGGTACATGGTTTGTTGGGTGCTTGTCCTCTGCAGGTATGTCGAGGATCATTTTGTATGGTGCCACTCCGATGGTTCTTGCGGAGGTGGAATGGGTGGCCCGACTTTGGTTGGCGGTCGTGGCATGGTACCAACTTTCCCATTAGTAGTAGTTAGCATAGTTCCCTTCTGACACTACTTTGTAGTGTATCTAGTTTACTACTTTCTAGAGTTCCTGCTGCTCTAGCCGGTAAGGGACTGGTAATCCGTAATGGGCAATATTTCCGAGGCTCACCTCCCTACTCTCTTCATATAGGGGCTCATCGTCGTGGGAGCTTGGTGTTGGATGATTGCGGAGACGATTAGTGGCGCCATGTGCTACTAGCAGTAGCGAGAGTGAGAGTGTGTGATCGAGCTCTTTTACTTGAGTGAGTTGAGAGTTGTGTACAAGTCATCGATGTTGGACCGGATGGCACTAAAGTGTTCTAGAGGGAGGTGAATAAGACTTCTTTTTTAAGACTATTGGATCTGAAAATTTTTGTAACTAATAACTTGAAATATCGATTGCTAGTGGTTAGTGTCAAAAATACAAGATTTGTATGTGGATGCAATCACACAAAGGAACACAAGGATCTTATCTTGGTTCCGATCTCCTCTCCAACATAAGTCCCACATCTAGTTCCTAAACAACCTCTTAGGATTTCACTACCAAAATAGGTAAGTACAACCACCAAGTCCAATTTGGTCTTCCCTTCTCCAAGGGGTAAACAACCACTTGCTTCTAGCAAGTCTTCCCTTCATAGAGGGGAGCAAACACACCTACCCAAGTAGACCTTCCCTTATCAAAAGGGGCAAACACATCGGGTACCAACCCCTTGCTAGTTTTACAGACACAGCTTTGTTGCAAGGGTGCTACTCAAAGAATGAGCATACAGACAGACAAAAAGAGATATAAAGAGGATAGGATGTATACGGAACTCATATCTCCTTGACTCTAGATGGACTCTGGACTTTTCAATATTTATCTTGAAGCTCCTATCCACTCAGCGAAGAAGGCTTGAAAGGTTTGAAAGCTAAAGGCTTGGATGCACAAAGAGTTCTTTGTGTGTTCCCTTTTCTGTATATTATGTATAGGTTCTTCTTCTCTTAGACTTCGACTAATAGCCTTCTTCCTCTTTTGTCTGTTGGAATAAGTTCACCATTCGAAAATAGATGTTTAGACTGAAGCTTCCTTCTAGAGTGTAGCGTCTTTAAACTTGAGTGTAACGATCAGTTTCTTGCTACATGCTACTATAGTCAGCAGTAATAAATGCCTACATGCACCAAATAAGAAATAATATATTTTTCATTCTATGATGATATCTTGGGTTAGGATAATAGACATTGTACAGTGGACAAAAGGGATAATTAGACAATGCATTTATGGAGCTTTCTACATGCAAAGATCGTACATTACTTTAACTATGAAAGAACTGCAACTCGACTAATGAGACAGACGTTCAACCATCACACGCATATGTTACTACAGTTTCTTTTTCAGAACATTAAATCTTTGAAAATACAAAGATTTTGTAGATTAACTTTTGAATACACAGATTGGTGTAGCATCTCAAAAATTTTATTATGAGAAAATTAGAAATAATAATTTAATAATAATAAAAACATACGTGATGTTATCATGTGTACAAAAACATACTGGAAAATTCCATAAAAATCATAGTTCAACTCTAAATAATACTCCCAAATGACCCACAAAGAAATTTGTGTGAAGAAAAATTCGATTGGCCAAGTTTAAGGTATTTTGTGACTTATTATCGTAAGTAGAGAAAAAGTCAGATAATTACTATCATAGGTACTTAAGTGAGTCCAAAATAAAATAAAAATCATGGATGGACTACAAACAATGGGTATTGACAACCCAATGAATGAAATGGGCCAAAAGAGGCCTTTTGGGCCACAAATAATTTATTCTAGGAAAATAACCAGAAATTCAAAAATTCTCACTAATGGACCATAAAAGAGTTAATACTCACACAATACACACTTAATGGACCCCAAACAAGTTTAACTCATGGATGCAACCTAAATTAAGCTTTCATATCAATTCCATCACGAATTGGGGAGAGAAATCTCCAAGTTTAAGAAAGGTATACCCAAATTCGTGCCTAAAGGTTTCTTAATCTAATTAGGCAACTAAAGGCCCCTCTCTCTATAAATAAAGCCTCTCTCTCCCATGAGATGACCCCTAGGGTTATTGGAGGCGTTCTTGAAGGCAGTGGCAGCTGGAGATCTCAAGGAGAAGGCTGGAGCAAGGAGGAATTTCGTGCTCTTCCAAACTTGGATCTGCAACGACCTGTACACAAGAGTTAGATTGATAATCATCAAAGGTTAGAGAAACCTCGACCAAACCATGCAAGCCATATACCCTTGGAAAGCCCTTAAAGTCTAGTTTCTTATGACACTATTTTGCCCAATTTCTAAAAAGTAGTTCGTGAGTATTAAGCATTCTCCTACGATTGGTCGAAACTACGGTTATCTGGAGGACGCCTTTTCTTCCAACCAAAAGGTAGGTCTTCTCTAGGCCAAACTCTAATTAAACTCGTGCATGCTTGCATTCATATGTTTAGATCATGTTTATATGGTTTTCCCCAATTTATGTCTTGTTGTGTCATCGAAATAAATCTTGTATCATCATAGTAATCTTTCTACCTTATGAAACCCTTGCACTATTTTAAGAGTCTTCTACCTCTCATTTGAGTCATTTTTAGATCAAGCACTCAACATGAATAATGTTCCCCTTTGAGTCTACTTTCAAACAAGACTGAAATCACTATATTTCATGGTGTGTGTAGAGAGCAGTGACCGAAACATCTCTACTGTGTCAATTTTCTATGGTCTGTCCCACAGAGTCAAGTTGACCTAGTAAATGTGATTGGTTTTCTAATTCCTCATTACAGTAGTTAGCTTAGTGAGATAGCAATCCAATGAACTTAGTTTCACAATTTTTCATGCTCTATACAGCGAGTTATAAGCCTTAGAAGTGCCCTATATCAACCCAGTCCAAGTAGGAGTCGAGCTGAGTGCATTTGGCAACCCAAAATCCCTGTTCAGAAGGCGACGTATCAACCTATCGTGTTCATAACACGACAGGTTTGCTGTCGCGACTTGGCCTCTGCGCAGTGTTTGCTTAAATGGCTATAACTATTTCTATAGACCTCGGATTGACGAGCCGTTTTTTTTTGTTGTAGGATTCCATATTTAAAGGGCTTCAAGATGATGTTCATATGTCAGATTTGCATGAGAAATCAGTGAGTTATGACTTGAGAAAGTGAAGGGATGGGACTGCATTTGCTTTCTAAGGGTCATACGTCTTGGTTTTCATCGTTTTGCGTCATTTCTTCGCATGTGTGAGTTTGATCTATTCTATGAAGGTTCTATAAGGTCTTATCATGCATTAATCAACCCATGAATAAGTAGTAAAGATTTTCACATGATTCTAATTGAACGTAAGTGATTGATCATGCTCGCTACTTGCCGATTGTCCTCTCTTTCTTACCTTGATATCAAACTTGCTGGAATAAGCACATGAAAACTTGCTAAAATTGGTTATGGATGATTTTTATTTCCTGATTTAGCACCTGATAATTACTAAATTTTTAGCGTTAAATTTCATACATATAGATAATTTAGACATTAGTTGTCCATACATAATGTGCGCATTGACTTTAATTTTCATTTCATCTATGAATCAATTTTTGAACATGTTAGTTAAGAATGGGTTAGAATACACATTAGATTCAATAAGTCACTGTTTTTGACAAATTAGGTACATAAGAAATCTTTGTAAATAAATGTTGTAAATAAATAATTCTTGTTACAATATTATTTTTGTAAATAGTTTTAGTAGTAAATAGATTTGAATTTGTAAATAAAATTTAAACAGTTTTAATACCCTACTCAACACTATCAAGCCACATACCCCATCCAATCCCATTAAATAAATAAATAAATAAAAATAAAATACCCCCACCTAACCCCACACACACTCCATTTAAAATTTGTTTTCCTTTCTTCCCACCAGGTCAAAGGCGATTTGAGGCAAATTGGGTTCTTCCTAGAAGCATCCGGAGGAGCCCAGAAGCAGGTTTGTGTTATGAAGGTGTGGTCGGGTGTGCAGTGTGGGTGCCACTGGGCAAGGAGCTGTGGGCATGGCGATTGATGGGAGCGGATGTGGCTGGCGCATGCAGAAGCTGGCTGAGATGGCGATGGAGGCTAGGCTAGCTGGTGCGGCTGGCGATGGCGCCAGGCAGGTGGCGGCGTCCTGAGGTGGTCCTGGACCTGGTGCGCTGGCGGCTAAGCAGTTGGGTGATGGAGGCCGTGTGAAGCAAGGCCGAAGGCGGGAAGCAGCAGCGACCTGGTGTGTGTAGAGCAGGAAGCGGACTAGGTGTGCTTGAGGCGCAGTGCGATGCAGGCGTTGGAGGTGTGCGACACAGGCGATGGTGCTGCCTGGGGTCCGGATCTGCTGAATCCGCAGCTGTGCGCTGGCGCGGTGCCATGCTGGAGTTGGTGGCAGATGGCTGGGCTGAGGTGCGGCCGGTGCCCAGATCTGGAGCTGGCGGAGGTGAGGCCGGCTGGACCAGGTGCGATGCTGGGCTGGGTTCGTGCGCAGCGGCAGAGGCGGAGATGTGCAGAGGCCTGGTGCCTATATAAGGACCTCAGGTCCTCTTCCCAAGGGGGGGACTAGTTCGGAATTTCTTAGGATTTTTAGTTTCCATTTTCCTGTATTTTCTATTTTAGCAGAGCAGTGAGATGTTTAGGGAGTTTTAATTTTTTTCCTGTTCTTCCAGTTCTTAGGAGACGGGTTAGCCAGTAGAGAGTTGTGAGATTTTTCTTCCAGTTTAGTTCTTCTGTAATCCTTCTTCTAGCAGAGCAGGGAGGGTTGGAGTTCGACATTTTGGAGAGTTTATTGTTCTTCTGAGTTCAGATGCTTCTATGGTTCAGTATTTTCTTTTGTTTTTATTTCAAGTTTTATTTCTTCTGCAGATGATTGGGTTGAGGGCTATGATCTAGTAATATTTTTAATTTCTTTGTGCATTTAGATAGTTCGATCCAGTGCTGCTTTCTATTTTTGTTATGTTCTAGAGTTTGATCTATTTCATTCTTCTGAGTTCTTTCTTCTCTGCATTAGTTTGATACTGTGGAATTCCTGCTGTGGGGAGGATGGTTCGATATTGTGGATTGCTCTGTTCTTCAGTGGGGATATGATCCAGAGAGATTAGGAGGTTCTTCTTCTGCACCGCTGATCTGCTTGTTCTTTTTCCATTTCTTTGTGTTGGAGAGAAGGGTCCAAAGCAACCCAGGGAATCCATCTTGGGCTTGTTCTGGGTACCTGGGAGATTTGAGCATTTCTTCTGATCTTTTGCTTCTGGAGAGCGATTGCATTCACGTTCCATTTCTGTGCTAGTTCGATTCAGTAGTATTGAGTTTGGGATTCCAAGGGAAATTGATCTTTCCATTGTTCTGCATTCAATGTTTTCATTTCTTGTGTTTAGAGGAATCTGATCCAGTGTAATTGTTATTTCCCTTTCTTCCTTCTTGTGTGAGATTGGAGTGGTTGTGTTGGAGAGTTCGATCCAGTAGTTGTTGCATTCCTTATGTGTTGACGTCTTCCTTTCTTCTATTGGTTTAGCAAGTTGTTTTGGCTTGGTCTTTTATTAAAAATTCATAGTTTAGTTTTAATGCATTGAGAATTTAAATCTTATAGTGTTCAATTGAATGGGTTATTGAAGAGTTCTCATCATATTGGGGTTCTTAGTGAACTGAGTGAATTCACGTCAAATTTCACTGTTGGAGCTTTTAGAATTCAAGTCAAAGTGGTTTAATTCAAATTCTATTCAGCCTCTCTGTGGATATGACCTGTTCTCACCACCATGCTAGTTCATCTTTGTTATTTTAATTTTGTGAGACAGTTTAGAGGGAGTGCGCATATTGACTTGTGCGAGGAACTCTGGACAACGAAAATGCATGTCAACAATGTCGCGCGTTCATCTTGGCACCGTTGCCGGGGAGACATTAGAGTTTGATTTAGATCTATTTTGATTTGATTTCATTTCTATTTGTTTTACATTGACATGTTATTGGGCTTTCATTTCAGATTTGCACAAGGAGAGAAACTTGGAGATTGGACTTGACCTTTGAAGCCCATTGGAGAGAAGCTTGCTGATTTGTTTTTGCATTTCTCTTTTAATTCAGAATTTTAGATAGAGGAGTGTGAGAGAAGCTTGTAATGAGGTTTTAATGTTCTCTCTGTGCATGTACAGAGATTTCTTTCTAGTTGGCATGTAATAATTGGCCTTTTGGTGGTTTGTGTAATACCCCAAATATTTTATTAATTAAAAATTTTAGATAAATAGAAAATTCGTCAATTTATAAAAACCAAACTAGCTAAAAGATACACGTCATTATTGCATGAGTAGAAACTCATGTAAAAATTCTATAAAATAATAGTTGTACCTTAAAAATTATTATCTAATGACCCATTCAGAAATTTGGGCATAGAAAAATAATTCGGACCATGATTTAGAATTTTTGTGACTTATTATTGTAAATAAGGAATAAATTAGAGAATTCATTATTACATGAGCCAAGTGGATTAACAATTGAAATAAAAATTATGGGTAGACTTCAAACAATATGTGGGGATAGTCCATAAAAGGAATTGGATCAATGGACAACTTATGACCTATGAACAAATTCAAGTATGAAAATAGTAAATAAATAACTTTCGTATTATCGAAATGATAGAACTTACGTACCACTATCGTACGTGAGAAAACACATTAGAAAATTTTTTAAAAATTATAAATCAACCTCAAACATTATTCTTAAGAGTTTCATGAGAGATTCGAGCAACGAAAATCCGATTGGCCAAGTGTACATTACACGTGACCAAGTTAACCGAATTAGGGAACTAAGTCGGAAATTGTTAACACGGAAAAATAACCCAACCATAATTAAATAAATAGGTTGGAGAGACTTATAACATTATGTGTTAGTGACCCATAATGAAAATGGGCCAATGGATCACTTTTAGCCTAATAATAAAATTGGAACATAAAAATACTCAGAAATTCGTACCTGTAAATATGCAATAATTGTGAAGAGCACATTAGGGTTTAAATTAGGGTAATTAGTCATACAAGGTAAGTCAAAACCGGACCCACTCTAAGAGGTGTTTCCTAAACCCTGCTACCTCCTTTGGGTGAGAGAAATCTCAGATTTTGGAAACTAGAATGCAGAAATTCGCAGCCCTCTTTCCTTGTCCCATTAGGACATGAACTAGCACCCTAAAACTATAAGAACTCTTCACAAAACGTTTGGGGAGGTTTAGCATCAAGTTGGGGTCGTGTGCAGCATGTTTGGGGCGCTGGAGGAGAGGAGAAGGCTGGGGAAAAACGTGGTCTTCTTCCACCTCGCCCTGTAGCGAACCAGGAAGCTGCAGGGAGTTCTTTGCATTCAAAGGTAGGCATTCCTGGGTCAAGATTAAAGAAAAATAATACCATATTGTAGAGCTTCGAGTCTAGCTTCATTTGCTTCTGATTTTACTAATTTTCATGGAGTATACTTTGTGTATTAGTCGTTCTCCCTAAGTCGCGCACAGTTAGGGCTTTTCCCATTCTTCTTATTATGCACACAATTTGAAACCGAATTAGACTAAATCATCAACATAAAAGTTCTTCTACTTGTAGTCCCGATCATCTTTCATGTTGAACGTTTTGTCTAAAAATCTTTAGTTAGAGAGTTATGAACCCCGTAAGAGAGTCATGCATAATACTGTGTTTTCGGGTTTGCAGTTAGCCTTAGGTTCTTCCTATTTTGCTTGCGATTTAAGACCGAAGTAGGTCAAGCCTCCAACATGAAAGTTCTTTTATTAATCGATATGGTCATCTTTCATGTTAAATGTTTTGCTTAAATTCATTAGTTAGAGAGTTATAAACTTCGTAATAGAGTCATGCAGGATACTGCGTTTTCAGGTTGCATTTAACTTTCACTTATTCATGTTTTTCACAAGGTTCAAGACCGAATTGGATTAAAACCCCAACAAAAAAGTTCTTATACTAGTTGTCCTTGTCATCTTTTATGTTAGACGTTTTGTCCAAATGTCAGTAGATCTCATGTTACAAGTCTAACATGTAAGTCACAACGAAGTCATGCATGTTTAGGGCTTTCCCACGTTCTTCCTGTATTTCATGCACATAGAGACCGATTCAGACCCAGCCCACAACACAAAAGTTCTTCCAGTAGATGTCCTCCATATTTTCTATGTTGTGAGTTTTGTCGAAAGGTCAGCATATAGAGAGATATAGGCGTTTCATGAATATCGCCCTGTGTCAAATCATGGTAGTCTGAACCAAGAGCATGTCAGATCCCTGTCGGACTCAGGCGCAGACCCTGTGAATGCGACGGCCCGATATGTCGCATTCAGAGGTCGGGTCGCGACAGTACCTCTGTCGCGTTCTGGTCGCGACAGTACCCCTGTCGCGTTCTGCCTGCCTGATCTGACGACCCCGTCGCAAACCTTGCAAGACCACGTCGCGATCTCAGTTTTTGGGCCAAAAAAACCATCTTGTGCAAGTCTCGCTGTACCACCGTAACTTCCATATCATGTTAACGGCCTTAATTACAGAAAAATGAAGTTGTAAGTATTGGTTGCATTTTAATATAATAAAAGTCAATCACTTGATCTTTCATATCCATGATTTCATGACACATGCACACACGTTGAACCATCCAAATATGGCTTAATTGGCATGAATATGATACATAACCTATCTGGTAATTAATGCAATTAATTACCTTATTTTAATAAGTACTTGTTTACAATTCGTGCGATGTTTTGGAACACCGATCCCGACGCTCCACTGTTCTAGAATTCCTCTAGAACGTCGAGTACTTGTTTCTACAACTACACACTCTCTTGACTTGGACGAACTCTCCATCGGATACTCCTTCTGCCGGACTAGTGACTCCTTGTTCAAGGCCTCCATAAGTCTTCTCTGATCATAGATTCCCACATGGTCGACGAGCCGGTTGTACCCTAACACCTATGATACACTCTAAGGATCAGTAAGATCCAAACGGCCGTAGATTATTCTCTCGCTCTTATCTTGAATCACGCCGGACCTCTGGACCTACGTATAACATGGCCAGTGGAAAGATCGTGAGTACCACCTGACTGCCAACACCGTATGCGCGTGTTGTGCAACAGTTACTATCGCTCGTTACTCGACGTTTCATGTGAAATGACCATAAGATCTCATCTATACTCTACTCGCTCATCTATTCACATTCACATTCACTCTACTATCTCGTCTCTCTCGTCTATTCATCTAGTACTATCTTGTTACCCTTTGAGCTGTGTAGCTCCTATCGTTTGTACTATTTCATGACTGTCTAGCACTATGATATGGGTCTTGTGACTCTACTGTATCAAATGCATACTGTGCAGGGCACAGAGAGTGTCTGAGGGGCTCCAATCTAGTCCTGGGCGCAGAGAGCCACCCGAAAATACTTGCAGGGGATATTGACAGTGTTCTGCATTGCACCGGTTCTGTCTACACTATCTTGGCTAGACATCTGACTATTATCCTTTTAGTCTGAGGAGTTCAGACGTACTGTGATATTACTGTGCTATCACAAACTGTTATAACATTAGTCTGAGGAGTTCAGACATAATGTACCATCATGAAACGGCTACTGTCCTAGAAGTGACTACTTCCGTATTCCACCAGTGCACCGTTGTGTAACCATACACGCAATCTCGTTACACGCTATCTTGTCATACACTCTAATTGCTCTACTTGATACTCGCTATCTTGAGTTACTATGTGCTATCACGACTTGATCACATTCAAAGTGCAATTTACTCTTTACATGACCATCTACTATCATCTCTTCTTGCTATACATGTCGCTTGCTATTCTTGACGATATCGTTACTTGCTATTCTTGTTTTCTATCGTGACTTGACTTTAGTCATCGTGCTATACTTGATTCATCTATTATTTGAACCATGTTACTTGTGCTATTACTTTCTCGACTTTACATGACTCGCTCTATCATTAGTTACTCTGTCATTTAATGCATTAATTATTTAAAGCCTGCTTGATCATGAGATTTAAGTCCTACTGGGCGTTATCGCTCACCCTTCGTTATTTGTTATTGTGTCTCAAGTAAGTCGGACAGTGACGTTATACGTACCAATGGGACAAGACCAGAGTGATGAGTGACCCGGAGTCAAATGACGAAGTTACCTTAGCGCAATGGAGTCTAGTAGTTATTGCTTTAGATTTCATTCCAATGTAATAATGTCATTGAGCCTTATGAGTGGCTCTGAATTAGTGGTTGTAATAGTCCTAGTGATTTTATAATGAAATAAAGAGTTTATTCCAATTATTTTTTATTAGATGCTCTGATGTTTGCGAAAGTACGCGCCATTGTCGTTACCATACTCGTTGTTCGCGTCTCCCTCCGATTTATTCCGCTGCTAAATTGGAGGGGCGTGACAGTTTGAGTGATTTGAATTAGTTTATAGTAGCACCTTATATTTTCTTAGTTTCATTTCATTTAGTTCAAAACCAAATAAAAATTAAAAAATCTAAAATATATATATATATATTCCAAATCGCTTTTTCATGTTAACCGTTTGATTTATAAATAAAATTTCATCTTCCTAAGATTAGAATCTCATGTTTTAGGACATTCATCATTTTAATTGTCATTTGAATTCTATTTCTTTCTTGCATTGAAGAGTGCGGGGGAAAGGTAAGACTTCCATCGCTCGTTTCATGCATTAGGCATAGCATTAGACAACCCATTGTTTGAATCTGATATGTGCACTTCATGTTTTTAAATGGGACTGCTTAAGGGCTTCACCCATTAGAATAAAAAGATAAGGTGAGGGATTTCATCACCCTTTCCTTTGCCCAAAAATCACAAAAATTTTCCACATTCTTGCATTTACCCAAACTTTCAATAAAAACCAGTAGACTTGGCCCTAGGGTTCATAATTAGATTTATCCTTTCTTAATTTCAAAATTTCTCTTTAAGTCTGGTGTCTAGGATTAGAGGTTAAAAAGCTTACACTTAAGTGAGCTAGAGGTTATTTAATTGGGTCCTTGCGAAAGCAAGGGGGGCCTCCCTCTACTCCACCTCTTACCTGGCCGGTACAAGAAGAGTTAGGATTGGACTTAAGCAAGCATAAATCTGATTTTGAGAAAAATAACATAATTCCAAGGAACACTTAGTGTTTAGGTTAATTTGTTTTAAAAGTGTTTGCTTATTTGTGTTTGTTCATAAAATTTCAAAAAAAATCAATAAAAATCTAAAAATTCAAAAATCATAAATAGAGGGCTTTTCATCTGTGCATGCTTAGTAGACACTCCCAGAACTTAGATTTAGCTCAACCTATAGACGAGATTGAAAGATTCTTTCATAGGATGGCCAACCAAAACTAGAACCAAGTTGCTAGAAATGTAGAAGAGGCTGCACCGAGACAAATGAAGGAATACTTCATTCCTTCTGACTATCAACTTGCTACTTGCATTAGGCCGGAAATTCTTGCAAATCATCAAACCAGGAACCATTCAGATGTTGCCTTCTTTTTATGGCAATCCCAATGAAGATCCTTATAGGCATATAGATGAGTTTCTAGAAATTTGTTCCACTGTAAGGATCCAGAACTTCACTGAAAATGCCTTGAGATTGACCCTATTTCCATTCTCTTTAAAAGACAAGGATAAACATTGGTTAGGAATCATAGGGAAAACCATCACAACATGGCCAGAAATGCAACAGGAATTTTTGAAGAAGTTTTACCTTATTGGCCGTACTAACACAATGAGAAGAGCAATCACTGGATTCTCCCAACACCCGGGAGAATTAATGCATGAATCATGGGAGAGATTGAAGGAGTTGCTTAGAAAATGCCTTCATCATGGTCTGTCGAGGTGACAAATAGTCCAAGCTTTTTATGAAGGACTAACAAAATCAAATAGGCAAATGGTTGATGCCTCATGTAGAGGAGCATTCATGACTAAGAGCGAGGATGAGGCATATAATCTTTTTGAAACATTGAGTGAAAATTCTATCAATCATGCCTCACTCTACTCTTATGAGAGAGCATTAGGACCTGTAAGAAAGGCGGGGATGTATGAAGTAAGAGGGAGAGGAGAACCAGACTCTAGGGTAGAAGACATGTTAGCTAGACTTGATCAGAGATTGAAGCAGAAGTTGGAACAAAAATTCGATCAATTGCTATCTTTGACTGAGCAAGCCACACCTAAATTTTCTCAACCACCTGAAACTTGTGCTATGTGTGCTAGCCCAGCTCATCCCACCAGTGCTTGTCCCACTACTGCCCAATTACCCCCTTTCATTCAGGAACAAGTCCAAGCTGCTCAAGGCTTCTACAAACCCTCCTATGATCCATACTCTAACACATACAACCCTGGTTGGAGGAACCATCCGAACTTTTCTTGGAAAAATCAATCTGAACAAGTTTCTCAACCTGCCTTTAAGCAATCCATGTGCGGTCAAGCCTATCCCAATCAGAATTCGGGATTTGGCCAATCTTCTTACTCTAAACCTCCAAAAGTCCAAGAAAATCAAAATTCAAATCAATTTGCTCACACGAATTTCCACCAACCTTCATATCAACCACCACCTCCTCAGCCTAATTGGGATGATAAAATGAATCAACTCCAAAATATGATGGCGACTCTATGCCAAACTGTGCAAGAACAACAAACTCAATATCAAACTCAAAAAAATTTTCAGCAAAATTTGGCAAGGATAGAGTCTCAGATTGCTGATGTGTGTCATAGGAGGGAATTGGGTCAGTTGCCAAGTGAAGCTGTAGCAAACCCAAGGAACAACCCTCCCGGATTTTATTAGAACTAGCAATACCATCAAGCTCAGGGTTATAGACCACCTGCAAGACCAAATGCCCCTCCACCACAAAACGAACAACAAGCTTTTGTCTAGAATATTCCAGCACCACAAATTCAGAATCAACCTATACAACAGGACCATCCTCCTGCCCAAGCTAGGGGCCCCCAAGTGGAAGATGTCAAAACTGTGTCAACTTTAAGAAGTGGAAAAATCTTGATAAATCCTCACCTACACATGTCAACATTGAATGAGGATAAAGAAAATGAAATTGAAGAGGAAATTGAAGAGAATGTTGAAAAAGAAAAATCCAAGGGAAAAGAGAAAATGACAAAAGAATCCCTAGAGAAAGTCAAAATGAATGAAGATCCAAGCTGCTACATTCCAAGAGTCCCTTTTCCTAAAGCTTTAAAACCAAAATACAAAACAAATCAACTGGTAATGAAGAACTCTTGGAACTGTTTAAACAAGTTCACATCAACATTCCTCTCCTTGATGCCATTAAGCATGTGCCTGCTTATGCCAAATTCTTAAAAGAAATGTGCACTCCAAAACGTGAAATGAGGAATAAATTTGAAACAATCATTCTTCCAGAAACTGTGAGTGACGTTATCTTGAACCAACTCCCTAAGAAGCTTAAAGATCCAGGCACTCCACTAATTCCTTGCACCATCTGTGCATCTGTGGAGTCACTTTTGAAAGCAGTCTTTTGGATTTGGGAGCCAGTGTCAATCTCCTACCTTATGCTATTTTTGAGAAATTCAAGTTAGGAGAATTGAAACCCACTTCTGTCATCCTTCAACTAGCTGATCGTTCTGTTACCACTCCTAAAGGCTTAGTTGAGGACGTTATTATAAAAATCAATGATTGTTACTTTCCTGCCGATTTCATCATTTTGGACATGAACACTCCTCAGGATTTAACTTAGTCCACCATCATTCCTGGTAGACCTTTTTTGGCAACAGCTAGGGCTAACATTAATTGTGCTACCGGGATGATGGATATATCATTTGGGGATGAGCGGGTTAGTATCAATATTTTTAAGGCATCTGGGCACCATGATCAAGGAGAGAGTTGTCTAGTGGTAGACTTCTTGGAAGAATCTGGTGTAAAAAAAATAGTAGACCAACCCTGTGCTCTAGGGTTTAAGGGAGAGAATAATCCAAATCTAAAACAAAAAATCTATAAAGCCAAAGACAAAGCATCTAATGACAAACACATTCATAGAAAATTTTTGCAAGTGCATGATAAGGTCTGGCTATTCAATTCTAGGCTCCGTGGAAAATTGAGGTCCCGATGGGATGGTCCTTACACTGTTGTCAAAGCTTATGACAATGGTGTTGTCATCATTCATGACCCTAAAACTGGACAATCATTCACTGTTAATGGGCAGAGGTTAAAACATTTCTTTGAAAACCCATCTTCTTTAAAAATGGATTCTACCAAGCTCGCTGAGCCAAATGAAGCCTAATGGCGTCCGGCTGAAGACGGTAAACTTAGCGCTTCTTGGGAGGCAACCCAAGTGTACAGATTTCCTTCATCAAGTAATTCTCTGTCTTACTTTCTTTTCCTGTCAATAAGTAGGGGGGAGAGGTAGAATAAGCATGCATTCATAGTCCTCATCCCAACCATTGCTTCATTTCTTTTTCTTGAGCTTGTACATATGCAAATAAAAATTTCACAATGTTTCATCCTTGAATAAAAATGTGTGGCTTTGCGTATCCCAAGACTAGGTGTATGATCTTTAACCATTAAAATTTTGTGGTTGTCTCATTCCCTTGCAAGTATCCATGTTAGGCAGCCTCTAGTAAATGATTACATGTACTTCTTGTCTACCTTATGTAAGGATTTATGGCAAGAAGTTTTCATACACACACTACACAGCCAGTTAGACTAGCTGAACCCGAATGTAGCAAATTTGTCAAGGCTAGTAGGAGAGAGGTGATTAGTTTTCTCCCTTCCCCTTACGTGAATTGTGAAGGAAGTGAAGGCATGTGATCAAGGAACCTGACTGTCCATCCTTCTTTTAAGAGGAAAAGAAAAGAAAAGCAAAAGCAAAAGAAAAATATATCCATGAAAAATGCCCCGGATCTGAGTTAAGTTGGACTCGATACTCGTGAAAAGTGATGGGTTGTGCAGTATTGTGGATGAAAAAGAAATAAAGAAATTCTGAGTGCACAAAGTGCAAATAAAGGGGAAAAGTCCCCAACTTAGAGAAATAATCCTCAAGGAAGATGGGCAGAATGGAACTGAGAGAAACAACCCAATCTGACTGAGCAATGATCTTATTCCACAATTATTTTCTTCTCCCTCAAATTAATCTAATCTCAAATACTAGCCAAGGCAGAAGAACTCCAGGAGGGCTGATGTGAACTCTTAAGTGTGCTATCACTCGTGCACTAATTTCTTGCCATAAGCTTGTACAATTAAGAAAGACACGTCTTTGCATTAATCTTTTACATGATGACTGTTTAACATGAGACATTACATCTTCTAGTCCTACATTTGGAGTAATTTTTATTGCTAAGGGACTAGCAATGTTCAAGTAGGGGGGAGTGATAATTACTAAAATTTTAGCGTTAAATTTCATACATATAGATAATTTTAGACATTAGTTGTCCATAAATAATGTGCGCATTGACTTTAATTTTCATTTCATCTATGAATAAATTTTTGAACATGTTAGTTAAGAATGGGTTAGAATACACATTAGATTCAATAAGTCACTGTTTTTGACAAATTAGGTACATAAGAAATCTTTGTAAATAAATGTTGTAAATAAATAATTCTTGTTACAATATTATTTTTGTAAATAGTTTTAGTAGTAAATAGATTTGAATTTGTAAATAAAATTTAAACAGTTTTAATACCCCACTCAACACTATCAAGCCACATACCCCATCCAATCCCATTAATTAAATAAATAAATAAAAATAAAATACCCCCACCTAACCCCACACACACTCCATTTAAAATTTGTTTTCCTTTCTTCCCACCAGGTCAAAGGTGATTTGAGGCAAATTGGGTTCTTCCTAGAAGCATCTGGAGGCGCCCAGAAGCAGGTTTATGCTGTGAAGGTGTGGCCGGGTGTGCAGTGTGGGTGCCACTGGGCAAGGCGCTGCGGGCATGGCGATTGATGGGAGCGGATGTGGCTGGCGCATGCAGAAGCTGGCTGAGATGGCGATGGAGGCCAGGCCAGCTGGTGCGGCCGGCGCTGGATCCTGGTGCGACTGGAGATGGCGCCAGGCAGGTGGCAGCATCCTTAGGTGGTCCTGGACCTGGTGCGCTGGCAGCTAAGCAGCTGGGCGATGGAGGCCGTGTGAAGCAAGGTCGAAGGCGGGAAGCAGCAGCGACCTGGTGTGTGCAGAGCAGGCAGCGGACCAAGTGCGCTTGAGGCACGGTACGATGCACGCGTTGGAGTCGTGCGACGCAGGCGATGGCGCTGCCTGGGGTCCGGATCTGGTGGATCCGCAGCTGTGCTGTAACGACCCTCTTCATACCGGTACGATTATACCAATCCCCATCGGTATAAAGGGCGTCGTCACAGTGGGACATGTACCCAACACTAGTCGATAGGTTGATATGTACCTGGATAGCAATAGAGTACAGCGGAATAAAATAAATAACTCAACTCTTACCCATCACCAACACACATTCCACAATCTAAATAGCAAATAGAAAGACAATGTCCACATTAATACAAGATAAAAGAACTACATTGTCCAAATATTGTCCATACAATAACCCTTTTCGTGCTAGGAAAAAAGAAGTACAACTGTAACAGCTCCACAAAATAGTCTTCTAATGACGATCCTCACCAACCTTCTTTCTGGAACCCGATACCTGTCAACCTGTACGCCGAAGCAAGAGTGAGTCCAAAGACTCAGCAAGCAAACCAAAGTCTTAAACTTAAACATGTCACACTCACAATATGGCATTAACATTAAAGAGATGCACACTATCATCAAATCACGAAGGTACTCAAGGTCCTTACTCTCAACTAGCAATACATATTATCTTCGTAGGAGCATGCTTTAGTCTACCATAGTTCTATTCTAAGTCATGAGCCTTACATCATACACATGCACTTATTTTATACACTTAACATGTAGCATGATTCGTCCACATATTCTTTTAATCCATAGATACTACTATATTTCTACTACTAGAGTGAGCGTAAAGAAAGAACAAGCTAGCACGATGACTACTTTCTTTTCACATGACCTTTTTGTATTTATTTATACAATTAAGTTGCTGTTTTAACATAATAAAATCACATGCACATAGTTTCACATTTGTAGCATGACTTGAAGGTTAAAACATGGTGAAACCATTTAGCAATCCATGAGCACTTAAGTATGAAATTCTTATACTAATTGAGCCTTTCAACTAGCATGGAATCCAAATATTTTTCATGCATTTGCCATATTCATAATCAACCTTTTGCAAACGTGAAAATCCTATTACATGCTCACTACCATTTCATTCACGTGAGAGCTATATATACACAATTCAATCACAACATGATAGCAATTAACGTGAGATTCTCATATGTTTGAAAGGGAAGTTCCTAATATGGATTCTACTCATTCTTACACATGTGAAACATCGGTTTGGCATACATTTAGGTTGCTGTTTGGATATGCATTTAACACTTTCATGACATATATCATAAGTTCACAATCTAACACATTTATCCCACATGATTGCACACTTACTCATTCACATTGTTCAATTTTACACATTTGACATGTACACATGTTCACACTTACACAATTTACACATTTCCACATCATTTACTCTTCCACTTTCACTTATCACGTATCACATCGAGTGCACTTACCACATGCATCATGGGCACTTACCACGTGCCATATTCACATATTTCACACTTTATTCATTCTTTCATTGGTTAATCGATTTGCCATGACACATAGTCCTAACCACCAGTAGAGGACACTAACAAATAACACAACTCATTCTCATAACTCTTTTCACAAAACATAACACATAACACGACTCATAATCACATACCCACCACCTAGGCAATACAGTGGTGAATCTTGGTAACTGCGCAGACCGGGAGAAGCCCTCTCCACCCTATCCAGTGGTACTTGTCCACCTCCGGGGTTTTCCCAATGCCTTTGGGACAAACTTATATCACATGGAGCCTTCTATAGGGACTTTTCTATATACGGCTCCCGATGCCTCTAGGGTAGCAGTGTCACATAGGCACAACTTTTACACTTTACTCATGCCGAGTTTTAACACGTATTTTACACATAACACTCACATCTCCCTCATTTTCTCATGCACAACGTGACTTTGTTTTTCTCCTAACCATGCTACTACAGATTTCAGGAGTTTAACACAGTAAATGCACTAATCAGGTTGGGTTTAAGCAATAACTAACCACATTACGATAACATACGTAGATTATTACATTTCACATGAAAAACACATAACTCTTTATATACTGGTCCAAATGACCTGAAATTTTAACCACATGCTATTTTCGGGTTCAAGATCATACCCTCAATTTTTCAGATTTTTCTGAGCTAAATAGAATTTACAGAAAATCAAACATCTATTTTACATGCTATTTGAAATCCCTATTAGCATGGAAACCTAGCATAAGCATTTGATTTAACATGCCTCAGCCCTGACCTGACATGCCTGTATTTACATGACATTCTACCCGTATTTATTGCACAAAGCACGATTTACTAGAGAATTTAATAGTCCTACACATATTCTCTATTTTCCAAAACATAAACTCTAACAAATCATATAAACATGGGAAAAACCATAGAAATTGCAGGGGATGACTGATGCATGCATACATGGCTCACAACATTTAGCACTTTCCGACCCTCTCTAAATCATCCAAACAGTGAATCAAGAAGGTTATTATCTTAACATACATGCATTTTCACAAAACAATTAAATTGCATTACTCATACCATGCTCAATAACCCATCCACACACCACAATAGATATCTTACATAACATATAGGGTTTACAGTATATCCTCATCGCGAGAAACCCATCGAAATAGTCATTTAGAGGAGAGAAAACAGTTAACGGTTCTGTCCTGACGAACTCAGCGTCAATGTCTAGCCGTTTACAGGGGTTGACGGCATTATCGCATGCCGTTAACAGATGCACTTGACGGCAAGGTCTCTTGCCGTCAAGTTCCTGTCTGTGTAAGAACACAGACCGAGCTTGGAAAAAGATTCAGAATAGGGGCTCCAGGACACGAATTAAAATCCACAAAAATTCCTGAGACTTAGGGGACATATCTAGGCTCAAGACCTAGGGTTTACTTGCCTGAAGAAAAACTTCTAAACGGATCAAAATAGCCGATGAAGCTCTCCTTGGCTCTTGCCAAGAAGCCTCCAGAAATCCTTTGCTCGGGTTCCAGGGGGTTGCAAGCCGCAGTCCAACGCCGGGGAAGCCTTCTCCTATGCTTGGACTTCCTCCTTGTCGAAGAAGATCGCCGGATCCAAGCCTCAGAACGCCGGATCTGAGCTCTCAAGGTCAGTCCTTCATCTCTTCTCTCAGCTAGGGTTTCTTTTTAGAAAATGAGCCAAGAGCTCTCTAGGATAGCAAAGAGAGGTGTTTTAAAGAATAAGGGGGCAAGAGGGGCTCGTGCAGGGGCTGAAGGGACAAGAGAGACGTTGGGAAGACATCTCCCCAATCAGAGGCCTGGCCCAATGAGTGTTCTCTGCGCTCTGCAGAGCACAGAAAATTAGGGATATTGACGTCCACATCCCTGGACGGCTACATAGGGTTGGCGTCCGTCGATATGGACGCTGACATAACATGGGCGTCCATGTATGTTGACGCCAAGACACTCTTCTGCCAGAACTTAAAATCATGCAGAACCATGCTTAACCCACTCATACATGCACATGAAATCTATGTAGTATAGTGTATACACCACTACACCATGTAAATATCCAATAATTACTACTTATCCTACACATACATACATAGGTACATTTAAGATAACAACACGCACATGAATATCTTCATACGCATACAAAGTATAAGGTATAACATGTATATTACTACACCGGGCAATCAATAGCATTTATACCTAGGCATACACAAGCATACATGAATACACTAAGATGAGATGTACGTAGATATCTACCTATGCATACACACTTGATTTGGCATATATATAGTATACACACACGGGTGTAGCACACTTGTGTACATTATGCTTGAAATAGATGGATACAACATGCGAACCGATAATTAGATTAACTTGCACAACTTTACCTAACATTGCTTAAGTACTATATGCATAATTTAGCCAATTGACTATTCTCACCTAATTATCATAAAAATACATGCATGTTATTCATGAGGAGTATAGAATCCCAATATAAACTACTAAATACACCTACCATGCTTGAACTCTTTATGTACATGCAATGTACGAAGTACAATGTACGCATTAACTAACCATGCAATGAACCATGTTTACAATTAAACATACACATGCATATATAAGTACACCAAGGTGTTATGCATGTAGAATTAGGTATACAATTGTCACACGCATAAGATAACATACATACGTACATACACATATGTACTTCATATGCTCTCATACAAAATTCCATGAAATAGGTAGTATAGGATATTCTTCAATATTTAGAAAATACATACATAATATTACTCAATCATTCTAAGTCTAAGATTCTTGGAAAAGAAAAGAGAACATTCATATTACTTCTTAATTTAGCTAATTGCTCACTTCTACGCGAATAGACGTATATATATATATATATATATATATATATATATGCTCATGCTCAAGAGAAGTATAAAACTTATAGTAGGCACAATGAACTACGCATGCTATGCACACAACAAGCGAACTCCCAACACACCATTCATATACATACATATATATAAAAGAGAATAAAAATTCGGGGTCTAACACTCTCCCCCTCTAGAAAAAGATCTTCGTCCTCGAAGATCGCATCGAGTACCTGTGGTGACGTCGCCGAGGTCATCACCAGCTACTCCTTGCTCCTTTATTGCCGTCGATGAAGCACCTCGTGGAGTAAACTTCGTCTTCAGATTCGGACACTCTTTAAGCCGATGATCTTTGCTGCCGCATTTAAGACACCTTCCTTCCTTTCTCCAACATGCGCTCCCGCCATGACGCTTCCCGCACTGGATGCACTCGGATTTCTCGATGCTTGAGGCCACAGTTGATTGTTGAGTTTCCAAGGGTTTCTCCTTCTTCTTATCTTGCCTTTGGAATGGCTTGATCATATTCTCCTTTGGAGTTGCCTCCCCCTCTGGGAGAGATCCCGCTCCATTCTCTTGCTGGGTGGTCACACCTAGAAGTTCTCCTAAGATACGCGAATCGAGTTCCAGAAGCCTAGCCCTCACTGATGGGTTAAGTCCTTTCACAAAATTCTTCAGCTTGCGGTTTTGCTCATACCTCCGAGACTGAGCACTACGTCTACCACGTCCAGCCATTGTCTGCGAAATAATAACTCAATTAGAACCTAGGTTACTATATTCTAACTATTCTCCTTACTATCTTCCATCTAGTATTAGTAATTTCTACATGTATGGACAATTTCTTATGAAGATTTTGCAATATTGTGACGGTGATGGTCTATCCATGTACAGTCTCAACCTTGTGCTCTGATACCAATCTCTGTAACGACCCTCTTCATACCGGTACGATTATACCAATCCCCATCGGTATAAAGGGCGTCGTCACAGTGGGACATGTACCCAACACTAGTCGATAGGTTGATATGTACCTGGATAGCAATAGAGTACAGCGGAATAAAATAAATAACTCAACTCTTACCCATCACCAACACACATTCCACAATCTAAATAGCGAAATAGAAAGACAATGTCCACATTAATACAAGATAAAAGAACTACATTGTCCAAATATTGTCCATACAATAACCTTTTCGTGCTAGGAAAAAAAGAAGTACAACTAGTAACAGCTCCACAAAATAGTCTTCTAATGACGATCCTCACCAAGCTTCCTTCTAGAACCCGATACCTGTCAACCTGTACGCCGAAGCAAGAGTGAGTCCAAAGACTCAGCAAGCAAACCAAAGTCTTAAACTTAAACATGTCACACTCACAATATGGCATTAACATTAAAGAGATGCACACTATCATCAAATCACGAAGGTACTCATGGTCCTTACTCTCAACTAGCAATACATATTATCTTCGTAGGAGCATGCTTTAGTCTACCATAATTCTATTCTAATCATGAGCATTACATCATACACATGCACTTATTTATACACTTAACATGTAGCATGATTCGTCCACACATTCTTTTAATCCATAGATATTTCTACTACTAGAGCATACAATTGAGCGTAAAGAAAGAACAAGCTAGCACGATGACTACTTTCTTTTCACATGACCTTTTTGTATTTATTTATACAATTTGTTGCTGTTTTAACATAATAAATCACATGCACATGTTTCACATTTGTAGCATGACTTGAAGGTTAAAACATGGTGAAACCATTTAGCAATCCATGAGCACTTAAGTATGAAATTCTTATACTAATTGAGCCTTTCAACTAGCATGGAATCCAAATATTTTTCATGCATTTGCCATATTCATAATCAACCTTTTGCAAACGTGAAAATCCTATTACATGCTCACTACCATTTCATTCACGTGAGAGCTATATATACACAATTCAATCACAACATGATAGCAATTAACGTGAGATTCTCATATGTTTGAAAGGGAAGTTCCTAATATGGATTCTACTCATTCTTACACATGTGAAACATCGTTTGGCATACATTTAGGTTGCTGTTTGGATATGCATTTAACACTTTCATGACATATATCATAAGTTCACAATCTAACACATTTATCCCACATGATTGCACACTTACTCATTCACATTGTTCAATTTTACACATTTGACATGTACACATGTTCACACTTACACAATTTACACATTTCCACATCATTTACTCTTCCACTTTCACTTATCACGTATCACATCGATTGCACTTACCACGTGCATCATGGGCACTTACCACGTGCCATATTCACATATTTCACACTTTATTCATTCTTTCATTGGTTAATCGATTTGCCATGACACATAGTCCTAACCACCAGTATAGGACACTAACAAATAACACAACCCATTCTTATAACTCTTTTCACAACACATAACATGACTCATAATCACATACCCACCACCTAGGCAATACAGCGGTGAATCTTGGTAACTGCGCAGACCGGGAGAAGCCCTCTCCACCCTATCCAGTGGTACTTGTCCACCTCCGAGGTTTTCCCAATGCCTTTGGGACAAACTTATATCACATGGAGCCTTCTATAGGGACTTTTCTATATATGGCTCCCGATGCCTCTGGGGTAGCAGTGTCACATAGGCACAACTTTTACACTTTACTCATGCCGAGTTTTAACACGTATTTTACACATAACACTCACATCTCCCTCATTTTCTCATGCACAACGTGACTTTGTTTTTCTCCTAACCATGCTACTATAGATTTCAGGAGTTTAACACAGTAAATGCACTAATCAGTTTGGGTTTAAGCAATAACTAACCACATTACGATAACATACGTAGATTATTACATTTCACATGAAAAACACATAACTCTTTATATACTGGTCCAAATGACCTGAAATTTTAACCACATGCTATTTTAGGGTTCAAGATCATACCCTCAATTTGTTAGATTTTTCTGAGCTAAATAGAATTTACAGAAAATCAAACATCTATTTTACATGCTATTTGAAATCCCTATTAGCATGGAAACCTAGCATAAGCATTTGATTTAACATGCCTCAGCCCTGACCTGACATGCCTGTATTTACATGACATTCTACCCGTATTTATTGCACAAAGCACGATTTACTAGAGAATTTAATAGTCCTACACATATTCTCTATTTTCCAAAACATAAACTCTAACAAATCATATAAACATGGGAAAAACCATAGAAATTGCAGGGGATGACTGATGCATGCATACATGGCTCACAACATTTAACACTTTCCGACCCTCTCTAAATCATCCAAACAGTGAATCAAGAAGGTTATTATCTTAACATACATGCATTTTCACAAAACAATTAAATTGCATTACTCATACCATGCTCAATAACCCATCCACACACCACAATAGACATCTTACATAACATATAGGGTTTACAGTATATCCTCATCGCGAGAAACCCATCGAAATAGTCATTTAGAGGAGAGAAAACAGTTAACGGTTCTGTCCTGACGAACTCAGCGTCAATGTCTAGCCGTTTACAGGGGTTGACGGCATTATCGCATGCCGTTAACAGATGCACTTGACGGCAAGGTCTCTTGCGGTCAAGTTCCTATCTGTGTAAGAACACAGACCGAGCTTGGAAAAAGATTCAGAATAGGGGCTCCAGGACACGAATTAAAATCCACAAAAATTCCTGAGACTTAGGGGACATATCTAGGCTCAAGACCTAGGGTTTACTTGCCTGAAGAAAAACTTCTAAACGGATCAAAATAGCCGATGAAGCTCTCCTTGGCCCTTGCCAAGAAGCCTCTAGAAATCCTTTGCTCCGGGTTCCAGGGGGTTGCAAGCCGCAGTCCAACACCGGGGAAGCCTTCTCCTATGCTTGGACTTCCTCCTTGTCGAAGAAGATCGCCGGATCCAAGCCTCAGAACGCCGGATCTGAGCTCTCAAGGTCAGTCCTTCATCTCTTCTCTCAGCTAGGGTTTCTTTTTTTTAGAAAATGAGCCAAGAGCTCTCTAGGATAGCAAAGAGAGGTGTTTTAAAGAATAAGGGGGCAAGAGGGGCTCGTGCAGGGGCTGAAGGGACAAGAGAGACGTTGGGAAGACATCTCCCCAATCAGAGGCCTAGCCCAATGAGTGTTCTCTGCGCTCTGCAGAGCACAGAAAATTAGGGATATTGACGTCCACATCCCTGGACGGCTACATAGGGTTGGCGTCCGTCGATATGGACGCTGACATAACATGGGCGTCCATGTATGTTGACGCCAAGACACTCTTCTGCCAGGACTTAAAATCATGCAGAACCATGCTTAACCCACTCATACATGCACATGAAATCTATGCAGTATAGTGTATACACCACTACACCATGTAAATATCCAATAATTACTACTTATCCTACACATACATACATAGGTACATTTAAGATAACAACACGCACATGAATATCTTCATACGCATACAAAGTATAAGGTATAACATGTATATTACTACACCGGGCAATCAATAGCATTTATACCTAGGCATACACAAGCATACATGAATACACTAAGATGAGATGTACGTAGATATCTACCTATGCATACACACTTGATTTGGCATATATATAGTATACACACATGGGTGTAGCACACTTGTGTACATTATGCTTGAAATAGATGGATACAACATGCGAACCGATAATTAGATTAACTTGCACAACTTTACCTAACATTGCTTAAGTATTATATGCATAATTTAGCCAATTGACTATTCTCACCTAATTATCATAAAAATACATGCATGTTATTCATGAGGAGTATAGAATCCCAATATAAACTACTAAATACACCTACCATGCTTGAACTCTTTATGTACATGCAATGTACGAAGTATAATGTACGCATTAACTAACCACGCAATGAACCATGTTTACAATTAAACATACACATGCATATATAAGTACACCAAGGTGTTATGCATGTCGAATTAGGTATACAATTGTCACACGCATAAGATAACATACATACGTACATACACATATGTACTTCATATGCTCTCATACAAAATTCCATGAAATAGGTAGTATAGGATATTCTTCAATATTTAGAAAATACATACATAATATTACTCAATCATTCTAAGTCTAAGATTCTTGGAAAAGAAAAGAGAACATTCATATTACTTCTTAATTTAGCTAATTGCTCACTTCTACGCGAATAGACGTATACATACAAATATATATATATATATATATATATATATATATATATATATACACGTATATGCTCATGCTCAAGAGAAGTATAAAACTTATAGTAGGCACAATGAACTATGCATGCTATGCACACAACAAGCGAACTCCCAACACACCATTCATATACATACATATATATATAAAAGAGAATAAAAATTCGGGGTCTAACATGTGCGCTGGCGCGGTGCAATGCTGGAGTTGGTGGCGGATGGCTGGGCTGAGGTGCGGCCGGTGCCCAGATCTGGAGCTGGCGGAGGTGAGGTCGGCTGGACCAGGTGCGATGCTGGGCTGGGTTCGTGCGCAACGGCAGAGGCGGAGATGTGCAGAAGCGTGGTGCCTATATACGGACCTCAGGTCCTCTTCCCGAGGGGGGGGCTAGTTCGAAATTTCTTAGGATTTTTAGTTCCCATTTTCCCGTATTTTCTGTTTTAGTAGAGCAGTGAGATGTTTAGGGAGTTTTAATTTTTTTCCTGTTCTTCCAGTTCTTAGGAGACGGGTTAGCCAGTAGAGAGTTGTGAGATTTTTCTTCCAGTTTAGTTCTTCTGTAATCCTTCTTCCAGCAGAGCAGGGAGGGTTGGAGTTCGACATTTTGGAGAGTTTATTGTTCTTCTGAGTTCAGATGCTTCTATGGTTCAGTAGTTTCTTTTGTTTTTATTTCAAGTTTTATTTCTTCTGCAGATGATTGGGTTGAGGGCTATGATCCAGTAATATTTTTAATTTCTTTGTGCGTTTAGATAGTTCGATCCAGTGCCGCTTTCTATTTCTGTTATGTTTCAGAGTTTGATCTATTTCATTTTTCTGAGTTCTTTCTTCTCTGCATTAGTTTGATACTGTGGAATTCCTGCTGTGGGGATGATGGTTCGATATTGTGGATTGCTCTGTTCTTCAGTGGGGATTTGATCCAGAGAGATTAGGAGGTTCTTCTTCTGCACTGCTGATCTGCTTATTCTTTTTCCATTTCTTTGCGTTGGAGAGAAGGGTCCAAAGCAACCTAGGGAATCCATCTTGGGCTTGTTCTGGGTACCCGGGAGATTTGAGCATTTCTTCTGATCTTTTGCTTCTGGAGAGCGATTGCATTCACGTTCCATTTCTGTGCTAGTTCAATTCAGTAGTATTGAGTCTGGGATTCCACGAGAAATTGATCTTTCCATTGTTCTGCATTCAATGTTTTCATTTCTTCTGTTTAGAGGAATCTGATCCAGTGTAATTGTTATTTCCCTTTCTTCCTTCTTGTGTGAGATTGGAGTGGTTGTTTTGGAGAGTTCGATCCAGTAGTTGTTGCATTCCTTATGTGTTGACGTCTTCCTTTCTTCTATTGGTTTAGCAAGTTGTTTGGCTTGGTCTTTTATTAAGAATTCGTAGTTTAGTTTTAATGCATTGAGAATTTAAATCTTATAGTGTTCAATTGAATGGGTTATTAAAGAGTTCTCATCATATTGGGTTCTTAGTGAACTGAGTGAATTCACGTCAAATTTCACTGTTGGAGCTTTTAGAATTCAAGTCAAAGTGGTTTAATTCAAATTCTATTCAGCCTCTCCGTAGATATGACCTGTTCTCACCACCATGCTAGTTCATCTTTGTTGTTTTAATTTTGTGAGACAGTTTAGAGGGAGTGCGCATATTGACTTTTGCGAGGAACTCTGGACAACGAAAATGCACAGTCAACAATGTCGCGCGTTCAGCACCCTTGTTACTTACTTAATGTGATGTTTCCATAATCAAATTTACAAGACACTCACACATGCACTTGAGCGATTCTCACGCGCGGCATGCGCGTACACTCTTGCACGATAGGCAAGCCCCTTTCTTGGTTTGTGGTGAACTCTCCGTCGGATATTCCTTCTGTCGGACTAGTGACCCCTTGACCAAGGCCTCTGTAAGTCTCCTTTGACCATAAATTTCCACATGGCCGACAAGTAGGTTGTACCATGAAGTTTCCCGATGTTAGTGTGCACCTCTCTATCTCTCTCCCCCGTCTTGAATTTCTCGAAGCTATCGAAAATGACACATGAAAACAAGTTATTAATAGAAATAATGCAAAAGCACCGTTATGCTGTTGAAATTCTCTCTTCATCATTGTTATCATAAAATCCCATTCACTTGAGTTGTTATGCTTGAAATCAATATGGACATGACACTATGACACTCCGAACCAATGTTATTTGACAATCATTAACCTTCTTGACAATCTTGTTCGTGCTACATGCTCTTGAACTCGCTCTTGATATGATAGTCTCGGACTACTAGTGAACATTGTCCCGTGACATAATCGTACTAATGTTCTCGGACATCCTGACATGACATTCTTGAACTCTTGAAAGTACTATCTTGGGACCCTTTGAGCTGTTGTGGCTCCTACTGTTTTGTACTGTTCTTAATTGTCTAGCGCTATAATGGGTCTTGTGACTCTACTGGAGTTGAATGCTTACTGCTGAGGGCACAGAGAGTGTCCAAGGGGCTCCAATCTAGTCCTGGGGGCAGAGAGCCACCCGAAAATACCTGTAGGGGCTAATGATGGTGTTGGCATTTGCATCGGTTCTGATTGTTCTGATTTAGCTAGACATCTGACTGTTAAATTATTACTGTTAGTATGTTAGTTCAGACGTACTGCACTATTACTGTACTGCCACTGACTGTTACTGAACTGCTACAGTCCTGTTATTGAACGGCTACTGCCCACACTCTCCTATTGCACTGCTACTGTTCAATTACTGTTACATGTTTTCACTTAAATGAAACAAAGTACTTGTCTGTCTCGTGAAGAGCACCTTAGACCTTGATAGTCTAAATTCTACTATCTTGACTGTAACACCCCAAAAATTTTATTTGTTAGAAAAATATGAATAAAATGGTTATTAGACCTGATGATTATTATGAGATTGAAATAATTAATATTTGGGATTAATTAGTTTTAATAAACGTTACCCCAGTGCCATACTCAGAGGTGTGTGCTCCGACATGGCGACACCAAAAAACTGTAACGAAAATAAAATTTGAAAACATCATAATTTACAGAAAAATATGGTGATATGAGAAATTTAAATATCCAGAATTGTTGATGTACGAATTTCGAGATTAAGCCGACATAACTATTTTCGGGTGATTTTTCACCCAGTGTAAAATAAATTCTAAAAATTAAACTAAAATCACCATAATTTGTAAAACCATTACATTAGCCTATGGTTGAAATTGTAATGCAAATAAACACCATTTGAACATATTTAGATAAGGTTTATTGGGACAGCTGATTTATGGTCTAATTACGATGGGGATTTTTGTGGGAATTTATAGTGTTTACATAGAAGGCACTGGGAAAGCCACCCCACAGGGGGATGAGGGTAACACATTATTACCTGATGTGTTAAACTACAGAGAGTGCATGCTAAACGTGTCAACAGTAAAAACCAAACAGTTTTTACCATTCCACCTGGACAGGTGAGGTGCCATCATGCATGTGAGACCCGACGTTCTATAAAAGCTCTTCATCAGCCAACGTCCAAGTCTTTCTCTCTTCCACCTTTGTTGCACTTGGCGTCTTTTTCTTTGGGGTGTGTTACTGCTGCCGTTGCATTGAGGAAGGTGCTGCTGCTTGAGCTGCTGCTTCTACTGCGCGTGCTGAAGGTGCTACAAGTTGTAGCTTTGGGAGGCTGCAACGTTTGCACCCTTGGCATCATCATCCTTCCTCCAGTTGAATCCATCGAAGAAAGACTCCATCTTCTTCAAGCTAGGTAGGATTCATTCCATAGTCTCTTCTTCCTGTATCTCTTTCTTTGATCCATTGCTTGAGGTTGAGCTTTTCACCATGTTTATACCATCGTTCAGGTCTTGGGGGTAGTTTCATGATAGTTCTTTCCTATCTTTGATAAGTTTGTTCAATTAGAGACCATGTTAGTCTCAAGTACATCTTGGCAAATTGATCTGTAGAGGTAGAGAGGAGGTTTTGGAAGAACTACTTTCTCAGTAATCTTCTTCCTTAAGTTCTTGTTTTCCATGTGTACAATGTTGAGTCCTCTTCATTCAATTCTTTTGTTTCATTGACCTGGTGTTTTGAGGTTTAGATCGTATTCATACAATGTTGTAGTCATGTTGGGAATGGTAGGTGAGCTTGGTAAAACATTCCATGGTAATTTTGGACATTTTCTAGAAGTTTACATTGCACCTGTCGACAGACAGCCCTTACCTGTTGATAGGAACCATGTTCCCAGAACACAGATTGTGCTGGACACCAGTACCTATCGACAGACAGTCCTATCTGTCGATAGACAGCCCTTACCTGTCGACAGCCGACCCTGGCCTGTCGACAGGAAGTGGCCAGTCTTCAAGATTTTACTTCTTGGAGACAGTACATGTCGACAGCTCTTCCCTGGCTGTCGACACATCCTGCCTGGTTCAGGTTTCCAGTACCTATTTTGGTTCAAACTATTGTTGATATGTCATGCTATTAGTTTGGCAACTTGCCCATTCATTCTCTTGTGTATCTGCCACTTAAAAACTTGATAGATGTAGCACCCCGAAAATTTTAAATACATAAAATTTTGAATAAATGGAAATAAATAATTTCCATAATACAAGAGTATTTAAACATACATATCATTAACGTATATACTAAAACACATCGGAAAATTCTGTAAAAATTATAAATCAACCCTAAACATTATTACTAAATGTTTCACAAAGAAATTTATGCCAAGAAAAATCGGATTAGCCAAGTTTAAAGTGTTTCGCGACTTATCATCGTAATTCATGAATAAGTCGACAAATCATTATCACACGTACTCGGATGAGTCAAAAAATTAAATAAAAATCATATATGGACTTCAAATAATATCCTCTAATGACCCATCAAGAAATTTGGGTCAATAAAAATCATTTGGACTAGGTTTAAGAGCTATTGTGACTGATTATTCAAATTAGGAAACAAGTCGGAAAATCGTTAACACGAAAATACGATGCAACCAAAAAAAAATTAAATAAAGGTGTTGGAGAGACTTCCAACATTATATATTAATGACCCAATATCTTAATTGGGCCAATGGATCACTGATGACCCAAAAATCAAATGAAGCTAGAAAATACATAGAAATTCGTAACTCTAAATAGGCTGAAATTAGGAAGAGGCAATTTGAGTTGGATTGGGATGAAATTATGCATTCTTGACAACCCAAATTTGTGCTCAACTATGATGGGGAGATTTCCTAAAGCCCCACACACTCTAATGGAGGAAGGAATCCTCAAATTAGGAAACTAACAAATCAAAACCGCAACTTGGCTTTCCTAGTCACAATAGGACTCCTAAACCACATGGAAGCTTAAATACTCTTCACCAAACCCTTGGGGACGAGTTTACATATTGTTGGGGTCGTGTGGAGGAGTTCTTGGTAGTTGGGGAAGCAGGAGATCCCCACACCAAGCCGTTCTTCTTCCCTGTTGTGTCTGATGCGACCTGCACAGACAGTCATCTTGAAGTCGACCAAAGGTAGGTCAAACCTAAACCAAACATTGCAAGGCTTATACCCCTGGAAATAGGGTCAAGTCTACGTTCTAACCCAAGTGGAATGCCCAAATTCCATGCAGTATACGCGGAGCAGTAAGCGTTCTCCTCCAAGTGGTCTGAACACGGGTTTTTTGGAAAAACGAGACTTCTTCAACCCAGAAGGTAGGTTTTCTCGGGCCAAACTTTAATATATCCTATACCAATGTGTAGAGCATCAAGTTAACATTCATTTCCCACTAGTTTCATCGAATTCTAATGAGTTTATTTTGAGTTATAAGCGTTCTCCCAAAGTCGTGCACTGTTAGGGTTTTTCCCGTTCTTCTTATTATGCACGTGATTTGAGACTGAATTTGACTAAATGTCATTCACAAAAGTTTTTCTAATTGAAGTTACAATCATCTTTTATGTTGGATGTTTTATCCAAAAGTCTTTGGTTAGAGAGTTATAGGCGTGGGGAGAGAGTCACTGCATAATACTGTGATTTCGGGCTACACTTGACTTTTTGTTCTTCATATATTTTCTCAAGATTTGAGAGTGAATTAGATCAAACTCTAAACATCAAAGTTCTTCTAATAGTTATCCTCGTCATCTTTTGTGTTGAACATTTTGTCTAAATGTCAATATTTAGAGAGTTATAAGAGGTGAAAGTGAATCACTGCATGAGACGTGGTTTCTGGTTACACCTGACTCATCTTTTTTTTCTTGAAGGGCCACTAGTGTCGACACTACCTGAACTAGTGTCGACACACTGTCCCAAAATAGCCCAGAAGGTGTTCTGGGAAGCTCTCTAGTGTCGACACTAGCTGATCTAGTGTCGACACACTGTCCCAGTTTGACCCAGAAAGTTTCTGGGAGCTGATCTAGTGTCGACACTACCTGATCTAGTGTCGACACACTGTCCCATATTGGCCAGAAGGTTTTCTGGAAGCTGTCTCTAGTGTCGACACTACTTGATCTAGTGTCGACACTACTTGACCTTTTTGCCTTGTATTTGAAGCACTGTGTCGACACTACCTGATCCTATGTCGACACTACTTGACCAGTTTTCATTATTTTGCCTTGTGTTTGAAGCATGGTGTCGACACTAGTAAGGGGTGTGTCGACACTACCTTTGCAAAATATTGCATGTCTTGGGTTTGATCATTACATGATGTCTACATAACGGCTTAAAAGTGTTTAACCCATTGAAAAATCCTTAATTACATGAATATTATTTTAATTGCTTCCTTAATGAAATGATCATACATGAAACTTATGATTTACTCTTGTTACCATTCTAGCTTGCTTTAAATGATAAATTTTATCTTAAAATCTTGTAAACCCATATGTAGTTAAATGCATTGTTCATTGCATGCCATCATGTTAAGTGTTTTTTTTCCGGGAGTTTGAGACTGACGGATTGTGAATTGACACGCGTACATCACTACACACCTATACATCTAGGGCGTGCACTTCCTTCTCTTCTTGTTCTCGTGAGCGTGATTCACAATCTAGACTAAAGCCATTAATGTAAAGATTGAACTAAATTATAAATCGTACGTTATGCTGCCGAATTTATCTCTTGACCACTGTTCTCATGAAATCATGTTCTATTACTTGTTTCCATCCTCATCATGAACATGACATTACACATGCTGACTTATTGAAACTCTCATTGGCCATTATTAATGACTGTGGGTATCTACATTTAAAAATTTACATGAGATGCTGACAGGGCACGGTGTGTGTCCAAGGGCTCCAGTCTAGCCCCAATGACGGCGAGTCATAAATATACTGTTAACCATGGGGTATAATGATTACTGGCGTTGCATCTGCGCTGGGAGTACTTTCTTGCTTGTTGAATGTCAGATACATAACCACATACACGTGACCTGTGTGCACTCTTGGTGGATCTTTCCTTGGTGTACATTAGTGTTTACGTGCCTGATTAGTGTTACTTGATCGTGCTTGTGCAATCTTGCTTGCTTGCTTGCGTGACATGGCCATCCTGCATATATTGCAACTAGTGATATCTAGTTTTCTTGAAAATTATTGACATCAAGTGAAATCTTGCGTGCTTGTACATAGTGATCTATTGCTAGTTCTCTCTTGTTATATCGTTCCAGATCTTATTCTATCATGATCACTCTATCTAGCTTGTTTCATGTGTCCTGTTTTAACGGGTTTTCATTCGTACATGCACATCATGACATTCATCATGCTTACCTAGTTCTAAATTGCTAATCACTTATATCATTGCCCGCACATTGAGATATAAATCCTACTGGGCTGGTTTGCTCATCCCCTACTTTTACCCAATCTAGGTGACTATGACATTCAAGAGGAAGAGCAAGCCGATGATGGGAATGCGTCCGAGTGATGAGCGTCCCAATTATGAGTCTAGTTATAGTAGTTTATTTTGAGAGTTAGAACATGTAGTAGGAAGTGAGGGGTAAATGTACTTTCCTTTTTATTGAGTCTAGTTCTGTTATCCCATAGTCTAAGACTTGAAATAGTTCCATTTGGAATACAATAAGTTGAGATTTGAATACAATTCATATTGAGTTCAACAGTTGGGCCCTATTGTCACGCCCCTCCAATTTAGCAGCGGAATAAATCGGAGGGAGACGCGAACAACGAGTATGGTAACGACAATTGCGCATACTTTCGCAAACCTCAGAGCATCTAATAAACAATAATTGGAATAAACTCTTTATTTCATTATAAAATCACTAGGACTATTACTACCACTAATTCAGAGCCACACATAAGGCTCAATGACATCATTACATTGAAAAGAAATCTAAAAACAATCACTACTAGACTCCATGGTGCTAGGGTAACTTCGTCATTTGACTCCAGGTCACTAATCACTCTGGTCCTGTCCCATTGGTACGGATAACGTCATTGTTCGACTTACCTGAGACACAATAACAAATAACGAAGGGTGAGCGATAACGCCCAGTAGGACTTAAATCTCAGGCTCAAGTAGGCTTTAAATAATTAATGCATTAAATGGCAGAGTAACTAATGATAGAGAGAGTCATGTAAAGTCGAGAAAGTAATAGCACAAGTAACATGGTTCAAATAACAGATGAATCAAGTATAGCACGATGACTAAAGTCAAGTCACGATAGAAAACGATAACAACAATAGCAAGTAACGAAATTGTCAAGAATAGCAAGCGACATGTATGGCAAGAAGAGATGATAGTAGATGGTCACGTAAAGAGTAAATTGCACTTTGATTGATTCTCATCAATCGAAATATTATAGCACTTTTGATTAACTTTTGTCAATCGAAATAGTAATGGCACTTTGAATGTGATCAAGTCACGATAGAACGCAATAACTTAAGATAGTAAGTATCAATTAGAGCAAGTAGAGCGTATGACAAGATAGCGTGTAACGAGATAGCGTCTAACGAGATGGCGTGTAACGAGATAGCGTGTATGGTTCCACAATGGTGCACTAGTAGAGTACGACAATAGTCACTTTGGGACAGTAGCCGTTTCACGATAGTACATTACGTCTGAACTCCTCAGACTAATGTATAACAGTTTGTGATAGCACAGTAATATCACAGTACGTCTGAACTCCTAAGACTAAAAGGATAGTAGTCAGATGTCTAGCCAAGATAGTATAGTCAGAACTGGTGCAATGCAGAACACCGTCAATAGCCCCTGCAAGTATTTTCGGGTGGCTCTCTACCCCCAGGACTAGATTGGAGCCCCTCGGACACTCTCCGTGCCCTGCACAGTATGAATTATAGCGCTAGACAGTCATGAAATAGTACAAACGATAGGAGCCACAACAGCTCAACGAGTCTCAAGAGAGTACTAGATGAATAGACGAGAGAGACGAGATAGTAGAGTGAACGTGAATAGACGAGAGAGACGAGATAGTAGAGTGAACGTGAATAGATGAGAGAGACGAGATAGTAGAGTGAACGTGAATAGACGAGCGAGTATAGTATAGATGAGATCTTATGGTCGTTGCACATGAAACGTCGAGTAACAAGAGATAGTAATATTTGCACAACACA
This sequence comes from Colocasia esculenta, assembly GCA_014218235.1. Taxonomy (NCBI): domain Eukaryota; kingdom Viridiplantae; phylum Streptophyta; class Magnoliopsida; order Alismatales; family Araceae; genus Colocasia; species Colocasia esculenta. Next base: position 27,599,377 of record CM024759.1, read on the forward strand.
CGCGTACGGTGTTGGCAGTCAGGTGGAATACACTACCTTTCCGCTGGCCATGTTATGCATAGGTCCAGCGGTTCGGCGTGATTCAAGATAAGAACGAGAGCAACTAAGGCCGTTGGATCTTTCTGACCCCTAGAGTGCATCATAGGTGTTAGGGTACAACCAGCTCGTCGACCATGTGGGAATCCATGATCAGAGGAGACTTACGGAGGCCTTGTGCAAGGGTTCACTAGTCCGGCGAAAGGAATATCCGACGGAGAGTTCACCACAAGCCAAGTAAAGTGTGTATATAAAACATGTGCTCGACGTTCTAGAGGAATTCTAGAACAGTGGAGCGTCGGTAACGGTATTCCCAAACAACGGGAGAAACGAAGACAAGTTCATTTAAAATAGAGCAATTAAATGCACATTATTGCAATAAATTAACCAGATACATTATGACATATTTTGTGCCAAGTCAAGCCATAATTGGATGTTTCAAGTGTGTGAACGTGTGAGAGAAATCATAGTTAGAAAGATGTCGTGAATATGTATTTTAAAGCATTCAATAAAGCTCCAATTTAAGACAGGTGTTTTACTACGTGTATGACTGTTAAAAAGGCATAAGAATATTGTAGAAAGTGAGAGCAATAAATATTATGGGTTTTTATGCAAAATCCTGTGAAGGTGACATAGGCATGTAAGGATTGCGACAGGGTAGGGCAGGTAGCGACAGGGCCTGACAAAGGGTCGCGACAGGGCTTCCAGGATAGAAGGCCAGAACGCGACGTAGGTACTGTTGCATTCAGAAAGCGACAAGGAGAGCGTCGCGACGGCTTGAGAATGCGACAGGTGGACGGTCGCAATCAGACCGAGAAGGCGACATATAGGCCTGTCACAATCTGGTGGTCTGCGCCTGGCTCCGACAGGAATCAGACCAGGCTTTGGATTGCGGGCCAACTTGGATCAAATTGATATAGGGATGTTCAGAAAATCATAACTATTTGTATACACGATGAAAAATCATGAAAACCAGTTTTGAATTGATCTAGACATGTAAGGGTACTTCCAGTAATTAGGAATTTGAGAACAATCATGGTATCGGCATAGTTCTACCAAGTTGAACAAGAAGCAACCTGATTCCAGGTGCAGCAGAGATGAATGATTTAATTCGAGCAACATGCTTGATAAAAATTAGGGCTTTCAGGGAAAAAGATGCCTATCAACCCTCAGTATTTACTCAAAACGTTTCATGACAAGAGGACGAATGGATTCAAAGATATGCATTAAAGAAAAGGGCTCGGGGTCATGAAGTGTATAGAACTTTGAAAATTCATAAGAAAAGATTTGATCGATGGAAAAATATGAAACTTGAGAGTTTCGTTCAAGAGGGTAGGAAGAACCTACAGACGATATTTCAGAATTTTAGCTTGTGAGAATGCCTATCTTTGAGTCGATTTGTCTTCTAGGGTTATAATCTCCAAGAACGAGGAAGAAGCTCCAAGAACTCCTTCTCCCCATGAGATCCTCTCCTCCTTGGCCTCTTCTCCACGTCTAAGAACCTTTGGTAACGAACTAGGGTCGGCCAAGAGGGTTTAAGAGGTGTATTTATGCTAGTTATGTTTCTAATTCCTAATAGTACTCTAACTCCTATTTAATTACGAATTTCCTCCTTTCCTAACCTCCTCCCAAGCTTTCCACTTCCTATTTGGGTTAGGATGGGAGCTAAATTCGTGGCCAACCTATTAAGGTAGGTTTAGGAATCCAATTCTAACTCAAACTTCCTATTTAATATATTAAATACCCCTTTTCTATTTAGGTAATAATTTAGTTACGAATTTAGGGTATTTTCGCATTATTCTTATTTTTAAAATCCTTATTTTGGCCCACTAATTTCTAATGTGTCTATTTAACCAAGCCCATTATTTATTGGAATTTATCTTATAGGTTTTCCCTTTTTTTTATAATTAGGGAATAATAGAGTTATGATTTTTATTACATTTTCTTATTTGAATTTATTCATGGGCTATGAGAGGTCCATTGGCCCAAACCCAATAATAGTTATTCATTTCATGATGTTGGAAGTTTCTCCGACATGTTCATTTAATTTATGGGTGTGTTATCTTTCCGTGTTAGCAGTTTTTCGACTTAGTTTCCTAATTTGGATAATTCGTCACACTGTGACATACGCTTGGTCAATCGGATTTTTCATTGCACGAATTTCTACGTGGAACACTTAGGAATAATGTCTGGGATTGATTTATAATTTTTAAGAAATTTTCCGTTGTATTCTTGTACATATGATAATGGTACGCATGTTTCTATTATTTCGATTTAAAGAAATTATTATTTCAAAATTTTAAGTATTAAATTTTCCGGGTTGCTACGTCTATTATGATGGTTGTGTTGATATACATTCAGTGCATGCTAGCTAGAGGCTTATTTGCCGACTGTCCACGTCTCTGGATATCGATTCGAATTCTTCGAACTAATATCTGTTGCGTAATTCTCGGGACGTGACAATCGAACTATTCAATTTCCTTCCATATTTAAATTGAATTACCTTTAAGAATTCCCAAGTGCAATTGACTTCCATAAAGTTATCACTATTTGTGATCAGTGATGGTAGTCCATAAATTTCTAATTATGTGAGATGTGTTGAGTGTTCGTGTACCCCAATCAAACCTTTATCAGAGTGTGTTACGATGACAATTTGTGGGTCTTTGGACTCATTTGAGAAATATGCCTGTGCAAATAGGGCTGGTCCAGTCTTAAGAGAAGCACCCAAATTCGTTAGTGGCCGCGCGAAATGATAAAGGATATGTGGATGTTTGGCATTACATCATTATGTGCTTGATTAGTCATCATGCTATCTATTTATGTGTGAATGTGTCTTTGAATCAAAACTTAAATGTCATTTTGAAATCTTGATCATGTCTCCACAAGTCAATACTCTTGTTCCACATGTGTTATTTAGTAGATATGTTCATTCATTCATTTTGACATTTAGTGCTAACCATAGCCAAGTTCTTACCTTGAAGTTGTACATCTTAGTCCTTTTGATTAAAGGAATTGAGTCCTACTGAGCTAGTTAGCTCACATAATTATACCTTTTCAGGTGATCCAGATGATTCAAATGTTTAAGGGGAAGTGTGTTGAGTGGTCTATCCAACAACAAGAAGCCAACTATTTTACTTTTCTTTAGTATTGTGAATATCAAGTGTAATAGAATAGGTTTTGTAACGCCCCTCTTAGACCCAGTACAGTTACACCAACTCACATTGGATCTAATAGAGGTATTACAGTGGACTGAATCCAACAATTTCAATACAGGTTGAAATATACACAAATAACTATTCAATTCCAATGATAATTGATAGAACATGGAATTAAACACTTGCAATCAGCATTTATTCAAATGTAAATTTAATGCATAAAAAGGTAGTAATAGTCCAAAGTTTATTACATTTCAATGATCATCTTCATAAAAGAAATTACATAAGATCCTCACATACAAGAGTCACTCTAAAACTCTCTATGACAAGCTAAGTCTCCACGTCCTCACGCTCTGAATCAGTTTACACTAACTCCTCCGTATCCTCTGGCTCTCCTAAAATGTTAGGCAAGTATGAGTCTACAAGACCCAGCAAATCACATGAAAGACAGTTCAAGATATTAGCAGTATATTAGGTTTAAAACATGGTAGTACATTAGCATTCCGTTCATTGATATCATATACTTTTTCTTACTACAGTTCTAAGTCTATTAGAAATCATTCATTTCATAGTGATTCTAACTATTATAAATAAAACATGTTTTGTATATAACATGGAATCACTTATTCATGGAATCTATTCGATGTCATGTGACCTACAACAATTCTCATGTATCAAATTCTCACTTATACATGCGCTATTCTTTTACATAACAATCTTCATGTAGTAATATTAAAACATTGACATGTAACATGAAATCCTTTGAACAAGTTCACATGTAGGAATGTAAGCATATAACATGTAGTATGTAGTATGTAGCAAGTAGCAAGTAGCATGTAGCATGTAGCATGTAGACATATAACTTGTAGCCTGTAATCATTTTCATATAGTTGCCAAGACATAGCCCACACTAAATTAGAGATCAGTAGTCATTTAACATTCACTTATCACCTAGGCAATGCGGTGATGAAGTCATAGTATTTGCGCAAAACCGGGGAAAGTCCTTCTCACCTTGACCAGTAGAACAAGTCTACCTCTAGGATTTCAATCCGTTGCCCACGGATTCATTTATTTACATGTAGGTGAACCATTACCATAGGGGCATCTACGGTGTAGTTCCTTGTAGGAATCTCTAAGATAGCAATGTCTTATTGGCATCATTGTTATAATGTGTACACTAACATGTATAATATACAATGACATTTCATTTCATATTATTTTAACATGTGTTAATGCAATATTTCAAAGTACAACAGTTTCAGTTCTGAAATTCTATTTACTATACCACAGATCCCTATCATGATACTAATATTCATTCTTGCATTTACATTCATATTTATTCAATTCTATGTATAATATATTGTTCAGAAATTCATAACAGAATGTACACATGTCTAAAAATTTTGAAATTTTAACAAAAATTCGAAATCAGAAATTAGAATGTACATGCCAAATTTCATAATTTTCTGATTTCTGCAACTATTTTCATGAAATTAACTCTATTAATTCAACTAACTAACATGGTTTAATATTGAGAAAAGCTCACAATTTTCATATGGAACAGGGATTACTGACATATTATATCTATTGCAGTAATTTAAACATCAATCAACATGCTCTCTTTTAAATCATTGTACTTATCTTATACAAATTAAACCTTGATCGTTATCATGTAATTATGCATGCTCATCAATTCATATATATATATATAACCTGCACATTATAGCAATAGACAGTCCATAACAATAACATACTCTAATATTACATGGCTGAAATGCATACATTCATAAATTATACATTTAAACCAATTCACTCAGATTTCTGGAAATACATGATTCTGTTAAACTTGACGTCAATTGGTGTGACGTTTACTATGGTCGACGTCCACATATGTTGTCGTTAAGTAATTATAGACGGTGGCACATAGCGCCGTTAACACAAACAGACGGCGGCACATAGCGCTGTTTACATATAATATGGACAGAAAATACAAATAATTCGGATGAACTAAACGGCAGTCGATATTGCCGTTTATAAAATATAGGCGGCAATATCCCTGGACGTCTAGTTCTAAGACGCAGAAAACACAGAAAACCTGCATGAAATAACGGCATTTCTAACCCTTCCCGTAGGTTGTTTACATGTTTTAAAAATACAGAAAAATGTTAGATACGTAATATAACATATCCTAAACTAGTCCCCCATGCAACTTGCCTTAATCCCTCCGGATGGAGCGTCGAATCCGAGCTCGAAGAAGCTCGTCTCGCCAGGGAGACAGTTCTTCCCTCCGTCTTCAAGCGATCCAAAACCTCCTCCGATGAAGTCCCTCCGCTTGGAAGAGCTTTTGGGCACGAAGTCCTATGTATCTCCTCGGTGTAGAAGCCTCTGAACCGCACGAACCAGCACCAGATCACTCTGTAAATCCCTTCCTCGGCCCTCTTTCTCTCTTCCAAAAACCAGAGTAAAACCTCTTCTATCTACGAGATCTGGTCTTATAAAGACCTCCCAAGCAAAGGCCAAACCTAATCTCGACCCTCGGATCTAAACGCATCGGATCAGCTCATTAAAACCTTCCCGAAACGGCCGATCTCCTTAATCCGGAACGGAAAGCTCAAAAACAGGCAAGTCAGTTTAACGTCAACATAGGTTGCCGTCTTTCCCAATATAAACGTCCATCGATGATGTCGTTGATAGTCTTGCCCAAAATTAAATAATTTCAGAAAAATATTAAACGTCAATAGCTATTGTCGTTAACACCCTATAAACAGCATACGATATTGCCGCTTACAAGCCTTAACGTCAAACAATCTTGACGCCTAGTTCTACACAGAACAGCATTCAAATTATGCAGAAATAAACACACATTGTACATAATAAATTCAAGGAAATTCTAGGGTACTACATCCTCTCTCCCTTAAAATAATCTTCGTCCTCAAAGATTGAGTTAAGTTACTCACCGAACAAGGACGGATAAAGCTTCTTCATTCTTTCTTCAAGCTCCCACGTTGCCTCTTCACGTGAGAAGTTCCTCCATAGAATCTTCACGAATGGAATGGACTTTGATCTTATTTCTTGCACTTTCCTGTCTAGAATCTCCACAGGTTTCTCAGAATAAGACAAATCTGGCTGCAACTGAATCGGCTCATAACTGATCACATGAGCCGGATCTCTAACATACTGCCACAACATGGATACATGAAATACTGGATGCACCGCTGCTAAAGATGGTGGCAAAGCTAACTGGTATGCCACATTCCCGATCTTCTTCAGAATTTCAAAGGGTCCAATGAATCTCGGGTTCAGCTTACCCCTTTTTCCGAATCTTACTACACCTCTGGTTGGCGAAACCTTAAGGAAAACATGGTCTCCAACCTCGAATGCCAAATCCTTCCTTCTTGTATCTGCATAACTCTTTTAACGATCCTGAGCCGCCTTTATTCTCTGCACAATCGTCTGAATCTTTGCTGAAGTCTCTTGCACTACTTTAGGTCCAACCAGATGTCAATCTCCTGACTCCTCCCAACACAATGGGGATCTACAGGGTCTCCCGTACAAAGCTTCAAAAGGTACCATACCTATGCTCGAATGGAAACTGTTATTATAAGCAAATTCCACAAGAGATAGATGGCGCTCCCAATCACCTTTCCATTCTAAAACACAAGCTCGAAGCATATCTTCCAACGTCTGAATAGTCCTCTCGGACTGTCCATCCATTTGTGGATGAAATGCCGAACTCAACTTCAACTGACTGCCAAAAGCCTGCTGCAAACTCTGCCAAAATCTGGAAGTGAATCTCGGATCACGATCTGAGATAATCGACTTTGGAATCCCATGCAGCTTCACAATATTATTAATATACAGTCTGGCCAAGCTCTCAACGGACTGCTTCTTCTTCATGGCAAGGAAATGAGCACTCTTCGAAAATCTATCAACAATCACCCAAATGGAATCATTTCCTCTAGCCGATCTAGGCAATCCGGATACAAAGTCCATGGTCACTTGCTCCCACTTCCACTGAGGAATATCTAACCTCTGCATCAAACCTGAAGGTCGCTGACGCTCTACCTTCACTTGCAGACAAATCAGACACTTCGCCACAACATCAGCCACATCTCGCTTCATGCCAGACCACCAGAAAGAACGCTTCAGATCCTTGTACATCTTCCCACTGCCTGGATGAATAGAGAACTGAGATCTATGAGCCTCCTCCAAAATTTCCTTTCTCAGATCAGCATTATTAGGGACACAAACCCTAAGATTCAAGCGAATCACATCATCTTCATCTCTGGTAATTCCGCTCTTTCCAACCAACCCCTGCAATAACGGATAATATTTCTGCAACGCAATGACTCGATCAAGAATAGAAGATCTCAAAGACAACTGCGCCATGAACAAGTTACACAATTGAGGTTCTAGAACAGCCAAAGAACTTGAAACGTCATCAAGCATCTTCCAGTCTTGCCTCATCATCTGCCTTTTCCTGCTCAACGCATCTGCCACTACATTGGCCTTCCCTCGATGGTAAGACAGTTCAAAATCATAGTCTTTCATGAATTTTATCCACCTCCGCTGCCTCAGATTCAACTCCTTCTGCGAGAACAAGTATTTGAGACTCTTGTGGTCTGAGAAGAGCTCAAATCTAACTCCATATAGATAGTGCCTCCAAATTTTCAAAGCATAGACCACAGCTGCTAACTCCAAGTCATGGGTCGGGTAGTTGTGCTCATGCTCCTTAAGTTGCCTAGAAGCATACGCCACAACTCGACCACCCTGCATCAGAACACAACCAAGCCCAATCTTTGAAGCATCTGTGTAGATAGAGAAAGAATCTACATCATTGGGCAAAACAAGCACTGGCGCTGAGGTCAGACGAGCCTTTAATTCCTGGAACGCCTTTTCACAAGCCTCTGACCACTCAAACTTGACTCTTTCCTTGTCAACCTCGCAAAGTCGCCGCAATAGAAGAAAACCCTTCGATGAATCTCCTATATAGCCAGCCAAGCCGAGAAAACTCCTGATGTCAGCTGAAGATCTCGGTGTTTCCCAATCAAGAACAACTTCCACCTTAGCTGGATCTACAGACACACCTTCTCCCAATATAACATGACCCAAGAAATGGACTTCTTTCATCCAGAAGTTGCACTTGCTGAATTTAGCATACAGCTTGTGCTCCCTCAGGACATCCAACACAATCTTCAGATACTCTCTATGAGTCTCTTCATCGGGCAAATAAATCAACACATCATCAATGAAGACTACCACAAAAGAATCCAGATACTGCCGAAAAACTCTATTCATCAAATCCATAAAAACTGCTGGAGCATTTGTCAAACCAAAGGGTAAGACAAGGAACTCATAATGGCCATATCTTGTCCTAAAAGCCATCTTAGCAGAATCTTCCGGCTTAATTCGGAGTTGATGATAGCCAGAACGAAGATCAATCTTAGAGAATACAGAAGCTCCTCGCAACTGATCAAACAAGTCATCAATACGAGGTAAAGGTTACTTGTTCTTAACAGTTACCTGGTTGAGCTTACAGTAATCTATGCACAACCTCATCGATCCATCCTTCTTCTTCACAAAAAGAACAGGTGCTCCCCATGGCAAAACGCTCGGCCGGATGAAGCCCTTATCAAGTAATTCCTGTAGCTGCTTCCTCAACTCTGCCAATTCCGCTGGCGCCATGCGATAAGGTGCAATGGAAATAGGTGTTGTGCCGGGTACGAGCTCAATGCCAAACTCTAACTCCCTTGCAGGTGGCAAACCCAACAAATCTTCAGGAAAGACATCGCTGAAATCTCTGACCACCTCAATATTCCCGACAGATAGAGCCTTCTTTGAATCCTCGGTCACAACCACACTAGCCAGAAAACTAGAGCAACAGCTTAACATCCGAGTCGCCTTCAAAGCCGAAATCACAAACTTACCCGACATGACCTTGGGCAAAGGGTGAACAAACTCCTCCTTTCCAGGAATCCGGAAAACAATAAGCTTCCGCCGACAATCCATCAGAGCATAATGCTCCTCGAGCCAATCAAAGCCCAAGATAGCATCATAATCCTTCATCTTCAGCAAATAGAAATTACCAGGCAAAACTTGCTCCTCAATGCACACAGAAAGCGACGAAAAACACTGCTTGGTCAAGATAGTTCCTGCTGGAGTATGCACAGACAAGGGAACCTCCAACTTTTCCGGAACTAGACCATTCTCCTTTATCAAGACCTTGGCAAATCCCTCGGAAACAAAACTATGCGTGGCACCGGTATCAAACAAGACTCTAGCATGCATTCCCATAATTAAAATTGTACCTTCGGTGACATGCTCTGCCAACTCTACCTCGTCTCTAGCCAAGGAGAACTCGAGCCGGAGCCCTCGATCTCCCTGCTGCTCTCGGTGCCGGTCTCGCTGCTTCTGGTGCTGCTGCCGCTGCAGTCTGCTGCGCCATCTTCGGACAGTCTCTGATCTTGTGGTTCTTATCACCACATCTCAAGCATCTCCCGGAAGTCACCCAACACACCTCGCCTCCATGACGCTTCCCGCACTGGGTACACACTGGCTTCTCTGCAGTTATACCTCCGCCTGGAGTCGGTGCCGCTGCTCTCGCTGGAACCATTGCTCTCTGCTGAAAAACTGGGGTCTTCTTCTTCTTATCCTGCCGCTGGAAAGCTGATGCTGGCCTCTTCAAAGAAGCTCTCTTCTCTTCAAGGTAAACCTCCATCTCTGCCTCCTGCATACAAGTTGCTGACAAAGCTTCCTCCATGGAACGATGTCCTAATGCCACTAGTCTCGTCCTCAGGGACGGCTTCAACCCCATGATAAATTTCTTTACCTTCCTCCGCTCATCTGCCACAATGTGAGGCGCATACTTGGACAGCTCCGCAAATCTTGCCTCATACTCAAGTACACTCATCGATCCCTGGGTCAACATCAAAAACTCCTGCTCCATGCGGTCCTGCACGTGCTCTGGGATATACTTCGCCTTGAACAAGCGGACGAATTCAGTCCATGCAACCTCCATAGCACCATCTTCAAACTGTGTGCGTAGTACAGAGGACCACCACACATCGGCACGCTCCTAAAAAAGAAGGTAAAGTACATCTAAGATATATTCCAAACAATACCCATAAGCTCCTTAAAATCTATCTTTACCTGTAGCATATAAGTAGCTAAGGTCACTCTCTCCTCTTCCGCACAACGAAGGGCACGAAAGATCTTCTCCGTCTCTCTAAGCCAACTCTCCGCAAGAATAGGATCACTCTCTCCCTTAAAGAAAGGCGGGGTCATCCTCCTGAATCTTTCCATCATAGGCACTCCTCCAAAAACTGCCTCCTGAGTAGGTGCCCGTGCCTACAATCCAAAACATCTTTTAGATAACAACTCTTCCAGTTGACACCTTGAATAACTCTTACAACTTCCGACCTGAACCTGCGCTTGCAATGCCGCTGTAGTCTGAGCCTGAGTCTGCATCGCATGCACCAGTCCTTGCTTCAATGCTCCGTAGTCTACAGGTGGTGGTGGGGCTGGCAAAGGTACACCCGCCTGGTCCTGAGACTACTGTGCTGGAGCCTGCTGATCACCTGCTGACTCATCACCTCGAGCCGGGCCAGCTCCTCTACGTCCACGAGTCGCCATAGTCTGCAAAATAAGCATCCTATTTAATAACCTATCATCCTACATAACTTGGACTAATTCTTTATGCAGACTTGAAATATGAATACAATACTGATATTCTATTTATGTACATGTTCAACCTGGATATCTCTGATACCAATCTCTGTAACGCCCCTCTTAGACCCAGTACAGTTACACCAACTCACATTGGATCTAATAGAGGTATTACAGTGGACTGAATCCAACAATTTCAATACAGGTTGAAATATACACAAATAACTATTCAATTCCAATGGTAATTGACAGAACATGGAATTAAACACTTGCAATCAGCATTTATTCAAATGTAAATTTAATGCATAAAAAGGTAGCAATAGTCCAAAGTTTATTACATTTCAATGATCATCTTCATAAAAGAAATTACATAAGATCCTCACATACAAGAGTCACTCTAAAACTCTCTATGACAAGGTAAGTCTCCACGTCCTCACGCTCTGAGTCAGTTTGCACTAACTCCTCTGTATCCTCTAGCTCTCCTGAAATGTTAGGCAAGTATGAGTCTACAAGACCCAGCAAATCACATGAAAGACAGTTCAAGATACTAGCAGTATATTAGGTTTAAAACATGGTAGTACATTAGCATTCTGTTCATTGATATCATATACTTTTTCTTACTCCAGTTCTAAGTCTATTAGAAATCATTCATTTCATAGTGATTCTAACTATTATAAATAAAACATGTTTTGTATATAACATGGAATCACTTATTCATGGAATCTATTCGATGTCATGTGACCTACAACAATTCTCATGTATCAATTTCTCACTTATACATACGCTATTCTTTTACATAACAATCTTCATGTAGTAATATTAAAACATTGACATGTAACATGAAATCCTTTGAACAAGTTCACATGTAGGAATGCAAGCATATAACATGTAGTATGTAGCATGTAGCAAGTAGCAAGTAGCATGTAGCATGTAGCATGTAGACATATAACTTGTAGCCTGTAATCATTTTCTTATAGTTGCCAAGACATAGCCCACACTAAATTAGAGATCAGTAGTCATTTAACATTCACTTATCACCTAGGCAATGCGGTGATGAAGTCATAGTATTTGCGCAAAACCGGGGAAAGTCCTTCCCACCTTGACCAGTAGAACAAGTCTACCTCTAGGATTTCAATCCGTTGCCCACGGATTCATTTATTTACATGTAGGTGAACCATTACCATAGGGGCATCTACGGTGTAGTTCCTTGTAGGAATCTCTAAGATAGCAATGTCTTATTGGCATCATTGTTATAATGTGTACACTAACATGTATAATATACAATGACATTTCATTTCATATTATTTTAACATGTGTTAATGCAATATTTCAAAGTACAACAGTTTCAGTTCTGAAATTCTATTTACTGTACCACAGATCCCTATCATGATACTAATATTCATTCTTGCATTTACATTCATATTTATTCAATTCTATGTATAATATATTGTTCAAAAATTCATAACAGAATGTACACATGTCTAAAAATTTTGAAATTTTAACAAAAATTCGAAATCAGGAATTACAATGTACATGCCAAATTTCACAATTATCTGATTTTTGCAACTATTTTCATGAAATTAACTCTATTAATTCAACTAACTAACATGGTTTAATATTAAGAAAAGCTCACAATTTTCATATGGAACAGGGATTACTGACATACTATATCTATTGCAGTAATTTAAACATCAATCAACATGCTCTCTTTTAAATCATTGTACTTATCTTATACAAATTAAACCTTGATCGTTGTCATGTAATTATGCATGTTCATCGATTCATATATATATATATATATATATATATATATATATAACCTGCACATTATAGCAATAGACAGTCCATAACAATAACATACTCTAATATTACATGGCTGAAACGCATACATTCATAAATTATACATTTAAACCAATTCACTCAGATTTCTGGAAATACATGATTCTGTTAAACTTGACGTCAATTGGTGTGACGTTTACTATGGTCGACGTCCGCATATGTTGTCGTTAAGTAATTATAGACGGCGGCACATAGCGCCGTTAACACAAACAGACGGCGGCACATAGCACCGTTTACATATAATAAGGACAAAAAATACAAATAATTCGGATGAACTAAACGGCGGTCGATATTGCCGTTTACAAAATATAGGCGGCAATATCCCTGGACGTCTAGTTCTAAGACGCAGAAAACACAGAAAACTTGCATGAAATAACAGCATTTCTAACCCTTCCCGTAGGTTGTTTACATGTTTTAAAAGTACAGAAAAATGTTAGATACATAATATAACATATCCTAAACTAGTCCCCCATGCAACTTGCCTTAATCCCTCCGGATGGAGCATCGAATCCGAGCTCGAAGAAGCCCGTCTCGCCAGGGAGACAGTTCTTCCCTCCGTCTTCAAGCGATCCAAAACCTCCTCCGATGACGTCCCTCCGCTTGGAAGAGCTTTTGGGCATGAAGTCCTATGTATCTCCTCGGTGTAGAAGCCTCTGAACCGCACGAACCAGCACCAGATCGCTCTGCAAATCCCTTCCTCGGCCCTCTTTCTCTCTTCCAAAAACCAGAGTAAAACCTCTTCTATCTACGAGATCTGGTCTTATAAAGACGTCCCAAGCAAAGGCCAAACCTAATCTCGACCCTCAGATCTAAACGTATCGGATCAGCTCATTAAAACCTTCCCGAAACGGCCGATCTCCTTAATCTGGAACGGAAAGCTCAAAAACAGGCAAGTCAGTTTAACGTCAACATAGGTTGCCGTCTTCCCCAATATAAACGTCCATCGATGATGTCGTTGATAGTCTTGCCCAAAATTAAATAATTTCAGAAAAATATTAAACGTCAATACCTATTGTCGTTAACACCCTATAAACGGCATACGATATTGCCGCTTACAAGCCTTAACGTCAAACGATCTTGACGCCTAGTTCTACACAGAACAACATTCAAATTATGCAGAAATAAACACACAATGTACAGAATAAATTCAAGGAAATTCTAGGGTACTACAGGTTTTCTCTTGTCTGCTTCTCATATAGACTATAATGAGGAGGGCTATGTAATGACGCTTCCGTTATGTTATTAATGATAAGTAAACATTAGTTCTTTTTCCTATGATAAATTCTGTCATTTTTCCAATAAATAGACTTTTATTAGGACGTGACATTGACACATTCTTGTCTGCATAAAATCCTGTTAGCACTTTGTCATCGATTTTATCGTGCATATGATTTAGCTTGTTACTCATGCTTGCCTACTTCTTAAAGAGTTAATCACCTATATCATTGCCCGCACATCAAGATGTAAATCCTACTGAGCTAGTTTGCTCATACCTACTTCTTAACATTTCAGGTAGTGAAGATGATACATTTGATGATGTGACTAGTGCGCCGAGCGTGACATACGCCATAGAGAGTCATTGTTTATTTAGTGAGAGATTAGTGATTATTGTAATCATGTCTTTCTTTGAAAGATAGATTAGACTAGTAGTAGAGAGTTGTTCTTATTTTGACATTGGAGATTGTAATAATTGCTTATGATGAATAAAAGAGTTTGATTATTGAATTATGGGCCCCTTCGATATTAGTCATTTGCTTATGGCTTCTGAATGCTTGCTTGTCCATCGCGTTCCCGATTAAATTCCACTGCTAAAATCGGGGGCGTGACAGTAGTGGTATCAAAACCTAGGCTTCCCTAAGTCCTAGGATATATTCGAGGTTAAGCTGTGAACTTAAGCTATAGGAATCTTGATCATGAGGATCTAGGATCCATAAGGTTGTGTTCACTATTAACCTAGGCACGTGGTGAGATTGGGTAAAAGCTTGCGGTTATGCTAGGAGCTTAACTATATGTATAAGCACCCTAAGTTTACGTTATTGCTCGTAGGAGACTAGAGGAGATGGCTGGCGAGCGTGCACAAATGCGCGAATTACAATGAACCGTACGAGGGTTAACTCAAGCCCTTAATAGTGTGGTTCAAGCGGGAGCAAGAAGTTGAGCAGGAGACTTATATGGGAACTTTCAACGAATGAATCCCCCTAGGTTTAATGGAACCCCGGATCCCGATGAAGTTGAAAATTGGGTGAATGCTATGAAATGAATCTTTAGAGTTATGCAATGTTTAGAGCAGGAGAAAGTCCTTCTAGCAACCTTTCAGTTGGACCACGATGCTAGAGCTTGGTGGGAAGCTGTCAATCAACAATTACCTAACATAGACATAGAGTGGGATGAATTTTTAGAACTTTTGAACACCAAATATTTTTTCGAGAGGATTCATGAGAAGAAGGCAAAGGAATTTACAGATTTAAAACAACGAATGATGTCCGTAGCAGAATATGGAGCACAATTTGAAAGACTAGCATAGTATGCACCACATTTGGTGAGTACAGAAAAGATGAAGGCAAAGAGATTTTTAGAAGGGTTGAGGCCTGTCTACTAGGAAAAGTTGGCTCCACTAGACATTGTAGTATATTCAGACATGGTATTGAGAGCTCAATTAGTAGAGGACACCATGGAATATCTTGAAAAGATCCAAAAGAAGAAGGCATTGAAGAGAGAATGGGCTATGCATCCCAATGGCAATAAAGAAGGACATACTATAGACAACAAAAGAATGAAAGGGAAGTGGAGCAGAAGGAGGTCTGTGAATTCTGTGGAAAGGCAGGGCATCAGGTTGAAAATTGTTGGAAGAAATTGGGTAGATGCTTACGATGTGGAAGTCAACAACATCGAGTCGTCGATTGTCCAACAAAGAAGAACCAACCTCCACACCAAGGACGATTACAAGCCCTGGTGGATATAGATCCTATCAATGAAGGTGGACAAGGCACCTTCACTAAACCCTTAGTCTAACTTCATATTGTTTTTTTTTCGATAAAGAAAGTATTAAATGGAGGAGATGATGGGAAGAAATAGTCAGAATAACTTGGTAGTCGTATCATATCATATGAATTTAGAGACAATTCTTTTAAGTGGGGGAGGGTGTAGCAACCCGAAAATTTTATTATGAGAAAATTAGAAATAATAATTTAATAATAGTAATAACGTACGTGCCATTATCATGTGTACCAAAACACACTGGAAAATTCCATAAAAATCATAGTTCAACTCTAAATAATACTCCCAAATGACCCATAAAGAAATTTGTGTGAAGAAAAATCTGATTGGCCAGGTTTAAAGTATTTTGCGACTTATTATTGTAAGTAGGGAATAAGTCGGATAATTACTATCATAGGTACTTAAGTGAGTCCAAAAATAAAATAAAAATCATGGATGGACTACAAACAATGGGTATTGACAACCAATGAATCAAATGGGCCAAAAGAGCCCTTTTGAGCCACAAATAAATTCATGCTAGGAAAATAACCCGAAATTCAAAAATTCTCACTAATGGACCATAAAAGAGTTAATACTCACCCAATACACACTTAATGGACCCCAAACCAAGTCCAACTCGTGGATGAAATCTAAAGTAAGTTTCCATGCCAATTTCGTCACGAATTGGGGAGAGAAATCTCCAAGTTGAAGAAAGGTATACCCAAATTCGTACCTAAAGGTTTCCTAATCTAATTAGGCAACTAAAGGCCCCTCTCTCTATAAATAAATCCCCTCTCTCCCATGGGACGACCTTATTGGAGGTATTATTGGAGGCAGTGGTGGCTGGAAATCTCAAGGAGAAGGCTGGAGCAAGGAGGAATTTCGTGCTCTTCCAAACTCGGATCTGCAACGACCTACACACAATAGTTAGATTGATAATTATCAAAGGTTAGTGAAACCTCGACCAAACTAGGCAAGCCATATACCCTTGCAAAGCTCTTCAAGTCTACTTTTTTATGTCACTATTTTGCCCAATTTCTACCAAGTAGTTCGTGAGTATTAAGCGTTCTCCTATGACTGGTCGAAACTACGGTTATCTGGAGGATGCCTTTTCTTCCAACCAAAAGGTAGGTCTTCTCTAGGCCAAACTCTAATTAAACTCGTGCATGCTTGCATACATATGTTTAGATCATGTTTATACAGTTTTCCCCAATTTATGTCATGTTGTGTCATCGAAATAAATCTTGTATCATCATAGTAGTCTTTCTACCTTATGAAACCCTTGCACTATCTTAAGAGTCTTCTACCTCTCGTCTGAGTCATTTTTAGATCAAGCACTCGAATAATGTTCCCCTTTGAGTCTACTTTCAAACAAGACTGAAATCACTCTATTTCATGGTGTGTGTAGAGAGCAGTGACCGAAACATCTCTACTGTGTCAATTTTCTTTGGTCTGTCCCACAGAGTCAAGTTGACCTAGTAAATGTGATTGGTTTTCTAATTCCTCATTACAGTAGTTAGCTTAGTGAGATAGCAATCCAATGAACTTAGTTTCACAATTTTTCATGCTTTATAGAGCGAGTTATAAGCCTTAGAAGTGCCCTATATCAACCCAGTCCAAGTAGGAGTCGAACTGTGTGCATTTGGCAACCCAAAATCCTTGTTCCGAAGGCGACGTATCGACCTATTTCATTCATAACGTGACAAGTTTTCTGTCGCGACCTGGCCTCTTTGTAGTGTTCTCTTAAATGGTTATAACTATTTCTATAGACCTCGGATTGACGAGCCATTTTTTTGTTGGATTCCTTATTCAAATGGCTTCAAGATGAAATATTCATGTGTCAGATTTGCATGAGAAATCAGTGAGTTATGACCAGAGGAAGTGAATGGATGGGACTGCATTTGTTTTCTAAGGGTCATACATCTTGGTTTTCATCGTTTTGCGTCGTTTCTTCGCATGTGTGAGTTTGATCTATTCTTTGATGGTTCTTTAAGGTCTTATCATGCATTAATCAACCCATGAATAAGTAGTAAATATTTTCACATGATTTTAATTGAACTTAAGTGATTGATCATGCTTGCTACTTGTCGATTGTCACGCCCCGATTTTTAGCAGCAGAATTAAATCGAAAACACGATGAACAAGCAAGCATTCAGAAGCCAAGACGAATGACTAATATCAATAGGGCCCATAATTTAATAATCAAACTCTTTTATTCATCTTAAGTGAATGTTACAATCTCTAAATATCAAAATAAGAACAACTCTTCACTACTAGCCTCATCTAACTCTCACAGAAAGACAAAATTACAATGATTACTAATCTCTCACTAACTAGAATAAAGAAAGACTCTCTAAAGTGTACTCTACGCTTGGCACACAAGTCCCATCGTTAAACATATTCCTCATCTTCACAACCTAAAATGTTAGGGAGCAGATATGAGCAAACTAGCCCAGTAGGATTTATATCTCAATGTGCGGGCAATGATATACGTGATTAGCATTTTAAATAAGTAGAATCTCTACAAGAACATGATGACTAGACATGCATGACATTACTAACAAGTTAAATGGTTGAACATAGTAGAGTTATCAATGGATATCATAGCGAATCAAGTACTAACTTTCGTATGCATTGGACAAGGAATTCAAGAATGAGATCATATCACATAAATAAGAACTAGCCATATTCACACAAATAACACATATTCACATGGTCAAACATATCATATCAAATGAAGGCACATTCACGCAAATCTTGCACACATTCTAGTGCCATGCCACGCACCACATGTCCATACACCCGCGGTTAATAAGTACGTTGGGGCGCTCCTCCTAAGGACAAGACAGGACCCTTTATTTGCACAGGCATTAGTCAAATGGACCGAAGTCCCACATTGTATCGATCAAACATATACATATTATGGCCACAGATTTCAAAGAACAATCTCATAGTAACAAGGACATGATCATTCATAGAGATCAATATATGACAATAGCTCGAGAGATCAGTTGGACAACATAACGACTTGTTGTAATCTTCATAAAATTTAATGTCTTGACAAGAGTATAGACAAATAACAAATCGTACATAGAACAAGTGATCTCTATCTCCAGGGAACTTCATGGTACAACCAGCTCGGTCTCTATGAGGGAATCCACAGAGTATGGAGACTTACGGAGGTCTTAGTGGAAAGGTCGCTAGTCTTCCAATATGGAATGACCAATAGAGAGCTTCCAATCCCTTAAGAAGGGTGTGCCTATTGTGCAAGTGTGGAAGTGTCGTGACTCAGAACTTTCCTAACCATGCGTACAATTAATGATCAAATATGAAAACCTCAAAAAACGTACAAAATAAGGAAAGTCCATATTAGGAAAGTCACAAAGATAACAAGTATCATGAAAGGAAAGCTTTAAACAAAGAAGGTCCATCTATATCATGTTCTCTTCAAGCAAATTCATAGCACAACTTATAGTATGACATATTTCATTATCAAGCTAGATCATAAGGACATGAGGCATAGTCAAAGGGAAGTATGATCAGTCACATCATATAAAGCATTAGAATCATATTCAGGTTATTATAGTATTCACATTCGTTGATGACTTTTAGGCCATTGAACAACAAAATAACATGATCACAGAGTAAGACATGCACATGTTTAACTTTCTAACTAAAGGGGACAGTCTCTGGTTGGTCACTGAATCACGGTGGGTTCAGACGTCGCAATTCTAAAGACCTTATATAGCCAAAATATGGCTTTGTGTGAAATCAAGAAATCACGACGAACCTGTCTGTCGCCTTCATGTCGTGACAAGCTGATATGTCACTACGGTTTTTAAAACGCGACGGTAAGAACGGTCGCCTTTATAACGAGACAAGATGCGGGTCGCAACGACTCAGAATCGCGATGCCTCGAAGCGTCGCATGTTTGAGAGGTTTTCAAAATCCGATTATAAAAACATGCACATAAACCAAAGGCTGAAGAGAAGTCAAATTGCAACGGTACGACCAGTCGCGTCCTTATGGTTCACATATGGCCGAAAACTGAAATAGCATGTAAAATGAAGCATATGGGGATTAGGGTACACCTATAAGTCATGATTGGTCAACTGAAAATCATCAAAAACATGTCAAATTCATGACAAACATAGTCGTCACGATTTATGTCACTGAATCGCGACCAATGGATTGGTCGTGATTCAAACAGGCAGATAGATTGCGGACTGGGTTGAGCAATCTCGTGTTTTGGCTCGAAACTCAAGGTTCTAGAGGTTTTTAGATGAAATGCTCAACATGAAACCTATTGGAAACTTGGAGAGGAAGAACTCTGTCACTTTGGTTTCACCCAATTTGACCTAGGGATGCGTGAATTATGAGATTAACAAGAAAAGCCCTAAAACTATGCGACGATGGCAAAACGCTTAATACTCTTAACATAGGCAATGAAAATTGGGCAAAATAAGGGAAAATGAAGGTAGACTTGAAGAGCTTTCAGATGGTATATGCCATGTTATGTTTGAGCCCGAGATCACCTACCTTTGGTTGCTTAGAAGTCCCTGGTTGTTATAGGTCAATGCAGAGGCTTGGCGAAGATGTTGTTCGTGAATCCAAGCTCTTAGGTCATTCACCTTGCTCCTGGGTGTTCTTCCAATTTCCAGCAACAAAGGGAGCATGCTAAAGTCGGCCATAGAGGGTCTTATGATGGTTTTATAATGCTAGGTTTACTTAATTCCGAGTTTGGGGTTTCTAAATCTTATGGTAGGAGTCCTACCATGACTAGAGCTACCACATAAAGCTATTTCTAGCTTAATCCAACACCATATAGCAAGTAGTAGAGAGCAAATTCGTGCTCTCATGTTGGGCTTAGGTTTGGGTCATGATTAATGGCCCAATTAACTCATGTTTAAGCTTAAATGACCCATTTTACTAATGGGTATTCAGTTAATACGAATTTTAAATATTATTTCCTTTTTTTTGACCACCTATTGGCCCAATAAACATGATTTGACCTCAAACATCTATTTTACTTTAGTTCGTTATATGAAATAATGAGTTTCTGACATTAATGGGTTTTATCGCCTTAAGTCAGAGTTTATTGTTTTTCTAACCCAAACATGTTTGTCTGACCCTAGTTTCTTTAATATTATTTGTATTACTTTATTTAGTTTGTCATCATAACTCTTCGTGCGATTCTGAGTTGGTTTGATATCTACAATAATCGCTTTTATCGTTATCAGGTTTATTCGACTTAAGACTTTATTCAGCATTGGCCAACCCAGTTATTCATGTCTTGACCCATTTATTACTCCTTGAAATTTATAGTTTAAGTGTCTGAACATAAATTTTCATTTAATTCCGTTGAAATGTGTCGCATGTGATAATGAGTTTTCTTATTTATTTATATTTTAAAAATTCAGGTTGCTACATCCTCCCCTACTTAAAAAGAATTTGGTCCCTCAAATTCATATGTGTTTATGAATTGGACTTACGGGGAATGTACTAGTGATTTAAGCATAATACAATGATTGATTGGTGGTGTAACTTCAGGGTCAAATAAAAGTGGGTTAGAAAGTATACCTCTCCCATACCTCCTTCCTTGGTTAGTTCTGACATTTATTCTTTGAGCTTGATTTCTCATTAGGGCAATCTTTAACCTGGAGGTCTTGGCTACCACAACGGAAACATTTGTCTTGAAACCTCCAACACTCCTCGGATCGGTGATTTACTTTGCTGCAATGCTTGTATCTTCCTTCTGGAGTGGAAACTAATTTCTTATTGTTCTTCTTAGGCTTCTTTCTCCTTTGTGGTCTGTTACTGTTGTTGGGCCGTTTCTATCTGGCTATGGGTTTGGAGTCTCTTGAGATAGTGATTTGTTCTTTCTTATAAGTTTCCCCAACTCCTTTGTCATCCTTAGACCTTTTCTTTCTATTTGTATCTCCTTCAATAGATTCTAAGGCAACCTTTAGCAATTAGGCAACTTGTCGTAATGTTTCGGTTAGTCTCTAGATCGATCTCTGTCTATCCACCAATGGTGCAGGTATATCCTCCATTGATGTTTATTTAAGTTCTTTCAAAATATTTATCACATTGTCAATCTTCTTTGCTCCTTGTTAACGCCTTGTAACTTACAGTATTTATTTATTAAATACAATTGTGGACTTAGCCCATGATTCTACCCAATCTCACTTGGTAAGTATAGAGTTCTTGACATGAGTTGAGGGTTCTAATGACACTCATCTTATCATTCCTTATTGCCTAGGACTTAGGGAAAGCCCAAGCTCTGATACCACTCTGTCACGCCCCGATTTTTAGCAGCGGAATTAAATCAGAAACGCGACGAACAAGCAAGCATTCAGAAGCCAAGAAAAATGACTAATATCAATAGGGCCCATAATTCAATAATCAAACTCTTTTATTCATCTTAAGTGAATGTTACAATCTCTAAATATCAAAATAAGAACAACTCTTCACTACTAGCCTCATCTAACTCTCAAAGAAAGACAAAATTATAATGATTACTAATATCTCACTAACTAGAATAAAGAAAGACTCTCTAAAGTGTACTCCACAATCGACGCCCAAGTCCCATTGTTAAACATATTCCTCATTTTCACAACCTAAAATGTTAGGGAACATGTATGAGCAAACTAGCCTAGTAGGATTTATATCTCAATGTGCGGACAATGATATGCGTGATTAGCATTTTAAAAAAGTAGAATCTCTACAAGAACATGATGATTAGACATACATGACATTACTAACAAGTTAAATGGCTGAACAGAGTAGAATTATCAATGGATGTCATAGCGAATCAAGTACTGACTTTCATATGCATTGGACAAGGAATTCAAGAATGAGATCTATCACATAAACAAGAACAAGCCATACTCACATAAATAACACATATTCACACGGTCAAACGTATCATATGAAATGAAGGCACATTCACACAAATCTTGCACACATTCCAGTGCCATGCCACGCACCACAAGACCACACTCCCGTGGTTAATAAGTATGTTGGTGTGCTCCTCCCTAGGACCAGATAGGGCCCCTTATTTGCACAGGCATTAGTCAAATAGACCGAAGTCCCACGTTGTGCCGATCAAACATATACATATTATGGCCACAGATTTCCAAGAACAAGCTCACAGTAACAAGGACATGATCATTCATAGAGTTCAAGATATGACAATAGCTCAAGAGATCAATTGGACAGCATAACAACTTGTTTTAATCTTCATAAAATTTAATGCCTTGACAAGAGTATAGACAAATAACAAATTGTACATAGAACAAGTGCTCTCTATCTCTAGGGAACTTCATGGTACAACCAGCTTGGATTCTATGAGGGAATCCACAGAGTATGGAGACTTACGGAGGTCTTAGTGGGAAGGTCGCTAGTCTACCATTACGGAATGACCAACAGAGAGCTTCCAATCCCCCAAGAAGGGTGTGCCTATTGTGCAAGTATGGAAGTGTCGTGCCTCGGAACTTTCCTAACCATGCGTACCATTAATGATCAAATATGGAAACCTCAGAAAATGTACAAAATAAGGAAAGTCCATATTAGGAAAGTCACAAAGATAAGAAGTATCATGAAAGGAAAGCTTTAAACGAAGCAGGTCCATCTATATCATGTTCTCTTCAAGCAGATTCATAGCACAACTTATAGTATGACATATTTCATTATCAAGCAAGATCATAAGGACATGAGGCATAGTCAAAGGGAAGTATGATCAATCACATCATATAAAGCGTTAGAATCATATTCAGGTCATTATAGTTTTCACATGGGTTGATGACTTTTAGGCCATTGAACAACTAAATAACATGATCACAGAGTAAGGCATGCACATGTTTAACTATCTAACTAAAGGGAACAGTCTCGGGTTGGTCACTGAATCGTGACAGGTTTAGACATCACAATTCAAAAGATCATACACAGTCAAAATATGGCTCTGTACGAAACCAATAAATCAAAACGAACCTGTCTGTCACCTTCATGTCGTGACAGGCCGATATGTCGCTACAGTTTTAAAAACGTGACGGTATGAATGGTCTCCTTTATAACATGACAACCTACGGGTCGCAACAACTCAGAATCACAACGCCTCAAACCGTCGCATTCTTGAGAGGTTTTCAAAATCTGATTATAAAATCATGAACAGAAACCAAGGGCTGAAGACAAGACAAATCACAACGGTACGACCAGTCACGTCCTTATGGTTCACAAATGGTCGATAATCGAAATAGCATGTAAAACGAAGCATATGGGGATTAGGGTTAACCTATAAGTCATGATTGGTCAACTGAAAATCATCAAAAACATGTCAAATTCATGACAAACATAGTCGTCATGATTTAAGTCACTAAATCGCGACCACTGGATTGGTCGCGATCTCGTGTTTTGGCTCGAAACTCAAGGTTCTAGAGGTTTTTAGATGAAATGCTCAACATGCAACTTGTTGGAAACTTGGAGAGGAAGAACTCTGTCACTTTGGTTTCACCCAATTGGACCTAGGGATGTGTGAATCATGAGATTAACAAGAAAAGCCCTAAAACTATGCGACGATAGCAAAACGCTTAATACTCTTAACATAGGCAATGAAAATTGGGCAAAATAAGGGAAAATGAAAGTAGACTTTAAGAGCTTTCATATGGTATATGCCATGTTAAGTTTGAGCCCGAGATCACCTACCTTTGGTTACTTAGAAGTCCCTAGTTGTTATAGGTAAATGCAGAGGCTTGGCGAAGATGTTGTTCATGAATCCAAGCTCTTAGGTCATTCATCTTGCTCCTGGGTGTTCTTCCCATTTCCAGCAACAAAGGGAGCATGCTAAAGTCGGCCATAGAGGGTCTTATGATGGTTTTATAATGCTAGGTTTACTTAATTCCGAGTTTGGGGTTTCTAAATCTTATGGTAGGAGTCCTACCATGACTAGAGCTACCACATAAAGCTATTTCTAGCTTAATCCAACACCATATAGCAAGTAGTAGAGAGCAAATTCGTGCTTTCATGTTGGGCTTAGGTTTGGGTCATGATTAATTGCCCAATTAACTCATGTTTAAGCTTAAATGACCCATTTTACTAATGGGTATTCAGTTAATACGAA
The DNA here is from genome assembly GCA_014218235.1 of Colocasia esculenta. NCBI lineage: Eukaryota > Viridiplantae > Streptophyta > Magnoliopsida > Alismatales > Araceae > Colocasia > Colocasia esculenta. The sequence goes on from CM024759.1 coordinate 27,624,166, forward strand.
TTTTAAATATTATTTCCTTTTTTTTTACCACCTATTGGCCCAATAAACATGATTTGACCTCAAACATCTATTTTACTTTAGTTCGTTATATGAAATAATGAGTTTATGACATTATTGGGTTTTATCGCCTTAAGTCAGAGTTTATTGTTTTTCTAACCCAAACATGTTTGTCTGACCCTAGTTTCTTTAATATTATTTGTATTACTTTATTTAGTTTGTCATCATAACTCTTCGTGCGATTCTGAGTTGGTTTGATATCTACAATCATCGCTTTTATCGTTATCAGGTTTATTCGTCTTAAGACTTTGTTCAGCATTGGCCAACCCAGTTATTCATGTCTTGACCCATTTATTACTCCTTGAAATTTATAGTTTAAGTGTCTGAATATAAAGTTTCATTTAATTCCGTTGAAATGTATCGCATGTGATAATGAGTTTTCTTATTTATTTGTATTTTAAAAATTCAGGTTGCTACTTCCTCCCCTACTTAAAAAGAATTTGGTCCCCCAAATTCATATGTGTTTATGAATTGGACTTATGGGGATTGTATTAGTGATTTAAGAATAATACAATGATTGATTGGTGGTGTAACTTCAGGGTCAAATAAAAGTGGGTTAGAAAGTATACCTCTCCCATACCTCCTTCCTTGGTTAGTTCTGACATTTATTCTTTGAGCTTGATTTCTCATTAGGGCAATCTTTAACCTGGTGGTCTTGGCTACCACAACGGAAACATTTGTCTTGAAACCTCCAACACTCCTCGGATCGGTGATTTACTTTACTGCAATGCTTGTATCTTCCTTCTGGAGTGGAAACTAATTTCTTATTGTTCTTCTTAGGCTTCTTTCTCCTTTGTGGTCTGTTACTGTTGTTGGGCCGTTTCTATCTGGCTATGGGTTTGGAGTCTCTTGAGATAGTGATTTGTTCTTTCTTATAAGTTTCCCCAACTCCTTTGTCATCCTTAGACCTTTTCTTTCTATTTGTATCTCCTTCAATAGCTTCTAAGGCAACCTCTAGCAATTAGGCAACTTGTCGTAATGTTTCGGTTAGTCTCTAGATCGATCTCTGTCTATCCACCAATGGTGCAGGTATATCCTCCATTGATGTTTATTTATGTTCTTTCAAAATAAATTATCACATTGTCAATCTTCTTTGCTCCTTGTTAACGCCTTGTAACTTACAGTATTTATTTATTAAATACAATTGTGGACTTAGCCCATGATTCTACCCAATCTCACCTGGTAAGTATAGAGTTCTTGACATGAGTTGAGGGTTCTAATGACACTCATCTTATCATTCCTTATTGCCTAGGACTTAGGGAAAGCCCAGGCTCTGATACCAGTCTGTCACGCCCCGATTTTTAGCAGCGGAATTAAATCAGAAACGCGGCGAACAAGCAAGCATTCAGAAGCCAAGACAAATGACTAATATCAATAGGGCCCATAATTCAATAATCAAACTCTTTTATTCATCTTAAGTGAATGTTACAATCTCTAAATATCAAAATAAGAACAACTCTTCACTACTAGCCTCATCTAACTCTCAAAGAAAGACAAAATTATAATGATTACTAATATCTCACTAACTAGAATAAAGAAAGACTCTCTAAAGTGTACTCCACAATCGGCGCCCAAGTCCCATTGTTAAACATATTCCTCATTTTCACAACCAAAAATGTTAGGGAACATGTATGAGCAAACTAGCCTAGTAGGATTTATATCTCAATGTGCGGACAATGATATGCGTGATTAGCATTTTATATAAGTAGAATCTCTACAAGAACATGATGACTAGACATACATGACATTACTAACAAGTTAAATAGCTGAACAGAGTAGAATTATCAATGGATGCCATAGCGAATCAAGTACTGACTTTCATATGCATTGGACAAGGAATTCAAGAATGAGATCTATCACATAAACAAGAACAAGCCATACTCACATAAATAACACATATTCACACGGTCAAACGTATCATATGAAATGAAGGCACATTCACACAAATCTTGCACACATTCTAATGCCATGCCATGCACCACAAGACCACACTCCCGCGGTTAATAAGTATGTTGGTGTGCTCCTCCCTAGGACCAGATAGGGCCCCTTATTTGCACAGGCATTAGTCAAATAGACCGGAGTCCCACGTTGTGCCGATCAAACATATACATATTATGGCCACAGATTTCCAAGAACAAGCTCATAGTAACAAGGACATGATCATTCATAGAGTTCAAGATATGACAATAGCTCAAGAGATCAATTGGACAGCATAACAACTTGTTTTAATCTTCATAAAATTTAACGTCTTGACAAGAGTATAGACAAATAACAAATTGTACATAGAACAAGTGCTCTCTATCTCTAGGGAACTTCATGGTACAACCAGCTCGGATTCTATGAGGGAATCCACAGAGTATGGAGACTTACGGCGGTCTTAGTGGAAAGGTTGCTAGTCTACGAGTACGGAATGACCAACAGAGAGCTTCCAATCCCCCAAGAAGGGTGTGCCTATTGTGCAAGTATGGAAGTGTCGTGACTCGGAACTTTCCTAACCATGCGTACTATTAATGATCAAATATGGAAACCTCAGAAAATGAACAAAATAAGGAAAGTCCATATTAGGAAAGTCACAAACATAAGAAGTATCATGAAAGGAAAGCTTTAAACAAAGCAGGTCCATCTATATCATGTTCTCTTCAAGCAGATTCATAGCACAACTTATAGTATGACATATTTCATTATCAAGCAAGATCATAAGGACATGAGGCATAGTCAAAGGGAAGTATGATCAATCACATCATATAAAGCATTAGAATCATATTTAGGTCATTAGAATTTTCACATGGGTTGATGACTTTTAGGCCATTGAACAACTAAATAACATGATCACAGAGTAAGGCATGCACATGTTTAACTATCTAACTAAAGGGAACAGTCTCGGGTTGGTCACTGAATCGTGACAGGTTTAGACATCGTAATTCAAAAGATCATACACAGTCAAAATATGGCTCTGTACGAAACCAATAAATCAAAACGAACCTGTCTGTCACCTTCATGTCGTGACAGGCCGATATCTCGCTACAGTTTTAAAAACGCGACAGTAAGAATGGTCTCCTTTATAACATGACAACCTACGGGTCGCAACGACTCAGAATCACAACGCCTCAAACCGTCACATTCTTGAGAGGTTTTCAAAATCTGATTATAAAATCATGAACAGAAACCAAGGGCTGAAGACAAGACAAATCACAACGGTACGACCAGTCGCGTCCTTATGGTTCACAAATGGTCGATAACCGAAATAACATGTAAAACGAAGCATATGGGGATTAGGGTAAACCTATAAGTCATGATTGGTCAACTGAAAATCATCAAAAACATGTCAAATTCATGACAAACATAGTCGTCACGATTTAAGTCACTAAATCGCGACCACTGGATTGGTCGCGATCTCGTGTTTTGGCTCGAAACTCAAGGTTCTAGAGGTTTTTAGATGAAATGCTCAACATGCAACTTGTTGGAAACTTGGAGAGGAAGAACTCTGTCACTTTGGTTTCACCCAATTGGACCTAGGGATGCATGAATCATGAGATTAACAAGAAAAGCCCTAAAACTATGCGACGATGGCAAAACGCTTAATACTCTTAACATAGGCAATGAAAATTAGGCAAAATAAGGGAAAATGAAAGTAGACTTGAAGAGCTTTCAGATGGTGTATGCCATGTTAAGTTTGAGCCCGAGATCACCAACCTTTGGTTGCTTAGAAGTCCCTGGTTGTTATAGGTCGATGCAGAGGCTTGGGGAAGATGTTGTTCATGAATCCAAGCTCTTAGGTCGTTAACCTTGCTCCTGGGTGTTCTTCCCATGTCTAGCAACAAAGGGAGCATGCTAAAGTCGGCCATAGAGGGTCTTATGATGGTTTTATAATGCTAGGTTTACTTAATTCCGAGTTTGAGGTTTCTAAATTTTATAGTAGGAGTCCTACCATGACTAGAACTACCATATAAAGCTATTTCTAGCTTAGTCCAACACCAAATAGCAAGTAGTAGAGAGCAAATTCGTGCTCTCATGTTGGGCTTAGGTTTGGGTCATGATTAATGGCCCAATTAACTCATGTTTAAGCTTAAATGACCCATTTTACTAATGGGTACTCAGTTAATATGAATTTTAAATATTATTTCTGTTTTGTTTGACTACCTATTGGCCCAATAAACATGATTTGACCTCAAACATCTATTTTACTTTAGTTCGTTATATGAAATAATGAGTTTCTGACATTATTGGGTTTTATCGCCTTAAGTCAGAGTTTATTGTTTTTATAACCCAAACATGTTTGTCTGACCCTAGTTTCTTTACTATTATTTGTATTACTTTATTTAGTTTGTCATCATAACTCTTCATGCAATTCTGAGTTGGTTTTATATTTACGATAATCGCTTTTATCGTTACCGGGTTTATTCGTCTTAAGACTTTGTTCAACATTGGCCAACCCAGTTATTCATGTCTTGGCCCATTTATAACTCCTTGAAATTTATAGTTTAAGTTTACGAACATAAATTTTCATTTAATTCCGTTGAAATGTATCGCATGTGATAATGAGTTTTCTTATTTATTTATATTTTAAAATTTCTCGTTGTTACACCGATTGTCCTCTCTTTCTTGCCTTGATTTCAAACTTGCTGGAATAAGCACATGAAAATGTGCAAAAATTGGTTATGCATAATTTTTATTTCCTGATTTAGCACCCTTGTCACTTACTTAATGTGAGGTTTCCATAATCGGATTTACAAGACACTCACACATGCACTTGAGTGATTCTCGCGCGCGGCATGCGCGTACACTCTGGCATGATAGAAAAGCCCCTTTCTTGGCTTGTGGTGAACTCTCTATTGGATATTTCTTCTGTCGGACTAGTGACCTCTTGACCAAGGCCTCTGTAAGTCTCCTCTGACCATGGAATCCCACATGGCCAACGAGCAGGTTGTACCATGAAGTTTCCCGATGTTAGTGTGCACCTCTCTATCTCTCTCCCTTGTCTTGAATTTCTCGATGCTATAGAAAATGACACATGAAAACAAGTTATTAATAGAAATAATGCAAAAGCATTGTTATGCTGCCGAAATTCTCTCTTGATCATTGTTATTATAAAATCCCATTCACTTGACTTGTTATGCTTGAAATCATTATGGACATGACACTATGACACTCCGAACCAATGTTATTTGACAATCATTAACCTTCTTGACAATCTTGTTCGTGTTACATGCTCTTGAACACGCTCTCGATATGATAGTCTCGGACTACTAGTCAACATTGTCCTGTGACATGATCATACTAATGTTCTCGGATATCTTGACAAGACATTCTTGAATTCTTGAAAGTACTCTTTTGGGACCCTTTGAGATGTTGTGGCTCCTACTGTTTTGTACTGTTCTTAACTGTCTCGTGCTATAATGAGTCTTGTAACTCTACTGGACTTGAATGCTTACTGCTGAGGGCACGAAGAGTGTTCGAGGGGCTCCAATCTAGTCCTGGGGTAGAGAGCCACCCGAAAATACCTGCAGGGGCTAATGATGGTGTTGGCATTTGCACCAGTTCTAACTGTTCTAATTTAGCTAGACATCTGACTGTTAAACTATTGTTGTTAATCTGTTAGTTCAGATGTACTGCACTATTACTGTACTGCCACTGAGTGTTACTGTTATTGAACGGCTACTACCCATGCTCTCCTATTGCACTGCTACTGTTCAATTATTGTTACCTGTTTTCACTTCAATGAAACAAAGTACTTGCCCGTCTCATGAAGAGCACCTTAGACCTTGATAGTCTAAATTTTACTTTCTTGACACCTTCTTGTCTGCATAAAATCCTGTTAGCACTTTGTCATCGATTTTATCATGTATATGATTTAGCTTGTTACTCGTGCTTGCCTACTTCTTAAAGAGTTAATCACTTATATCATTGTCCGCACATCGATATGTAAATCCTACTGGGATAGTTTGCTCATACCTACTTCTTAACATTTCAGGTAGTGAAGATGAGGAGTAAATTTGATGATGGGACTAGTGCGCCGAGCGTGACATACGGCATAGAGAGTCATTGTTTAGTTAGTAAGAGATTAGTAATTATTGTAGTCTTGTCTTTCTTTGAGAGAGATTAGACTAGTAGTAGAGAGTTGTTCTTATTTCGACATTGGAGATTTTGATTATTGAATTATGGGTCCTATCGATATTAGTCATTTGCTTATGGCTTCTGAATGCTTGCTTGTCCGTCGCGTTCCCGATTAAATTCCGTTGCTAAAATCGGGGGCGTGACATTGGGATTCTAAAATGACATATGCAATATAGAAATGTACTCTTTAGTTTGCCAAGATATTTAAAATAATGAGAGTCAACATGGAAAAATAACTTTTTACAGATGGTATGATACTTAGATAAGTTTATTAAAGAAATACTTATGAAATATTTAAACAAAAAAATATATGTACTAAGGTATAGAAATAATGAAACTTCAACTATAAGTTCGACTATAGAAGAATGTTGTAGTAAGTCGTAGTTAAACTTTGACTTGGAGTTCGACTCTTGCATACTTCTTCATTAGTCTAAGTGAGCATCGACTCCAAAGAAACCATGAGTAGTCGGAGTTGAACTTCGACTCGTAAAGATAGTCAACAGTAGTCAGAGTTAGACTTCGACTTATGTTAAAAGTCATTATCAATCAAAGTTTGTCTTTGACTCGAGTACAAGTTGGAGTTGGACTTCAACTAGGTCTCATTTGGAATGAGAATTTGACTCTTGGATAAGCCAGAGTGAGACTTCGACTGGTTCTAGACAGAGTGAGACTTCAACTTACTTCATAAAACTTCCATCAGTCGAAGTTAGACTTCGACTGCTGAGAGTTTTATATAGTACTCGATGTCAGACTTGGACTCCCGTGATGACTTCGACTTTACACAAAAGGTCGCAAGTTGATCTCATATTTTCTAGTTTTGATAAGTATAGAATCAAATTACTTTAAATATATTTCAGTCAATAGGAATTTTTAAATATTTGATAGGATCAATAAAATATTTTGTCATCATCAAAACAAGACATATTTAACAAGCAAAAACATAAGTTGAATGCATGTTCACTCATTTGCTCAACACTCGGGGTATTCCCTTTAAGGATTGGACCTTTTTTTTCCTGTACTTGTACTTTTATTTGGGATGTATTGTACAGACTTTTGTATATTGGTTATAGTTATTTGAATTCACTGCTTATCTCATTAACTATTCTTCTAACCTTTCCAGATCTTTGGAACTGTGGGTGGCGGCATGGGCTTCGGGGTTTCTAGCGGGGGGGGGTTCGAGAGGTCGAGTCGTTACAGTTGGTATCAAAACATGGGTCTATTAAGATTTGTAATGAGTTAATAACTTTTATTGTCCAAAAGAAAGGACACTAGTATGTGGCTAGCTCGTTTTGTGAGAGTTAGTGTTAGGCAATGAACTCTTTGGTTGTGTGTTGCAGGTGGATGGCTTCCCAGCACTGTTTAAGTGCATGCTGCAGAAGAGTTGCAGTTGTAGTGTTTTGTGCGTGACGAGAGTGGTCATTGGCGAGCCCATGCCATGGTGGTGTGGTTGGTGGTGGACTTGCTGACAAAAGTTTTCCCTTTGGGGAGAGCGGTTGCAAGCAAGTTTGGAGTGGTGCTTCAGGTTATCGTCAATTCGAGCATTTGGTCTTGTGTGTGATGCAGAGGCTAAGAGAGCCTACTTGAAGTGTGGCCTTCATCGGTATAGGGTCGTTGACTGCAGGTCTGGTGGAAAGAGTTCTTATTTTCTTGGTTATGTCTTCCCCTTGGTTGTGTTTTGTGCAATGGTTGTTTGAGCGTGTTGCCTCACTTGTCGATGAGTTGTGGGTTCCCTGTGTTCTGCCAAGCTGTCATTATTGCTCGAGCTAGGCAAATGTTATGTGTACTTGTGGTTTCACTGGTTGTGTGATGTAACACTCATTTGTGCTTTCTTGTTGGCCTTGTGTTGGTTGGTTGCGAGTTTTGTTGAGGTGTTCTCAGGGCTCTTCCTTGTTTGTTCTAGTGGGGGCGATGTTCTTACTTTTTGATTGATGTGTTGCCCTCAGGATTGAGGTGCGCTATTTAGTTGGCTTTGTATTCTGGTGAGTTTTCCCAGAACAATGCTTTGCGCATTCTGGTGGAGGTTGTTGACTCTTTTATCTCCATTACCATATATTTTGGTGATAACAAAATAAATAAACCTTAAACACATTCGTACTTTCACTCTTGTTAATTTATGTTCTTATTATTCTTAATGACATTGATGACATTATTGCTTTAACATCTATTATTTTAGTCTGTCAACAGGATATAAGTTCTTTCCCAAAATCCAAGGATTATCACTGTAAGTATTCTTAAAAGAACTTCAAATGATCGCTTTGTATTTGATTTAAGTCGAAGCTTACTTTGTCATATACGAAGCTAGCTTCGTCATATCCGAAGCTTTCACTTAGTCATGCATGTTTTTGTTGTGATCAGCCGAAGCTAACTTCATCATATCCGAAGTCTAACTTCATCATATACGAAGTTCACTTCATTATATCTGAAGTTCTATTTCGTCATATACGAAGTTCTAATTCATCATATACGAAGCTTCGCTTCGTCATGCATGTTTTCATCGTAATAAGTCGAAGCTCACTTTGTCATACAAAGTTAGCTTTGTCATATCCAAAGCCTTCACTTCGTCATGCATGTTTTTTCATCATGATCAGTCGAAGCTAACTTCTTCATATCCGAAGTCTTATACGAAGTTCCACTTCGACCGACTATATTGTTTTCTTAACCAGTCAAACCATATATCGATTGCTGACCATTTCCACATTGATTACTGTTATTTCATATCGATTGCTGACCATTTGAACATCGATTGTTGTCATAGTTGCACACTGATTGTCTTCACTCATCGATTGTTGTTTAACTTAAACATTGATTACTGTTATGTTTGAACACATCAATTATCTTGAAAAACATTGATTGTCTTTGAACATATCAATTGTCATCTCACATCGATAGCTTCATGCATCGATTATAGTTAAGTGGCACATCAGTTGCACTGTAGCATCGATTACAGTTAAATTTCACATTGATTTCCTTTACATATCGATTGCCTTTAAGTAAACATCGATTGCTTCTATATTTCTATCAATTGGTGTTATAAAAATAATTTCTATCGGTTGATATTTTGGTTGGTGAACAATACATCACGCAATCTATGTTTTACATCGATTAATGAGTACTTTCATTTGGCGCCCAAAAGTTTGCATTATTTCAAATATAGCTCTCATGCTTTCACGCAAGATCTCTTGCATATCCTTGAGCATTAAATGTGCAGTCTACCCTCTGCACACCCAGGTGATTTTCTTACATTTTTTAAAGTTACCTTTGTTAATAGACAGGAAGGAGTCTACCTGAAGTAAAACTCAGTCAGCAGAATTTCTGGACATCTACATCAGAGGTATGGACATCTGTTTGACATGTCAATTCTCAGCCAACATGTTCCATCTCTATGCATTTAATGCTTGCAGTGCTATATGCTTTGGAAACATGCAAGTTATGGAACTCAAGGAATAGCTAACGAAAAGAAAGCCACATGAGGATCTGTCAAACAACCAACAGCTGCTGAAGATGAGTCTAACGACTGGATTTCAGAGAGAGAGCAAAAGGAAGAAGAAGAACAAGATGAAGCTCTCAAGTCTCAACGACTATGTTCCTGCCTAACCATATAAAACAAGAAGGATGCAATAAAAAATGATATAATATAGATAGGCACATACATCAAGCCATCCAACAGGAAGCAAAGAGCCTACATCCTTCACCACCAGCCAAAGAAAGCAAGGCGTCGAAGCCACTCTTTCACATTGCTTTCTTGATTTGTCCTTCTCTCTGTGTGTTCTTTCTGCAAACCTCCTTTTGAGAGAAAGAGATAGATCTGTCTCAGAGCAAGGCCCAAACCATTGTTTATCTTGGGCTTGGTCTAGGGACTTTTGCATCTCCTTGAGATTTTCTGTTGTTCCTCTTCTTGTGAGAAGAGAAAACCAGCCTATGAGCTGGGTGTCTTTGCCCCTTGTTTTAAGGGAAGACTAGCCTACGAGTTGGGTGTCGTTGCCCCTTGTTTTATGGGAAGACTAGCATGCAAACTGGGTGTGTATGCCCCTTGTTTAAGGGAAGACCAGCCTGCGAGCTGGGTGGTTATTCCTCTTCTTGGAAGAGAAGACTTGCTTGAGCAAATGTTGTATGCTCCTTGTTTAAAGGAAAGACCAAGGTGTCTTGGTGGTTTAGTGAAATCCCAAAAGTGTGCTTAGGGACTAGACGTAGGACTTCCATTTGGAAGGGATGAACTAGTATAAATCTGTGTGTCCTTTATGTGATTATTTTTATTTGTTTCCGCTGTACACTAACAAATGATGATCATTCCATCTCAATATAAATTTTTATATATTATATGTATTTTTGGTGATTAACAAAACCCTGGAAATGATTGACTAACATTATTTTCTGAAGCTTGTCAACAGGTATCAAATAAAACAAATTCAGTAAGTTATTTACACTCATTTTTATTTGAAGTCAATTGCATATTATTTGCCTAAGTCTACATCGACTACTATTGAAAGTTCACAATGATTACTGTTTTATTACTACATAAATTTCACTTAAACAACGACTACTTTATTAAAACATCGATTTCAGATAGAACATCGATTTCACTTAAATATCGACTTCATACAAACATCGATTTTGGTTTTACATCGACTTCATTTAGAACATTGATTTCACCTAAATACCTATTTTTGTTCAATATCATTTCATTTAGAACATCGACTTTACTTGAACATCGATTTTGGTTCAACATCGATTTCATGTAGAACATTGACTTCACTTAACATCGACTTCACTTAACATCGACTTCATTTAAACATCGATTTCATTTCAACATCGATTTCACATGAACATCGACTTCAGTTCAACAACTATTTCATCCAGAACATCGATTTCACTCCAACATCGATTATACTTCAACATCAATTACATTTATACATGGATTATGTTCACATCGACTTCATTTCAACATCGATTACATTTCCACATACATTATGGTTATATCTTAACATCGATTTCATTCCAACAATGATTACACTCACAATGACTTCTCTTGAACATCAGTTGTGTTTGGACATCGACTACCAGTTTTTCATATACTATCTCTAAACATCGACTTTCCTTTGACAAACTATGTTTTAGACAGTTAATGGATACTATTATTAAAATCATTTTAGATAAGTCTTGAATAAATTTTATCCTTCATGATATTCAAATATATTTTCAAATCTCTGTTCATTTCAAACTTTCCAGTGAACCATGTTGTATCCTGTGCACTCAAACATTTATTATGTTTGGTACAATATCTTTGCACGACACATATTTAGGTTACCATATTCATGTCACATAAAGTAAAACTTTATAGGATGACAGAACGGAATTTCCTCTTTGATATATCATCCTAAAGCATGGCTACTGATGTTGACTAACAGTTTAGACACATTTAAGATGTCTATGCTCCAGCATTTATTGTGTGCAGATTTTTCGTAGTCACACACACGCTACAATGTTGGACTTGTCAAAGATGACAAAAGAAAAGAAGATATCTAAACAATCCTTCTCTCTGTCTGTGTCTATCCTAGCATTTAATGACTGCAGGTGTTTCCTGATTCCTACGTTGGACCAAACACAGCTAACGTGAAGATAAGAGACAACAGATACTTCAACGGATACCTCTTCAAAAAGAAGATAAATAGAAGACTGAGGACTCCATGAAGAACAATCTTTTTAAACGATCAAGGAACAGAAGAAACAAGAGCTCAATCCCTCATTCAAAGCCTCCTGCTCTTAGCTCTCCTGAAATCAACTATCTTCTAGTTTTTGAGAGTTTGTTGTAGATCTGAGGGACCTTCTTCTTGTGTGATTCTTTTGTCTCTCAGATTCCGCCTCAGATCAAGCATTTGCTATAAGCTTGGTCTAGGGGCCATCATCTCCTAACTCTTCTTGAGTGCTCATCTTCGTCTGTGAAGAGAAGACCTACTGTGGGTGGGTGTCTGTTTCACTTATGTAAGAAGGAAGACCTGTTGTATCAGGTGGTGTAGTGCCTCTTCGTGTAGTGAAAAGAAGGCCAGTTGTGGCTGGATGTGTAAGTGTCATTGAGGGGGACTGTACCCTTGGTTAGTGGAATTCCAAGTCTTTGCTTGGGGACTGGACGTAGGACTCCTTGTGATAGGAGATCTGAACCAGGATAAAATTGCTATTGTTCTTATGATTGATCTTATTCTGTCTTCGTTACTTACTAACTCTAACCATCGAATTTAGTGCCTTCTGTCAAAGTGTTTTTATTAACAGGAATATACATAAAAGAAATTTTTTAGCAATCCATTCACCCCCCTCTAGGCTTGCAACCTGGTCAACAAGTGGTATCAGAGCCAAGTCTCTTCGAGTAAGTGGATCTCACGATCTGAAGAGCAAAGATAAATGGCAGCCCAAGGTCATGCAGAAGGACAATCGGTCAACAGACCTCCACTATTCGATAGAGAAGATTACAATTATTGGCAGACAAGAATGGAGTTCTTTCTTCAAGGGCTTGATTTTCAACTATGGACAATAATAGAAGATGGAGATCTGGCAGTAACCAACACCAAAGAAAAATGGATAGATGATGACAAGAAGAAACTGTCTCTGAACAACAAAGCCAAGAGTATTATGTGTTGTTCACTAAGGAAGATGGGATTTAACAGAATATCTGCATACAAGTCGGCTAAAGAGATGTGGGATAAGATTAAGCTCACTCGTGAAGGAACTGACAAGGTAAAAGTAACAAGAATCGATATATTGGTAGCTCAATATGAAAGGTTCCAAATGCACTTTGGAGAATCCATCTTTTAGATGTACAATCACTTTACAGATATCACAAATGGCCTGGCTGGGCTAGGCAAAATATATGAGATAGAAGATATGGTAAGAAAAATACTAAGATCCTTGTCAACTTCATGGACTCCAAAGGTAACCACCATAGAGGAAGCAAATGATCTCATGGCAATGTCTCTCGAAAAACTCATTGGGTCTCTAATGGCTCATGAGATAAACATAGAAAGGCTAGGAGAATCCTCTAGTAGGAAAAAACACAACAATGCTCTCAAGGCTATAGAAAACACATCTGAAGGCGAATCAGAAAGTGAAAGGAGTGAAGAAAATAGTGAAGATGAAGAAGCTTTTCTCTCCAGATGACTACAACGAATTCTAGCCAAGAAGGAATATCAGTTAGGAAGAAGGTACTTCAAGAAAGGCAAAGAGTTCAAAAGACCTAAAGGCAAAGAAGTTAAAAGATCTGAGCCTATCTGTTATGAATGTAAGAAGTCTGGACATCTCAAGGCTGAGTGTCCAAAACTTAAGAAGGTTGAATTCAAGAAAAAGGATAATACCAAGAAATTTAGGAAATACAAGAAGAAAGCTATGGCTGCTGCATGGAACAATGAAAGTGACTCAGATAGTGAATCAATTTCCTGTGAAGAAGAAGAAGAAAATGCCAACCTAGCATCTATGGCAAATATCGATGATAAGGTAACTTCAGACTCCTCTTTTACTTCATGTAATGAATCTCATTCAGATAGCCTAGAAGAAGCTTTCAATGAACTGTATAGTAAATATTAATATGTATGTAAACAATTAAAATCAATCAAGAAAAATTATGCATGCCTTGAAATAACTAATTCAGATTTAAAATAAAAAATTGAACAATTGGAAAAACAAATTGAAGAGCTAAAAAAGAGAAATGAGTTGTTATGTGAAGATGTAAAAACTAAGAATGAAAAAATATTAGGTTTGGAAAGCCAGTAAATCATAAGTAAATTTAAGAGTGAAATTAATATATTAACAAAAGACAACGAGTATCTAACAACCACAATTGAAAAATTAACTAATGGAAGATCTTCATTAATATTAAGAGGCGCAAGAAGATCAGGTAGGAAGAAATATGGAATTGGGTACACTCCACTAGACAATGAAGATACAGTTACATATCCTAAAATATATCCAATGCCAAGATATGTAGCTGAACAAAATCCTAGTTATAAAACAAACACAAATAAAAACAATAAGCCAAACAAAACAATAAATAATATTCTCTGTTGCACTCACTGTAACAAATTGGGTCATACAAAAATCACTTGTACAACTAAACATCTAAAGTTGATTCCAAAAAGGATTTCTGTAGAAGCTAATCAATCAGGACCCAAAAGAACTTGGGTACCTAAATCTCATTGATTTATTATAAGGAAGCCTTAGAGCATCAAAGTGGTACCTAGACAGTGGGTGCTCAAGGCATAAGACCGGAAATAAAAGGCTCGTAACACCCCAGATAAATTAAATGATTTAAAATATAGGAAAATAGCATTAAATAAACATGGTGTATAAAAATAAAATAAATGACATGATTAAACTCCCAAAGTGGGAAATCAACTATTTAAATCATATTGGTCTAATACAACTCTAAATGGGCCAAAGATGAAAACCCAATAACAATAAACCCCAAAATTCGTACATGTAATTATACAGAAATTGGGAAGGGCAAATTAGGGCTTAAACTAATTCAATTAGCCAAGCATAGTAATCCAAATCATTGCCAACCATGCTAAGAACTTTCCTATGATGTAGCTACTCCAATTTGGGAGAAGAAATCCCAAAATATGGAAGGTGCCATGCAGAATTCGTAGGCCACCTTTCCTAGCTCCATTAGGACATGGAATAAACCCTAAAACTATAAGAGATCGTCACAAAACTTTTAGGGGAAGTTTGGCATTGTGATGGGGTCGTGAGGAGCAAGCTAGGGCACAGGAGGAGAGGAGAACGGCAGGGGAAAACTGAGCTTCTTCCTCAACCTTGCTCTGCATCAACCTGGGTATTTACATCTCTTAGATCCATCTAAAGGTAGGTGATCTCGGGCCAAAACTAAACTAGGGCTATACCATTTGAAAGAGCATCATGCCTATCTTGTTTTGAATCTATTTTTCCCAATTTTTATCAAGCATGCTCACCGTATTAAGCGTTTTCCCTAAGTCGCGCAAGTCTAGGGCTTTTTGTATTCTTTATGTGTTTCACGTAAATTGAGGCCGATTTGGGTCCAACCCAAAAACATGAATCTTCTTCTACTAATTGTCCTCGTTGTTTTTTGTCTTAAGAGTTTTGTCTAAATGTTGTTATATTTCAAGTTATAGGTCCATCATGAAGGGTGTAACATTTTTCTACGTTTTCGGGCATGATCCAAGAACACTTCATATCTAGACGTCGCGATTCTTTATGCATGAACGTGACGTACTGGTATGTAGTGATTCAGAAAAAGGTGATTGTGTAGTACATCATGATTTTCCATCTGACCGGTCAACCCTGACACCTTAAATTGTTGTCGCATGGGTTTCTGGAGCTGACATGAACCTGACGGCATGTGCCGTCACGATTTGGAAGTTTTCCCTCCCATTCGATTTCGTACTGTTTTCATGCATGCAGTTTGAAAGCCATGTATGAACACAACGTAGGAAAGCATCGCGATTCACGCCTCATCGTGACAGATCATTCAGTCGCATTCTGAACGCGATGGATGAGACCGTCGTGATTCTGTGTCTTATTACCGAACTTTATTTATCTGTGTACACTTCTTTGAAAGTCGATGTCTGAACTCATCGCAATTCAAAGACCGACCCGAGACTGTTCTTTCCGGATAGTCAGTCAGCATGTTTAGTCTCTTAGTCTATAAGCATGTAACTTAGTGTGCATTGGCCTAAAAGTGATCAACCCATTTGAAAACTATAATGACATGAATATGATTCTAATATATATTATGAAGTGAATGATCTTATGTCATTTGATTATCATCTTGTGATCTAGCTTGATATGAAACTTTCATAATAAGAATGTGATATGAACCTGTAGAGAATACATGGTAGAATGGACTTGCTTAGTTTAAGCTTTCCTATTATGTTACTTGCTCGTTGCACATGGACTTTCCTTATTTACATGCTTTCCGAGGTTTCCATATTTTGTTCATCCATTGCATGCATGATTAGGAAAGTTCCATGACACAACACTACACGTTTGCACGATTAGGCACACCCCTCTTGGGGAATTGGGAGCTCTCTGCCGGTCATTCTGTATTGGCAGACTAGCGATCTTTTCCCTAAGACCTCCGTAAGTCTCCATACTCTATGGATTCCCTCATAGAGACCGAGCTGGTTGTACCATGAAGTACCCTGGAGATAGAGAGCACTTGTACCGCGTACGATACGTCATTAGTCATCCTCTTGTCAAGACATTAACGAATTATGAAACATAAGATACGCCGTTATGCTGTCCAATTGATCTCTCGAGCTTTTGTCATACCTTGAACTCTATGAATGATCATGTCCTTATTACTATGAGTTTGTTATTGAAAATATGTGGCCATAATATGTATATGTTTGATCGGCGCAATGTGGGATTTCGGTCCATTTGACTAATGCCTGTGCAATAAGGGCCCTGTCTAGTCCTAGGGAGGAGCGCCCCAACGTACTTATTAACCACAGGAGTATGGACTTCTGGTGCTTGGCATGGCACTAATCTGTGTGCAAGATTTGTGTGAATGTGCCTTCGTTTGATATGAAACATCTGATCATGTGAATATGTGATATCCGTGTGAATATGGCCAACCCTTGTGATTCGATTCTATTCTTGAATTACCTGTTTAATACATATGAAAGACATTATTTGTTTCGTTATGATATTTGTTCTATTCAGCCATTTGTCCTGTTAGAAATGCATGCATGTTTAGTCATCATGTTCTGTTAAGATCTTGCTTATTTAAAATGCTAATCATGTATATTAGTGCCCGCACATTGAGATGTAAATCCTACTAGGCTAGTTTGCTCACCTTATCATCCTATCCTTTTTAGGTAGTGATGAGGATCTCGTGGACTCCAATGGGGCAGGGCATGAGTGAAGAGCACCTGTCATATGAGGAGTTGAAAGATTAGGAATAGTTGTTTGAGTAACATATGTAATAGTGATACATTTCTATGGAGTTTATATTTAAATAATGGACCCTTTAGTTGGTTCTATTGATGTACGGTTTTAACTAGTTGAATGGTATGAAATAAGGAGTATTATAGTTGGCATTATTACTATCTCAAGTTTTTTGTTATATTTAATATTTGACTCGGCATTACTCAACTGTGATACTTATATTCGTATCGTTCACGCATCCCGATATTTATTCTACTGCTAAATGTCAGGGCATGACAGTTGGTATCAGAGACTAAACTCTTCATATGACACCCTGAATTTTTATTCTTTTATATGATAAGAGGATATTCACTTGTTGGGTGCATAGCATGTGTAATTCATTGTGCCTACTATAAGTTTCATACTTCTCTTGAGCATATGCATGTATATCTATATATAGTGTATATATATATATATATGATAATTCATGTGGAAATGAGCAATTAGCTAAATAGAGGTGTATTATGAATACCAAGAATCTCCGACTTAGGAAACTTGAATAATACTATGCATGTGCTATCTAAATGTTGAAGAATATCCTATACTACCTATTTCATGGAATTTTGTGTGAGAGTGTATGAAGTGCATATATGTATATACGTATGTATATTATCTTATGCGTGTGATGATTGTATACCTAATTCTACATACATAACACCTTGGTATACTTATGTATGCATGTGTATGTTTGGTTGTAAACGTTGTTCATTTGCATGGTGTAGTTAGAGTGTACATTGTACTTCGTACATTGCATGTACATATAGAGTTCAAGTATGGTAGGTGTATTTAGTAGTGTATATTGTAATTCTATACTCCTCACGCATAACATGCATGTATTTTGTGATATTTAGGTGAGAATAGGCAATTAGCTAAATTATGCATATTGTGCATATTAAGGAATCCCATGCATATAGTGCTTAAGCAATGTTAGGTAATGTTGTGCAAGTTAATCTAAGTACCGGTGCGCATGTTGTATCTATCTATTTCAAGCATAATGTACATAAGTATGCTACACCCGTGTGTGTATACTATATATATTATATGTCGAATCAAGTGTATGCATGCAAGGACTATTTTGTTGAATAGATTATTCCTGGCTAACTTAATTCATATTGCCTCCTAATGATTGGGAAGCCTCACAATTCTTGTCATTTTATTTTGCCGC
Source organism: Colocasia esculenta (assembly GCA_014218235.1). NCBI lineage: Eukaryota > Viridiplantae > Streptophyta > Magnoliopsida > Alismatales > Araceae > Colocasia > Colocasia esculenta. Next base: position 27,642,449 of record CM024759.1, read on the forward strand.
GTGATTGAGTCACGCTTATGTAAAACCTCATGTACGCATAGGTAGATATCTACGTACATATTATCTTAGTGTACTCATGTATGCATGGGTATGCCTAGGTATAAATGTTATTGATTGCATGGTGTAGAAATATACATGTTATACCTTATACATTGTATGTATATACGTAATGTAAATGCAGTTCTTGGTGTGTTGAGTCATGTTGTATATATGTATACATTGTATGTGTATGAAGATATTCATGTACGTGTTATTATCTTGATGTACCTATGTATGTATGTGTAGGATTAGTAGTAAATATTGGATGTTTACATGGTGTAGTGGTGTATACACTATACTACATAGGTTTCATGCACATGTATGTGTGGATTAAGCATGGTTCTGCATGATTTTAAGTCCTGGCGGAAGGGCCAATTGGCGTCAGCATGGGTGGACGCCCATGCGGTGTCGGCGTCCATATCGATGGACGCCAAGCCTTAAGTAGCCGTCTAGAGATGTGGACATTTACTTCTCTGGTTTTCTGTGCGCAGCAGGCCCAGGAATTCCGGGATGGTCTTCCTCCCTGGTTGGGGGAGACGTTTCTTCAACGTCCCATCCATCAGCCCTGCGCAATACCTCTACCCTCACCCTTTAAGCAGCCCACTCTTGCAACCTGAAGGGTCCCCTTGACCCTTTGGAAAAGGAAACCCTAGCTATGGGAGAACAAGAGAAGACCTAGAGTTGGTGACCTTTGATCCGTCGACTGGAGGTGCAAACCAAGGAGCTACAGCATCTAGAGGACGGATAATATGTAAGGTCTCGGATCTTAAGTGGATCCTTATTGGGTCTGTTAGAGGTCCTGTGTGGTTGACGGCCAGGGATTGCCGTTGAGTCAGAGTCAGCGTCCAGCGATGTGGACGTCTGATGTTGAACTCAACGACAGGAGATCTGGACGTCAGTCTGTAGGCGGTTCAGTTGGCGACCAGAGATGTGGACGTCAACTAACCAGTCCTGTTGAAATAGGGCAGCCCGAGAGCAGAACCTATCTTTCTCCTTTCCTCTCCTTCCCTCCACCTTTGCTTTTCTTGATTTCCGTAGCTTCTGTTGGGTGAATTGAGCTTGTGGGAAGCCCCTGGATCGTGTGGCGTTGCTTGATCGGGCGGGAAACGCGAGATTTTGGTGTGATTCGCGCGGAGTCTTCGGGGGAATCCGGCGCGATTAGTGGCTGTTTGGGGATTCTTAAGGCTTTTTGAGGTAGGGACTTAACCCCTATAACCTTCCCCAGCAAACCAGCATGTCCAATTAACTGAATTGATGTGCAAAACATGGTTCAGGGTTTGGGTTATATCATGCCGGAATTGAGGGTGGTTTGGATAATCTAGGTGTTAGATTGTCTATTTATGATGTTCTGGTAGTGTGGAATGATAAGAGGAAGTGTTTCCCTCCATCAGTCGAGGTTCTGTTGGGTGGATCAGCCCATTTGAACTGATTCGGTTCAGTTCTGGGTTTAGGGGACTGAAGATATCAACGTCCACATCTGTTGACGTTGAGATCTTCAGGGGTGATTTAAACGACAAGGTCGATTGCCGTTTACTCAGGATAAACGACATGATGAGTGCTGTTTACCTCATGTTGGCGGCAATCGATGTGGCCGTTAATCTCCTGTGTCCCAGCAGACTTAAGTTGTGTGTTTAGAGGCGATTGACATGTGATGTCCGCCCTAATAGCACAAGTGGGCCAGGCTTAGAGTGTGACTCCGCCTGTGTATTTGAGTAGTTGTTTGTGGCACAAGGTGTTTACTTACTGTACGGGGTTTCAGACGTTGAGTGTGTTCCGTCTGTTGTACGCGTGTTGCGTTACCGTGTACCCGTTTCTGTTGTGTTACCTAGGCGTGGGTGCGACTCCATCTAGACAACTAGTGTGTGGTTATCCTCCGCTAGTGAGCCAGGACGTCGAGTGCTACTCTGTCCTGTGCGTACTCCTTGTGGTGGTTTTGAGCCGGTCTCCATGGAGCCCCTTCTCTACCGCTAGGGTCAAGCGTAGGGGAAAAACCGGTCGTGGACCAGACGCGAGAGAGAGCGTCTGTAGTGTGCACACGTGGCTAGGGTTGAGAGCCTCTGTGGTGACGGGACGCCGAGCCACAGACCCTAGCTGAGTCCTACTTGCTGTGTGTGTGAGTGTGTGTTACTGAGCCGCGTGGTTTACAGTTTTGTGTTGTGGTGCGACGTGTACTTACTTTCAGTTTTTACTTTTCGCACTTTAGTTCTGTTACCGGTGGGGTTACTTTTCCCTACTGGGTCTCTTTTCTTGAGACTCACTCCCTTCCCTTTCAGGTGGGTCTTCGTCGACTCCCGTTCCAGGCGAGTCTAGTCACTCCGGTGTTGGTGCTCCCTAGCTGCAGTGAGTAGTACCTTTTTGTTGTACTTTTGTACTCTGTACTTTGCTCAGACTCTGAGTTGTAAATGATATGTTCATATAGTGAAATTTTACTGCTTTGCATGGTGTGTATCTTCTTATATATAGTCTCCTCGGACGTCACTTCCTACCCTTCTGAGCTTGTCTCGTGGGTTAGCGGGTCAAAATTCGGGTTACTGGTTACTTACTGGTAATGCGGATTCTGGGTCGTTACAGTTTGGTATCAGAGCCTAGTCTGATGAGATATATATAAGGAAATACCCATCATGTTAACTCAGAGTATAAAGAGTACAGCTGCAGCTGTAGCTTGCTAGCTATCTAGCTATGTAGCCCGGAGTTAGTTATTATATTTATGTGTGTATTTTTGTTCTGTGTGTAGTTCTATGGCGCCTAGGGGACGTCCTAGAGAGGGAGTAGCCGAGCAGGCGAATTGTCAGGAGGTTGGAGATGCTCCACCACCTCAGCAGACGCAGCCTTTGCCACGGGACGCACATAGTGGTATTGTTCCGCCGCCGCCACCTCCATCTCAGGTAGCTCAGGGATTGGACATGACTCGATTGCTCGAGGGGATGGCTCAGTTTGTTGCTCAGCACCGTGACGCGCCGGTACCCCAGGGTGGTACTGGGAGGGTGTTGAGGGAGTTCTTGCAATTTCAGCCTCCTCAGTTTTTGGGCCAGCCTGATCCAAATGCAGCGCGGGCATGGTTAGATGCAGTGGAGCGGACTTTTCGTTCCATGGAGTGTGTTCCAGAGGAGCGAGTGCTGCTGGCCAGTTACCAGTTGCAGGCGTAGGCGTTGACTTGGTGGTCCGCTGAGTGGGAGACTACTTTTCAGTCTCGCCCACTTAGGCAGATTCCATGGCAGGAGTTTGTCGTTTCTTTTGAGAGAGCCTTCTATCCTACTTACGTCCGGACGGAGAGGTTGTACCAGTTCCTGGACTTGCAGCAGAGGGACTCTACTGTGGTGCAGTATAGGGCCATATTTGTGGAGCTAGGGCGTTATGCTCCGCAGATTATGGGAGATGAGGGTCTGAGGACTCAGCAGTTCGTGAGAGGCTTGAGGCCAGAGCTCAGGCAGGCGCTGATAGTTGCTCGTGTCACAGACTTGGATGCGGCGTATCAGACAGCGGCAGCATTGGAGGCAGACACCTTGCGGACTCGTGCTCGGAGTGCAGAGGTTCAGATGCAGGTAGTTCCTTCTCAGCCTCACCAGCAGCAGGGTACTGTGCAGACGACCCCGAGGACTGCGACTTCCTACGCGTCCACTTCTACTGGGACGACGGCGAAGTCAGGATCTCGGAGGAAGTTTCGGCGTGATAGGAGGCAGGCAGAGCAGAGGCAGCCGTCGGTTGGGAGTGTTCAGCAGCCGATAGGACAGCCTTCACAGCAGGTACATCGTACTTTTTCTGGTCAGTGTTACCGGTGTGACCAGATGAGTCACATGGCGCGAGATTGTCCTTTGTTACCTCGTGTGCCGCAGCAACAGACCCAGTCACAGCCTCGAGTGCAGCAGCAGCAGCAGCAGGCACCTGTACAGCAGCGTCAGCAGACCGGAGGTTCTGGTGGGTCGAGAGGTAGAGGTCGTGTTACTCACTTGACTCGTGCAGACGCAGAGGCAGCTCACCTGGTGGAAGGTACTGTTTCAGTTTTTGGTTGTGCAGCTAGAGTTTTGTTTGATTCCGGTGCCTCTCACTCTTTTGTATCTGAGGACTTTTTAGACTCCCTTGGAGAGTTGAGTTCGGGAGAGTCTGTTGAGTTAGCAGTAGAGTTGCCGACAGGGGACTTTGTCCTTACGTCCTACTGTCTTGAGGAGGTACCTGTGCAGTTGCAGGATCAGTTGTTGTCAGCCCGTCTGTTTGCCTTGCAGTTACATGACTATGATGTGATTTTGGGTATGGACTGGTTAGAACGGTATGGTGCAGTGATGGATTTCCAGAAGAAGAGGGTGCACTTGCGGATACCTGGAGCAGCGGCGTTCTACTTCCAGGGTATCGTACCTCTTACTTCTCGCTTTTTAGTTTCTGCTTTGAGGGCAGGGAGATTGCTTACTTTTGGTTGTCAGGGTTTCCTAGTTTCTGCAGTGACTCTTGACCAGATTGTTTCGGGAGTGGGAGACATTCCTGTAGTGTGTGAGTTTCCAGATGTTTTTCCGGAAGAGTTGCCTAGTCTACCTCCAGAGAGAGAGATCGAGTTTACTGTAGAGTTGGTTCCTGGCACTTTACCTTTTGCTCAGGCACCGTACCGTATGGCACCAGCAGAGTTGAGGGAGTTGAAGAGGCAGCTTGAGGAGTTGTTGGAGAAGGGCTATATCCATCCTAGCTTTTCTCCGTGGGGGTCACCTATTTTTTTTGTCCGGAAGAAGGATGGTAGCCTGAGGTTGTGTATCGATTATAGGAAGCTAAATCAAGTGACCATCAAGAATAGGTATCCTTTGCCTAGGATTGATGATCTCTTTGATCAGCTTCAGTCTGCTCGTGTCTTCTCGAAGATTGACTTGAGGTCAGGCTACTATCAGTTGCGGATTAGAGATTCGGACATTGAGAGGACTGCTTTTCGGACCAGATATGGACACTTTGAGTTTTTGGTGATGCCGTTTGGGCTCACCAATGCTCCAGCGGCCTTCATGGATCTGATGCACCGGGTGTTCCACCAGTTCTTGGACCGGTTTGTCGTAGTGTTTGTTGATGACATTCTGGTGTGCTCCGCTTCAGAGGAGGAGCACGCCGAGCACCTGAGGATCGTGTTGCAGACCTTGCGAGAGCACCAGTTGTATGCCAAACTTAGTAAGTGTGAGTTTTGGCTACAACAGGTTCACTTTTTGGGGCACGTGATCTCAGGTGAGGGAGTTTCTGTGGATCCAGCGAAGGTTGAGGCAGTTTTGCAATGGGAGAGTCCTAGATCTGTGTCTGAGATTCGTAGCTTTCTGGGTTTGGCAGGTTACTACCGCAGGTTTGTTCGAGATTTTTCTCAGGTTGCTGCACCCTTGACTCGGTTGACGAGAAAGGGAGTTCCGTTTTTGTGGTCGGAGCAGTGTGAGCAGAGCTTCATAGAGTTGAAGCGACTGCTTACGTTGGCGCCAGTTCTTGCCTTACCTTCAGGTGAGGAGGGTTTTGAGGTTTGCACAGATGCTTCAAGTGTTGGTTTGGGTGCGGTCTTGATGCAGCAAGGCCGAGTGGTGGCTTATGCGTCTCGCCAGCTTAAGCCCCACGAGGAGAGTTACCCGACCCACGACCTAGAGCTTGCAGCTGTGGTGTTTGCTTTGCGGATTTGGCATCTTTACCTGTACGGAGTGAGTTTTGTAGTCCGTACCGACTACCAGAGTTTGAGATATGTGTTTTCTCAGAGGGATCTGAATATGAGGCAGCGTCGATGGATGGAATATCTGAAAGACTATGATTTCAGCATTGAGTATAAGCCTGGAAAGGCGAATGTAGTTGCAGATGCCTTGAGTAGGAAAGCACAGATGAGTCATCTGATGCTTAGAGAGTGGCAGTTGTGGCAGTCTGCGTCAGAGGGGTCTTTCAGAGTTTCATCCAGTCGTCATCAGTGTGTGTTGGGCAGTTTGTTAGCAGCTCCCGCAGTTGTGAGACAGGTTGCTGAGGCTCAGCAGGCAGATCCCGAGTTGCATAGTGTGTTGCTTCTCCCAGAGGTTGAGCTTTGCAAGGATGGGACTGTTAGGTTCCGAGATAGACTCTATGTTCTTGTTGAGGAGTCTATCAGGAGAGTCGTGTTACAGGAGGCACATGGTTCCAGGTACTCTATTCATCCAGGGGCGACCAAGATGTACCACAGGTTGAGACGTCAGTTTTGGTGGCCTGAAAGAAGAGAGACATAGAGGCTTTTGTTGCTAGATGTTTGGTCTGTCAGCAGGTGAAGGCTGAACATCAGCGTCCAGGAGGACTTGTGCAGCCATTAGAGATTCCGATGTGGAAGTGGGAGAACGTGACGACTGACTTTGTTTGTGGTTTGCTGAGGACAGCTGGAGGTTTTGACAGCATTTGGGTTCTTGTGGACAGATTGACGAAGACTGCCAGATTCTTGCCTGTCAGGACTAGTTGGGGTGTGAGTAGGTTGGCCGCGTTGTACGTAGAGCGGATTGTTCCTTTGCATGGAGTGCCGATCTCTATTGTGTCGGACAGGGATCCTCGCTTCACTTCTGGGTTCTAGCGCAGTTTCCAGAGAGCTTTGGGGACAGAGGTGGCTTTTAGTTCCGCCTACCACCCTCAGTCAGACGGTCAGTCAGAGCGGACTATCCAGACTTCGGAGGACATGCTTAGAGCTTGTTGCCTGGAGTGGCAGGGGTCGTGGACAGTTCACTTGCTGTTAGTCGAGTTTGCATATAATAATAGTTATCACTCCAGTATCGGATTGGCACCATATGAGGCTTTGTACGGACGACCGTGTCGCACTCCTCTTGACTGGTTCGAGGTTGGCGAGCGAGTTTTCACGGGGCCGGAGTTGGTTCAGCAGTCAGTTGAGGTAGTTCAGCTTGTGAGACAGAGACTTCAGACAGCTCAGAGTCGGCAGAAGAGTTATGCAGATCAGCGCAGACGACCGCTCGAGTTTCAGGTAGGAGACCAGGTGTTTATTCGTGTGTCTCCTATGAAGGGAGTGGTGAGGTTCGGTAAGCGTGGAAAGTTGAGTCCTCGCTTTATTGGGCCTTTTACCATTTCTGAGCGTGTCAGAGGTTTGGCGTACAGACTTGAGCTTCCGTCAGAGTTGGCAGCAGTACACGACGTGTTCCACGTGTCGATGCTTCGGAGGTACCTTTCTGACGAGTCTCACGTTCTGCAGAGTGGTCTGAGGTGACTCCAGTGTTGACTGTACCAGAGTTTCCGTTGCACATTGAGGATCGCCGAGTTCAGAGGTTGAGGAACAAGGCTATCCCTTTAGTTCGTGTTGCGTGGCAGCAGCACTCCGGTGGTGAGTCGACATGGGAGGGAGAGGACGAAATGCGCGAGCAGTTTCCGTACCTCTTTGGTGAGTTTTCTTTCCTTGTGTCATTTGAATTTTGAGGGCAAAATTCCTTAAGGGGGGAAGGCTATAAGGTCTCGGATCTTAAGTGGATCCTTATTGGGTCTGTTAGAGGTCCTGTGTGGTTGACGGCCAGGGATTGCCGTTGAGTCAGAGTCAGCGTCCAGCGATGTGGACGTCTGATGTTGAACTCAACGACAGGAGATCTGGACGTCAGTCTGTAGGCGGTTCAGTTGGCGACCAGAGATGTGGACGTCGACTAACCAGTCCTGTTGAAATAGGGCAGCCCGAGAGCAGAACCTATCTTTCTCCTTTCCTCTCCTTCCCTCCACCTTTGCTTTTCTTGATTTCCGCAGCTTTTGTTGGGTGAATTGAGCTCGTTGGAAGCCCCTGGATCGTGTGGCGTTGCTTGATCGGGCGGGAAACGCGAGATTTTGGTGTGATTCGCGCGGAGTCTTCGGGGGAATCCAACGCGATTAGTGGCTGTTTGGGGATTCTTAAGGCTTTTTGAGGTAGGGACTTAACCCCTATAACCTTCCCCAGCAAACCAGCATGTCCAATTAACTGAATTGATGTGCAAATCATGGTTTAGGGTTTGGGTTATATCATGCCGGAATTGAGGGTGGTTTGGATAATCTAGGTGTTAGATTGTCTATTTATGATGTTCTGGTAGTGTGGAATGATAAGAGGAAGTGTTTCCCTCCATCAGTCAAGGTTCTGTTGGGTGGATCAGCCCATTTGAACTGATTTGGTTCAGTTCTAGGTTTAGGGGACTGAAGATATCAACGTCCACATCTGTTGACGTTGAGATCTTCAGGGGTGATTTAAACGACAAGGTCGATTGCCGTTTACTCAGGATAAACGACATGATGAGTGCCGTTTACCTCATGTTGGCGGCAATCGATGTGGCCGTTAATCTCCTGTGTCTCAGCAGACTTAAGTTGTGTGTTTAGAGGCGATTGACATGTGATGTCCGCCCTAATAGCACAAGTGGGCCAGGCTTAGAGTGTGACTCCGCCTGTGTATTTGAGTAGTTGTTTGTGGCACAAGGTGTTTACTTACTGTACGGGGTTTCAGACGTTGCGTGTGTTCCGTCTGTTGTACGCGTGTTGCGTTACCGTGTACCCGTTTCTGTTGTGTTACCTAGGCGTGGGTGCGACTCCGTCTAGACGACTAGTGTGTGGTTATCCTCCGCTAGTGAGCCAGGACGTCGGGTGCGACTCTGTCCTGTGCGTACTCCTTGTGGTGGTTTTGAGCCGGTCTCCGTGGAGCCCCTTCTCTACCGCTAGGGTCAAGCGTAGGGGAAAAATCGGTCGTGGAGCAGACGCGAGAGAGAGCGTCTGTAGTGTGCACACGTGGCTAGGGTTGAGAGCCTCTGTGGTGACGGGACGCCGAGTCACAGACCCTAGCTGAGTCCTACTTGCTGTGTGTGTGAGTGTGTGTTACTGAGCCGCGTGGTTTACAGTTTTGTGTTGTGGTGCGACGTGTACTTACTTTCAGTTTTTACTTGCCGCACTTTAGTTCTGTTACCGGTGGGGTTACGTTTCCCTACTGGGTCTCTTTTCTTGAGACTCACTCCCTTCCCTTTCAGGTGGGTCTTCGTCGACTCCCGTTCCAGGCGAGTCTAGTCACTCCGGTGTTGGTGCTCCCTAGCTGCAGTGAGTAGTACCTTTTTGTTGTACTTCTGTACTCTGTACTTTGCTCAGACTCTGAGTTGTAAATGATATGTTCATATAGTGAAATTTCACTGCTTTGCATGGTGTGTATCTTCTTATATATAGTCTCCTCGGACGTCACTTCCTACCCTTCCAAGCTTGTCTCGTGGGTTAGCGGGTCAGAATTCGGGTTACTGGTTACTTACTGGTAATGCGGATTCTGGGTCGTTACATAATACATCCAAGAAGAGATCCCAGCTCCGAGGTGCCATCTACATCGACAGGAGAAGAGGATCGAAGGAGTTTCTGAACACCTTTTTGGCAAGGCCGATAAGAGCTTCATCAGCTTATTCCGATCCTTGTAGATTTTATAAGAGGCAAGTAAACCTAGATCTTAATCCTATACATGTCCCCTTGAGTCTTAGTATTTTTATGGATTTTTCCTCGAGTCCTGGAACCCCACATTCACCAAATCCTTGGAGCTCGGTCTGTGTCTTGCACAGACAAGAACTTGGCGTCAATGTCTTGACGCCAAGATCTCCAGTGGGCATCCAACGATCTTGCCGTCCAACTCCTTGAACGGCCAGACACTGCCGCCAAGTTCTTCAGTGCAGAACAGTAAACTGTTCTGCCTTAAGTAATTAATTTCCGGACTTTTGACGCATGAGGATATAGTGTAATTTTTATATGTTATTTAAAATAGCTAATGTGATGTGTGTGGAAATTTTTGTGTTTTTTCTGTGGATGGCATAAATTATTGGATTTATTGTAATACATGTTGGGAAAATGGATTACGCATGTTCACCTACTGTCTACATGATTCCTGAGGAATTAAATGCCCTAGATTTTTTTATACCATGTGTATATGTATCAGTCCATGTCCTGAAATTTTGAGAATTTTTCCATGACTGTGGGATTTACTGTAATTTCTGTTTTGGAAATAGAAGACATGCATAGGATTGGTAAAATTCACAGTAAATTGTGTGTTGTGCAATAAATCTCGGAAAAATTCCTGTGATGATGAGTATGTTAGGTTCAGAGCCGTGAACTGTCAAACTGGATATTCATGTTATATTCCATGTTAAATCAAATTATGAACGACGTGAGATTGCATGTTTTAATTCCTGTAAATGTAATAGGATTCAAAAAAACATGAAAAATTGCATGTACGATTATAAATCTGAGTTTGTCTGTGGTTAAAATCTCATGTTATTTGGATAACTGTAAAGTGTATTATGAAATTTCCATGTGAAAACATGTGATAATTACATGCTATCATGAATACGATTTGATGACGTGTTTGCCAACCTGATTATGTGAACTACTGAATGTTTGATTTCTGATAACAGTAGTCTCATGTTAGGGTTAACTGAGACATGTGGAATTTATGGATGTAACATATAAATGATTCAACAGAATAAGTAAAACATGTGAACAATGTGTGAAAATGTGATAAAGTGAACATAATGTGTAATAATTGGGCCGAAAATGACACGGCTATGGAAAGCTCTATGTGCGAAAAGTGTGTCCTAAAGGCATTAGGGGAATCCTGGAGGTGGACAAGTACCACTGGATAAGGTGGAGAGGGCTTCTCCCGGTCTGCGCAGTTACAAGATTCACCACTGTATTGCCTAGGTGGTGGGTATGTGATTATGAGTTGTGTTATGAGTTATGTGTTATGAGATGTGATGAGTTGTGATATGCGATGAGTTATGAGAATGAGATATTGTAGCGTCCGTTACTGGTAGTTCGGACTATGTGTCATGGCAATGTGTTTAAGCAATGAAATATGAATAAAGTGTGAAATGATAAGTGTAAATGTGAACAATGTGATCCGGTATAAGACAATGTGACCAATGTAAATTGTTACATGAATGTGTTAAATTCGTACTAAATCAGCAAGCTACTTATGTATATAATTGTGTCATGTATGTGAGAATGTGCATAGGATCCATGTTAGATATGTCTTTTTCAAAAAGTGAATAATTATAGATCCATGTAATTGAATGTAATGCATATAAAACCAGCAAGTAAAGTGTGATTTTGTACTGATAAACGCATGAATAATATTTGGATTCCATGCTAGTTGAAATGCTGATTTAGTATAAAGTTTCATACTTAAGTGCTTATTGTTGTTAAATGGTTTTACCATGTTTTAACCTTCAATTCATGCTATAAAAATGTGAAGCTATGTGTATGTGATTTTATTATGATTAAAAACAACAAGTGAATTGTTCAATTGGATACAAAAGTGCACGTGAAAAGAAAGTAGTCTTCATGCTAGCTTGTTCCTTTTCCTTATGCTCAATTTTATACTTTAGTGATAGAGACATCTATAGAATGAAAAAGAATGTGTGGACGAATCATGCTACCTGTTAGGTGAATGAAATATGTACATATGTATGATGTAATGCTCATGATTTAGAATAGAAATATGATAGACTAAAGCATGCTCATGTGAATAGAATATGTGTTGCTAGTTAAGAGTAAGGACCATGTGTACCCTTGTGATTTGATGATAGTGTGCATTTCTTTAATGTTAGTGGCTTAGTGTGAGTGTGACATGTTTAAGTTTAAATCTTTGGTTTGCTTGCTGAGTCTTTGGACTCACTCTTGCTTCGGCGTATAGGTTGACAGGTATCGTGCACTAGAAGAAAGCTTAGTGAGGATCGCCATTTAGAAGACTATTTTGTGGAGCTGCTACTAGTTGTACTTTTCTTTTTCTCATAGTATGAAAAGAATTATTGTATGGACAATATTTGGACAATGTAGTTCTTTTATCTTGTATTAATGTGGACATTGTCTTTCTATTTCGCTATTTAGATTATGGAATGTGTGTTGGTGATGGGTTAAAAGTTGAGATATTTATTTTATTCCGCTGTACTCTATTGCTATCCAAGTACATATCAACCTATCGACTAGTGTTGGGTACATGTCCCACTGTGACGACGCCCTTTATACCGATGGGGGTTGGTATAACCGTACCGGTATGAAGAGGGTCGTTACACTTCAGGTCCAAGGGAATAGGAATATAGAATGAAACTAGATCACACGAGTCAAAATCCATCATACCTAATGTGAGCTTGGGTAGAGCTATGGGTATAAGAGTCACATGCATTATACTTAGATGGCTAACTTATATTATCATTTTGAAGGTACTTACTACCTCAATGGCTGCTGAACAAGCCCAGGCTAGAATCATGCAACAGACCTTATAGAACTTGACTCAGGCAATACTGCAAGCCACCCAGGGTGGGGGTAACCGCGGAGCCGGTGATCTCCATCGGAACTTCCGAAGTATGGATCCACCAAGATTCCAAGGAAGTACAGACTCAGATGTTGCTGAACATTGGGTTAAGGAGATTGAAAGAATCTTTAGGGTCATGCAATGCACGGACCAAATTAAATAAAGTGTTGCTGGCGACTTTCCAATTGGAAAAGGATGCCAGGGCATGGTGGGAGTCGGTGGAGGCGACTCTGGAAGAACAACAACTAACATGGGCACGGTTCATTGAACGTTTCAACAAAGTACTTCTCAGAGAGGATTCAGGAGCGGAAAGCAGCCGAGTTTGCGGCTCTGAAATAGAGGGGACTAACTGTGGCCGAATATGAGGCCCAATTCTCTCGTCTATCCCGATATGCCGTTCACTTGATTGGGACAGAAAGAATGAAGGCAAAACACTTTGTAAATGGCTTGAGGCCCCAGTATATCACCCAACTAGCGCCAATGGACATTCAAACCTATGCTGATATGAAAAAAAGGTGCAGTTACTAGAGGATGCCATGGAGACAGCTGAAAGAATCAAGGGAAAGTCTATGAAGAGAGAGCAAGTGTCTGCTACCGGAAAGTATCAATTGACCATTGGGAGGAAAAGGCCCAGTGGTGGTTTTATTGAACAAGCCGATAAGAAGCCGAAGGAATTAGGCAAGCAGTTGGTAGTGGCAAATGAGGAAAGATGCAAGGATTGTGATAAAGCTAGTCACCGATCCGAACAATGCTAGAGAGCATAGGGGAGATGTCTGCACTGTGGAAGTCGTGACCACAGGATTTCTGACTGCTCAATGCTGAAAGAACAAGCCCCACAAGAGAAGCGTCTGAGTGGACAAAGGAGGCAAGGCCGCTTACAAGCTATTCAGGAGCCTGAAGCTGTGGAAGAAGGAGGTGTAGTTGAAGGTATACTTACTATTCTTTCCCATTCTGCATTTGTTCTATTTGATACGGGAGCTACTCATTCCTTCATATCTCAACCTTTTGACACCTTGCCTGTAAAACCCGTCCCAATGAAATTCCTTGCCTGTAAAACCCGTCCCAATGAAATTCGGAATAGTTGTGTCAACCCCGATTGGTCCTGGCACCAATCTTAGAAACCATTTTCCATCTAGTGAAGTGTTGATTGAAACTCAAAATCTACCTGTAAATTTAATATGCATGGACATGGAGGGTTATGATGTGATACTAGGAGCAGACTGGTTGTCCGAACATGGGGCTAGTGTCAATTTTAAGAAAAGCCAGGTAACATTTAGTCATCACCCAAAGCTGGTGTTCTCAAGAGATAGAAACCGCAGGAGACTGTCCCTCATCTCTGCACTAGAAGCCAAAGGATGATGAGGAAAGGTTGTATGGCCTTTCTTGCTGCTGTTGTTGCCACAAAGAACGAAGTTAAGATTGAGGACATCCATATTGTCAGCGAGTACGCAGATGTCTTTCCCGAAGACTTGCCAGGAATCCCTCCTGAGCAAGAGGTTGATTTTACCATTGAGCTGATCCCTGGAGCATCACCAGTATCTAGGGCACCATATAGAATGTCCCTCGCAGAACTGAAGGAATTAAAAGAGCAACTGATGGAACTACTAGAGAAAGGATTTATCCGACCAAGCACACCACCATGGGGTGCACCTGTCCTCTTTGTCAAGAAGAAAGATGGGTCGATGAGGCTGTGTATAGATTATAGGAACCTGAATCAATTAACAATCAAGAACAAATATCCCCTGCCAAGGATTGATGAATTATTTGATCAACTGTCTGGAGCTAAATACTTCTCTAAGATAGATCTTAGGTCCGACTATCATCAATTGAGGATCAAAGGAGAAGATATACGCAAAATAGCCTTCCGAAGCAGCTACGGGCATTATGAATTCATTGTTATGCCTTTTGGACTAACAAATGCCCCTGCAGTTTTCATGCAGCTGATGAATAGTATTTACCACCCATATCTTGATAAATTTGTGGTGGTATTCATTGATGATATATTGATCTACTCCAAAACAAAAGAAGATCATGAGGAACATTTGAGGATTACATTGCAAATTCTAAGGTAGAATAAATTGTATGACAAGCTATGTAAATGTGAATTCTGGCTGGAGGAGGTAACCTTTTTAGAGCACGTGGTAACCAAGGATGGTATTGATGTTGATCCATCAAAAGTAGAGGCTGTGTTGAAGTGGGAAAGATCGACAAGCATCACTGAGATCAAGAGCTTTCTCGGATTATCAAGATATTACCGAAGATTTATAAAGGATTTCTCAAAGATGGCAGTGCCATTCACAAAGCTGACCCGGAAGGAAAATCCATTTGTGTGGACTGATAAATGTGAAGAGGGCTTTAATAGCTTGAAGAAGTGTCTGACTACTGCCCCTTTCCTCACCTTACCCACTGAGGAGGGAGGATTTGAAATCTATTCAAATGCTTTTGGAATAGGTCTAGGATGTGTCTTAATGCAACAAGGGAGGGTAATAGCATATGTCTTAAGACAATTGAAGACCCACGAAGTAAATTACCCTATACATGACCTGAAGATAGTAGTCGTAGTGTTTGCCTTGAAAATATGGAGGCACTACATTTATGACGAACAATTTAAAGTCTTTTCTGATCACAAGAGTTTGAAATATTTATTCTCACAGAAGGAGCTTAACATGAGACAAAGAAGGTGGTTAGAGTACCTCAAAGACTTTGACTTTTCCATTCAATATCACCCAGAAAACACTACAAGAAAAAGCGGCATTTCTGACAGACACAATCCGTCGGAAACACCGCCTTCCGACAGCTTTCCGTCGAGCGGTCGTCGAAAATGATCCGTCGGAAATATCTGGTCAGAAATTTCCGACGGTAATAAAATCTATCGGCAATCCGTCGGAAAATACCGACCGAATATTCCATCGGAAATGGTGTTGGTAATTTCTGATTGAAAATGTCGGAAAATTTTGTTAGAAATTTGGTCAGTATTTGCCGACCAACCACTGTCGGAAAATCCGTCGGAACTTCCGTCGATAAATTTCGACAGGAAAATCCGTCGAAAAATTATCCGTCGGCACTTTAGAAAAAAATGCTGACGGTTTTGTTCCGTCAGTAAACTGCATTTTCCAACGGCCATCTATCCGTTGGAAAAGCAGTCAAAAAATCCTATAATTTTTTTTAATAAAAAAATAACAATGATTTTTCAAACCTGCTACAATACAATTCATACATTTCACAACAAGTACTCACAATCAACAAAAATCATAAAACATAATAAATATAAAATCATACAAAAAAATAAATACTAAAAATCAAGACAGGTCTGCTGGATCGTCGGCTGCCCCTGCCTCATGATCGTTAGGTGCCGGAGGTGGATCCTATATTAAAAAATAATAATATGAAAAACATTAATAAAAATTAATATACATACATTATTTTCAAAAATTAAATTTAGAATATGTGATTATTTCTCAAGTTTAATTAGAAACTATTTTTGATCATTTATACTTGGGGTTTTTTTAGATTAGTGATTTGAGCGCCGAACCCAATCCGGGAATCCAAATGGGATTCTGTCAGTTCGCACACGTCAATTTAACCCACTCGGTCGTGTTGGAGCGAACGACATGCCGATCAGATCCCTATTTGGGATTTTGGACCCCCGGGTTGTATGTTTTGACCCCTTAGACTTGAGTTCTTTTTAGATCCGTCATTTCAATGCCCAACCCAATCCGGGAATCCAAATCAGATTTCGTCAGTTTGCACACGTCAATTTAATCCACCCGGTCGTATCGGAGCGAATGGCACTCCGATCAGATCCCTATTTGGGATTTTGGACCCCCGGATTGTGTGTTTTGACCCTTTAGACTTGGGTTTTTTTAAGATCCGTTATTTCAACGCCCAAGCCAAACTGGGAATCCAAATCGGATTCTGTCAGTTCGCACACGTCAATTTAACCCACCCAGTCATGTCGGAGCAAACGACATGCCGATCAGATCCCTATTTGGGATTTTGTACCCCCGGGTTGTGTGTTTTGACCCTTTAGACTTGGGTTTTTTTTAGATCCGTCATTTCAACGCCCAACCCAATCCGGGAATCCAAATCGGATTCCGTCAGTTTGCACACGTCAATTTAACCCACCCGGTCGTGTCGGAGTGAACGACACACCGATCAGATCGCTATTTGGGATTTTGGACACCCAGGTTGTGTGTTTTGACCCTTTAGACTTGAGTTTTTTTTAGATCCGTCATTTCAACACCCAACCCAATCCGAGAATCCAAATTGGATTCCGTAAGTTCGCACACGTCAATTTAACCCACCCGGTCGTGTCGGAGTGAATGTCACGCCAATCAGATCCCTATTTGGGATTTTGAACCCCTGGGTTGTGTGTTTTCACCCTTTAGACTTGGGTTTTTTTAGATCCGTCATTTCAACGCCCAACCCAATCCGGGAATCCAAATCGGGTTCCGTCAGTTCGCACACGTCAATTTAACCCACTCGGTCGTGTCGGAGCAAACGGCACGCCGATCAGATCCCTATTTGGGATTTTGTACCCCCAGGTTGTGTGTTTTGACCCTTTAGACTTAGGTTTTTTTAGATCTGTCATTTCAACGCCCAACCTAATCCGAGAATCCAAATCGGATTCTGTCAGTTCGCACACGTCAATTTAACCCACCCGGTCGTGTCGGAGCAAACGACACGCCGATCAGATCCCTATTTGGGATTTTGGACCCCCGGGTTGTGTGTTTTGACCCTTAGACTTGAGTTTTTTTTAGATCCGTCATTTCAACGCCCAACCCAATCCGGGAATCCAAATCGGATTCCGTCAGTTCACACACGTCAATTTAACCCACCCAGTAGTGTCGGAGCGAACGGCCCGCCGATCAGATCCCTATTTGGGATTTTGGACCCCTGGGTTGTGTGTTTTGACCCTTTAGACTTGGGTTTTTTTTAGATTCGTCATTTCAACGCCCAACCCAATCCGAGAATCCAAATCGGATTCCGTTAGTTCACACACGTCAATTTAACCCACACGGTATTGTCGGAGCGAACGACACGCCGATCAGATCCCTATTTGGGATTTTGTACACCTGGTTTGTGTGTGTTTGACCCTTTAGACTTGGGATTTTTTAGATCCGTCATTTTAACGCCCAACCCAATCCGGGAATCCAAATCGGTTTTCGTCTGTTCGCACACGTCAATTTAACCCACCCGGTCGTGTCGGAGCGAACGGCACGCCGATCAGATCCTTATTTGGGATTTTGGACCCCCGGGTTTTGTGTTTTGACCCTTTAGACTTGGGTTTTTTTTAGATCCATCATTTCAACGCCCAACCCAATCCGGGAATCCAAATCGGATTCCGTCAGTTCGCTTGTGACCGCTCCTGCCATGGTCTAGTAGCCCAATGCTCACAAAGGGACTCCCAATAGTCCCTCCTCAGCCAAACAGGCCGTAATCCAGCCAAGCCATAGGATCCCGGTTGCCTGTGGTCTTCATTGCCTTGTCCTGTGCCTCCCACATCGACTTTCTTAAATTAGTCTGGGTAGTAGACTCCCAGACGACTCGAGCTCGAGGGAGATCCTCAGGTCTCGTGAACGCGTACCTCCGCTGTAAAGAAATAAAATTACTCAACTATCTTCACTAACAGAGATAGTAATTAAATAAATGACTTCAAATCAATAAAAGTAATAATATCGTGAACATGTCAAATAATAAATCTCGGACGGGCACCGGGATCTCTCTCCATGCATCCACTGGTCCTGGAATATGTGCGTGGACCAGTGTCGTAATATAGCGGGAAGCAGAACCGGGATCTATCTTCCCCCTGCAATTGCACATTAATTTTGTACATTAAATGTATAACATAAATAACAAATACAGTAAGTTTGAAGTGATCAAGTTTGCCCTGAGATCCAACATGGCTGCCGTCCCGGTAGCTGAGGCCCCTCCTCATCCACTGTTGGATGCTGGCTCTCCACCTCTGTTGAAATCAATTAAGTACACTATTGTTGTATAAATTGGAAGAAAAGAAACATACATGCACTTGGTAGTGAGGAAGAAGGGAAAGGTGGCACTACTCGCGTGGTCGACGGGGAGGCGGTCGCTGCAAAATTAAATACACATTAGAAAATAAGAATTTAAATTGAACAATAATATATAGAGTTTTGTGTTTACATATACGTATACCTGTCGTCGAGATGACCAGCGTGGATGGGGAGGCAATCCCTATATAATTGTATGTACGTTAGATCTCGTGAATTTAATATGAACAATAATATGTAGAGTTTTGTGTGTACATATGCATATACCTGTCACCGGGACGACCGGCGTGGACGGGGAGGCAGTCCCTGCAAAATTGTATGTACGTTAGAAAATATGAATTTAATATAAATAATAATATAAAAATTCTTGTGTGTACATATGCATATACCTGTCGTGGATGGGGACGCGGACCCTCAGCCTACGGACGTGGAAACCGTCCGACTCCGTCCTCCACGTACCATATCTCTATTGAGATAAATAAAGATATAACATGTCATCAGCACTCAAATTTGAAGTAGCTATTGAATAACATATAATTAACAACAACACGAAGTTCTTACAAAATGTAGGGTATATTATCTATATTCATCATCAGATGCAGAAGATATATTTAATTCAGCGTCATCTTCGTCATCCTCCTCGAATTCGTCCTTATCATGCCGGGACTCTTCCTCCACATCAGACTCCACCTCCCGCTCAAGGGCATTTGGGTCAACTTCTTCTTGTTCGTTATCCTTATATAAGCAAATTGTTTCATTTATATCATCAACACTGAACTACGTAGAAGCTGCCAACTCTCGTGCGTCACTCCGATATGATTGGAAAAAATTGTCATTAACACCTTCAAGCTCATCATCAGCCTGGAGAAGCTCATACTCAGGGAATAGCCTTGATTTCACTCTACATGCAGCCCACCAATCTCTCAATTTGAGGGATGAATAATTTGAATAATAAACTTGTTGGGCTTGTACCGTCAGAATGAATGGCTCATACGTACTCAACTTGGACTTATGCTTGACATCGACAATCCCATATGTTGTGTCATTACGAATAGAGGTCGGATCAAACCAATGACACTTGAAGAGAATTACATTTGTCTTGTCCAAAAATTGCAGTTCAATGACTTCTTCGAGAATGCCATAATAGTCTATTTCATTTCATTGTAGGCACTTCCCTTCACAGATACACCGCTGTTCATCGTTGATTTATTCCATCCATAATCCCTCGTGTGAAATCGGTATCCATTCACAATGTAGCCTGGATAGACACGTACAATCTTCGAGGGCCCATAACTGATCTCTTGTACTCTTGAATCAGTAACCAAACCTTGTTTAACCTATTATTAAAAAAAGGGACAGATAATGACAAATTATGCCAACTAAGTATGCATAAGAGCATAACACTTATGCTTCAAAATATTTAGACACTTACTCGAGATCTTAACCAAGTAGGAAAAGACTTCTCTTGTTCCTTTTCAACTTGCATGTCAGTCAGACGTGGATTCCGTTGCAGTATGACCGAGTCAAACTCTCCACAATGTAAATGTCACACAACCTCTAAGTACTGCAGTATTGCTCGCAAATGATGTATTTCATTAGTGTTGAGAGCTTACTCAATGTAAGGTGTAGACACCAATTTCTGGCCTATAAGTCGAGCAAAATCCCTTGTCGTATCATTGACTCCCCATGTTGGCCCATCATCGTCAAGCTGGCTTTCTCCAATCATGACATCATTCCCATTAGTTCATCGCCCTGGAGGACTCTTCCTGGTCAAATCAATCTCTTTCACTAAAAGCTCTATGAGTATAAGTACGATGCTTCATCCTGAAGGCTGTGCATGGCTATTGGACACATTTTATGGTCAAAATGCAGAAAAATACCAGAAGACGACAGTTCATGTGTCGCGTTCTTGAAAACGACAGCCCCCATGTCGCCTTGATAATTCCACATTTTAAATCCCTCAGAAAATCAAAAATAACTCAAGTTCACCTTCCATATGAGGAAGGCGACATGTCGAGGTGGCACCTTCAGGAAGGCGACAAGATGGCTGTCGCATTCTGGGCCTTAAAATAGGAAACTCAATCCGAGGCTAACTTGGACCCATGCTATTGATGGTAATTGCTTCTTTTGGACGTCCAAATCAAGTCCAAATCCTCTCAAATTCGGAGCAGACCTTCCTAACGTGATCCTTTCCGAGTTCCAATAGCCCTTGCACAACCATACTTGCCCAGAGTTGGACTCTTACCCATTATTCCTCTCAGACTCGAGTTGGGAATAATCACCCATAAGTACCTCGTCTCTGGATCTTTTAGGGCAAGGCCGGATTCATTAGTTCGCAAAGAAAGAGAGCTTTCTCTTCGACGAAGAGAGTTTCTTCTCCAGACGACTCAGAAGAGCCCTCAAGGGCGTTTTCCCAGCGGCTATCCAATTCTCTCTCCCTTTTCTTCTTTATTTCATCACTTCCATGCATGCATAGTTCGTTTTTTCTTCTAGTTTAGCATTAGAACACGAAACACACACCCATCCTTAGCACCCCCAGGGGTTAAAAACCCCAATCCTGTGAGTTCCCCCCATAATAGTTCATGTACATGCACTTTTCATTGAATAGATCTATTGCACACGAATTCTAATGGGTTTTACTTGTGTTTAAATCATCTTGGCAAGTGTTTGAAGGTTAGAATGAAGTGAGGCTCCTGTCCCTTGGCCGGCTGAGGAGCAGGAAGACGAGAATCCACATCTCTGTCCCTCTGAAGAGAAGGCGACAAGACCACTGTCGTGTTCAAGAAGGCGCCGTAGCCTCTGTCGCGTTCAGGAAAAAGGAAAGTGACACCGCATCTGTCGCTTTGTGAGGTACTCCTTCTACTTCACCGTTCTTTTCCAAGGTAGTCAGCCCTCCACGTCTACATCTACGAGGCGATTACTCTGGTGGCGATCACAGTATTTTCCTAATCTCTACACCTTCACAATCTATTTCAAAAGGGGATACAAATCTCGTGATTACATAAGGGTCTTGTTCTGTGCAATTCATAAATATGTAGATCTCTACAGCTACCAAGTGTCTGTCTTCGAGTGCGCGAGTAGAAGAATATCCAAATGCTCGCTCGAGACACTTGAACACAGAAAGTCAGTCAAACACATTAGAATCTCCACCATCATCATTACGTGGAGGTTGAGTGCGTTGGGTTTGGATCTTTGTGTCAAAGTACATCGAACAAAAGTTCGATATCTCTTCAATAAGGTACGCCTGGGTAATGGAGCCCTCAACTTGTGCTTTGTTGCGGACTTTCATCTTATGATCGTACATGCACCTACGACAACAATTCAAATGAATACATATGAAATATAAAAGATCGTCGTAATGTGAATAAATTGAGACATAGGAATATACCTCTCAAACGGATACATCCATCGAAATTGTACTGGTCCTCCGACCCTAGCCTCATATGGTAAATGGATGATCAGGTGCTCCATTGAATCAAAGAATGTTGGAGGAAATATCTTCTCTAATTTGCAGACTGTCTATATTATATTTTGCTCCATATTTTGCAAGTCATGAAGTCTAAGTTCTGATGCAGAGAAAATCCTGAAGAATTGACTCAGCTCAGTCATTGCTCCCCATATTTGCTTCGGCAACAACTCACGAAAAGCAAGTGGCATCAGTCTTTGCATGAAAACATGGCAGTCATGACTCTTCATTCCGTATATTTTCCCCTTGTTGACATTTACACAACAGGCAATATTCAAGACATATCCATCTGGAAATCTCAATTGCTTCAACCATTGCAACACTTCCTATTCAAGACATATCCATCTGGAAATCTCAATTGCTTCAACCATTGCAACACTTCCTTAATCTGTCTAGCCCCAAGCACATATGAAGCTTTAGGTTGCACCGCTTTTCCACTAACATGCTGCAGCTCTAGTTCTGGACGTCTGCAAAGTACCTTCAAATCCATTCGTGCTTGACGTTATCCTTCGTTTTGCCTTTGACATCTGTAACTGTGTTGAACACTTTATCAAAAACATTCTTCTCTATATGCATGACGTCTAGGTTATGTCGTATCAAAAGTGTAGACCAATAAGGCAATTCCAAAAATATGCTTTGCTTCACCCAATTGTGATCCTTCCTAAAGCTGGGGATTTGTCGGGTACTACCAGTCAGTTGTGATACAGTCGGTAAGTTCTGGACCCGCCTCACCATGTTTCCACCAGACACCCGTTCCATATCTACCTCCTCCATCACAATTGTATTTTTCATAAAAGAATCCTTTTGCTTTCGGAAAGGATGGTCACTCGGTAGAAACCGACAGTGACAATCGAACCAACATGATTTTCCCCCAGATTTCAATACGAATGATTTAGAATCCTCCATGCAATAAGGACATGCCAACCTCCCATGTGTGCTCCAGCCAGATAGCATGTCGTACGCTGGAAAGTCACTTATTGTCCACATTAATGCAACCTTCAAATTGAAATTCTGTTTTATGGATGCATCATAAGAGAGAACCCCATCTGCCATACCAATTTTAGTTCATCAATCAACGGTTTTGATATATGTCTATATTTGTTCCTGGACTTCTTGGACCCGGAATCAGCAATGAAAGGAACAGATTCTCATGCTTCATGCACATGCCTGGCGGAAGGTTATACGGTGTTAGAAATACTGGCCAACATGAGTAATATGCCACCGAGCCTCCGAATGGATTGAAACTGTCTGTGCATAAACCAGCCGCACGTTGCGTGGATCCCTTGAGAAGTAAGGATGAGTATGGCTAAAATGAGCCCAAGCTTCACCATCGGCAGGATGACTCATTTCACCATCGTCACGACGGACTCTTTCCGCATGCCAAGTCATGTGTCCATCTATCTTCAG